>SJYQ01020416.1:51414-123317 GCA_006410935.1 Redunca redunca
AACATTCTTTGGCATTGCCTTTCTTTGGGATTGGAATGAAAACTAACCTTTTCTAGTCCTGTGACCACTGCTGAGTTTTCCAAATTTGCTAGCATATTGAGTGCAGCACTTTCACAGCATCATCTTTTAGTAGGTACAGGTTGACACTTCTCATCCATTCTAACTTCCGTTTTTCTTAATCTCATTCTGTGTGATTTTCTTAACTCTGTCCATAGGCTCACTAATTCTTTGTTAAGCTGTTAAACCCATTCATTGAATTTTAAATTTCAGTTCTTTTGTTTTTCTTTCTAGAAGTTCCATCTGATACTTGTTCAAATCTACAGTTTTTTTTTAAAAAGAGACTTGTTCTTTTAATATACTAAGTAAATAATATATTTAATATATCTTAATATATTTAATCATTTAAAAATGTACTTATTTTATATTGTCCTTTAAACTATTTTTCTATGAACTGAAATTCTTGGGGTCTACGTGTGTTATATTTTCTGATACTTGTTCATAGCAGGATGTATACTTTGCATTTTACTTTTATTTAAAGCTCATCTTGAGTGAGGCTCTAGATTTTCATGGACATTTTGCATAATCTAAGTTTAGTTTTCTGTGGAAATTCTGCATGATCTGTAAGTATGTCACTTCAGAGAAAGTTGGTGTTTGTTTCTTCCCAGTGAGACAGGAAGAATCACTGGACCAGTGTAGATCTTTATTATAATTTTCTAGGCTGTGTGTGTTTTGTCAATTCAGAACCTGTACAGTCAGTAGGCCTGAGATGTTGAGTACCCAGGGGAAACTTTTGCTTGCTCTCATCCAGTATATGCAGGCAGAGATTACAAAATTCCCTGCCATCTCTCTGAGTCTGTGGATAGAGTTTTTTTCCCGTCCGCTCTTTCACTGTGGATATAGCCCTTTGCTATCTCTGTTTTATGTAGGTTTTTGCTTCCACTTCACAACAATTCTCATCCCTTAATCCCTGCATGGTGCCACAATGCAGTGGCCAGTAATTCCCCCAGCACGTCTCAGGAATAACTTGATGAAATTTTTCTGACTTTTATTTCTGGATCTAATCTTTTCTATATTTGTTTTTCCTGCAGTTCAATTTTGCATTTAAATATCTTTTAATCAGTTATATTAAAAAAAAGTTATAGGTGTTGTAGTGTTATCTTAGGGTGTCATCTTGCCTAAACGAAACATTTTCCAGTTTAGATTACCTTTTGTAGTGTTGGATCTGATGCGTCTTACTTACCTTCCCTTGTTCAGTAATGCTGGGTATACCCACTGTTGGGCACTTTGGTTTCCTTATAAACCATGGCAAGCAGGATCCGGAGCTTTGCTTTCTAGTGGTTACCAGAGCGAAAAGGGTTGGGGAGTGGGGCAAAATGGGTAAAGGGCATCAACTGTATGGTGATGGATGGAAACTAAATTTTTGGTGGTAAGCACACTCTAGTATATGGTCTCAGTGGTAAAGAATCTGCCTGCCAATGCAGGAGACGCAGAAGACATGGTTTTGATCCTTGGGTCGGGAAGATCCCCTAGAGGAGGAAATGACAACCCACTCCAGTATTCCTGCCTGGAAAATCCCACGGACAGAGGAACGTGGCAGGCTATAGTCCACAGCATCGCAGAGTTGGACATGACTAAGCACACACACACACACACACACACACACACACACACACACTAGTGTATACAGAAGTACACATGAAACTTATATCATGTATGAACCAGTTACCTCAACTTACACCATGAAGACAGGGTTTCTTCAACAAAATAATGATACCCAAGATGGTTAAGGGAGAAGGCAATGGCACCCCACTCCAGTACTCTTGCCTGGGAAACCCCATGGGCAGAGGAGCCTGGTAGGCTGCAGTCCATAGGGTCATGAAGAGTCAGACAT
Organism: Redunca redunca; assembly: GCA_006410935.1. Lineage (NCBI taxonomy): Eukaryota > Metazoa > Chordata > Mammalia > Artiodactyla > Bovidae > Redunca > Redunca redunca. The sequence goes on from SJYQ01020416.1 coordinate 53,306, forward strand.
GACTAAGCAGCCTCACTTTCACTTTTCACTTTCATGCATTGGAGAAAGAAATGGCAGCCCACTCCAGTGTTCCTGCCTGGAGAATCCCAGGGATGGGGGAGCCTGGTGGGCTGCCGTCTGTGGGGTCGCACAGAGTCGGACACGACTGAAGTGACTTAGCAGCAGCAGCAAGATGGTTAAGAATCCCTTATTAATAGTAGTAACAAGAAAACAACCATATTTTTAGTGCATGCTAAGTAATTTCAGCTACTTCTGAAGTGTATCTTGATCCTATTAACTTTTCTCCATCCTCATTGCAAACACACTCGTTCAAGCCACTGTCATTTCTCACTTGGCTTAAACAATATTCCCCAGTCTGGTCTCTCAATAAAAAGCATGTTTAATAACAATAGTGATAATAAAATGCTGCTGAGGTTCAGAGTTTTATTGCTGGAAAAATTGTAGGAAAACTGTAAGAGAGAATTTATTCTCTGAGTAAGTTTGGAATAGATAATTTCAAAAAGCTTTTTCAACTCTGGGATTGTATTATTCCGATCAGGGATTTTCAAATTCTCTGTGGAGCAGAATCAGTTTTTGTTTTTAATTTTCAAACCACCATGGACTGATACTTTGGTAAAATACAATAGAAAGTGAAATGACCGGGAAAATTTAACAATTAGATTCAACAGACATAAGATTATCAAATTGCTTTGAGAGTTTTAAAATGTGTTTTAATTATGGCTTACCACATAATAAAATACCTCAGAACTTAGCAGCTTAAGACAGTTATTTATCTCACACAATTTCTGTGGGTCAGAAATTCAGAGCCAGCTTAGTTGATTGATTCTGACTTAAGAGTCTCTCATGAGTGACATTCAAGGTTGCAGCCATCTGAAGACCTGACTAGGGCTTGAGGCTCTGCTTTCAAGGTGGCTTCGTCATGTTGTAGGCAAGTGCTGGCTGATAGCAAGAGGCCTCAATTCCTTTTTACTGCATGGACCTCTCCATAGAACTGACTGAGCATCTTCATGGCATGGCAACGGGTTTTCTCCAGAGCAAGTCATCCAAGAGATAGCTCAGTGGAAGCCACAAAGTCCCTTATGACCTAACCTCAGACATCACACTGTATCATCTCTGCAGTACACTATTGGTTAGATGTGGTGGTGGTTTAGTTGCTCAGTCGTGTCTGACTAGATGGGTTTGTCTCATGTGATATGAGAGGAGACCACACAAGCATGAAGCCGGGAGGAAAAACTCTCTGGAGGAACAAACTCACAGACTTAGAGAATGAACTTATGGTTGCCAAAGGGGAAGGATGGGGGGAAGGAATAGTTAGAGAGTTTGGGATTGACCTGTACACACTGCCACATTTTAAATGGATAACCAACAAGCTCCTACCATATATCACAGGGAGCTGCTCCGTGTTATGTGGCAGCCTGGATGAGAAGGGAGTTTAGGGAAGAAAGGATACATGTATAATTACGCTGAGTCCTTTCGCTGTCCACAGGGTTATTAATTGGCTATTCTCCAATACAAAATAAAAAAATTTTTAAAAAGAATCTCTGGAGGTATCTTGGGAGACTGGCTACTACAAATGCTTACTTCCAATTTCCACACTTCCCTGTCTGTAAACCAAATTTTGAGGAGCAAGTTCCTAATCTATAAGAAGCTTCTCTTCTTGCAGATGAGGAAACTGAGGTCAGCCTGAAGACATACCCCTTAATTAGAGCCAAAAATCAGGTTTCCAGTTTCCATTTCAGCATTCTTTCTATCACATCACATTGACTTCTATCTATTTTACCTACTATTTATCTAAGTGGCATTTGCCTGAGCTTCTCATTAAGTAATGAGAATGAATCAGGTGAGGTGGAAAGGCAGTGAGCGAGAAGCTGCAGCTGTGGGTTTTCTTAGGATCACCTCAAAGCCATCTTCAAGGTGGCCATCAAATAGGATAATTCAGTGAGCCTGGTTCAAAAGCTTCACAATGTGACAATGGAAATGGACTTGATTTAGCTTCAAAGATTCTATTAACTCAGAGAAATGATGATTTTCTGGGAGAATTAACACACAGCACTGAGAGAGGACGAAAGTCACTTTAGTGCTTTGAAACTTCTTTCAACTCAATTCTTAGATCTTCACACAAAACATTATAGCTTAGATTCCTGGTCCTATAATACGTTTCAGAGCCAGATGATTACATCGTGATCCTGATTTCAAAGGACATGTAGAATTTGTAGCAAGCTCATTTTATAAGGTTGAGAAATCACTTACTCCAGAAACTGGCACTGCCAGACCACCTGAGAAATCTGTATGCAGGTCAGGAAGCAACAGTTAGAACTGGACATGGAACAACAGACTGGTTCCAAATAGGAGAAGGAGTACGTCAAGGCTGCATATTGTCACCCTGCTTATTTAACTTATATGCAGAGTACATCATGAGAAACGCTGGGCTGGAAGAAGCACAAGCTGGAATCAAGATTCCCAGAAGAAATATCAATAACCTCAGATATGCAGATGACACCACCCTTGTGGCAGAAAGTGAAGAAGAACTAAAGAGCCTCTTGATGAAAGTGAAAGAGGAGAGTGAAAAAGTTGGCTTAAAGCTCAACATTCAGAAAATGAAGATCATGGCATCTGGTCCCATCATGTCATGGGAAATAGCTGGGAAAACAGTGGAAACACTGTCAGATTTTGTTTTTTGGGGCTCCAAAATCACTGCAGATGGTGATTGCAGCCATGAACTTAAAAGACGCTTACTCGTTGGAGGAAAATTATGACCAACCTAGATAGCATCTTAAAAAGCAGAGACATTACTTTGCCAACAAAGGTCCGTCTAGTCAAGGCCATGGTTTTTCCAGTAGTCATGTATGGATGTAAGAATTGGACTGTGAAGAAGGCTGAGCGCCAAAGAATTGATGCTTTTGAACTGTAGTGTTGGAGAAGACTCTTGAGAGTCCCTTGGACGGTGAGGAGATCCAACCAGTCCATCCTAAAGGAGATCAGCCCGGGGATTTCTTTGGAAGGAATGATGCTGAAGCTGAAACTCCAATACTTTGGCCACCTCATGAGAAGAGTTGAGTCATTGGAAAAGACCCTGATGCTGGGAGGGATTGGGGGCAGGAGGAGAAGGGGACAACAGAGGATGAGATGGCTGGATGGCATCACGGACTTGATAGACGTGTCTGAGTGAAATCCAGGAGATGGTGATGGACAGGGAGGCCTGGCGTGCTGCGATTCATGGGGTCGCAAAGAGTCGGACATGACTGAGCGACTGAACTGAGCTGAACTGAGAAACTGGCACTGAGAGGATCCTCCTAAACGCATCATTATCTGTATCTGGAAGGAATTGCTGGCTTGGGACACATAACCTTTACTTCTAAAAGCCAAAAGTGTATTAAAATTGTGACATACAAAGAGTACAATATCACCGACTTCTAAACTGCTGCTGCTGCTAAGTCACTCCAGTCGTGTCCGACCCTGCGACCCCAGAGACAGCAGCCCACCAGGGTCCCCTGTCCCTGGGATTCTCCAGGCAAGAACACTGGAGTGGGTTGCCATTTCCTTCTCCAATGCGTGAAAGTGAAAGTGAAGTCGCTCAGTTGTGCCCAACTTCTCGACCCCACGGACTGCAGCCTACCAGGCTCCTCTGCCCATGGGATTTTCCAGGCAAGAGTCCTTTAGTGGGGTGCCATTGCCTTCTCCGTCTAAACTAAGCTATTTTCACTCTATAATCTCTCCTGTTCTCCTAATTAAATCAAAAACCCGAGACAAGAAAAAGTCAAGATTTCTGAAGTTTTAAAAAACGTTTTACTTGTTAAAGTATCAAACTTAAAGAAAAGATGCTAGAATAAAAATCATGCATCTATGTATCCTTTACCTAGATTCAATTGTTAACTTTTTTTGGCTGCACCTCACAGCAGGCTGGGAATTCCCCGACCAGGAATGGAACCCGTAACTTCTGCAGTGGAACTGTGGAGTCTTAACTACTGGACTACCAGGGAAGCCCCTTGCCTTTAACATTTTTTTACTCATTTGCTTTGCCATTTATTCCTCCTGCTCCAACCTCTCTCTCGCTCTCTACACACACGCACACATACACACACATGTGCGCATCACATGTGAATTTCTTCTATTTGAGAATAAGTTCCATATGTCATGACCCTTTTAGTCCTAAGTATTTCAGTGCTTACCTAATAGTAGAGATAGTCTGTTTTGTAACCACAGTCGTCAACCTCAATAAATTTAACATTTGTGCATTAGTTTGAACTAATCTACCTATTCATATTTCAATATTACCAACTGCCCCTATGATGTCCTCTATAACTTCTCCCCTCTCCGGTACTGGAGGGAAAGAAAAGGGCCAGGTATTAGATTCAATCATCAGGTCTCCTTCGCCTTCTTGAATCTGTAACATTCCACAGCCTGCCTTTATTCTTTATGACACCTACATTTTTGAAAATAGAGTTTCATCTCCTCTCTTTTTGAAAATACAATATTCATCATTTTGAGTTTGCCTGGTAATTTGTCTCCTATTTAGAGCCATGCTCTGTATTCTCAGGCAGAATGGTAAAACAGGGAAGGTGTGTCGCCCACAGAGGATCACATCTGGAGACACACACAGTCCAACCATCCCTCACTGATTACCTGGTCAAGGTGCTATCCAATTTCTCCACTGAGTAATTATGGATTTCCCCCTTGCAATGAATAACAATCCGTGGGAAGGGACTGTAAGACCATCCAAGTACCCTGCTCTTTCTCTGTTGAAATTTAGCAGCTATTGATACTTCTTGCTTGATTCTGTCATTTCAGTATGATAGTTTCAGAAGGATGACTTTCCAGCTGCCACACTCTCTTCACATTTACCAGTCAGCATTCAAGATTCTGTAGTAAACGAGAGCCCTTTCTTCTCTCCATTTATTTATTATCGGTATGAACCCACAGATGCTTATTTTTTCCCCAACACTTTATAACTCATTACTGTCCTTCTTGATTTTCGTAATCAATTTGCCCCAGATTTGGCCACTGATAGCCCCTTCAAGCTGGCTTCTTTGTCCTCGGGACATGCCTACATTTTTTAAAGCACTTCCTTATTTTCTAGTGTAATAAGATGTTCCAGGCCCATTTTGTACCTCCCTTGCTCCCTTCCTCTGTCCCTCAGAGATTCCTGGGTTTGGATCTTGATTTGCCGTGCAGACTCAAAACTGTGGGAAACCCCATCTACCCTGTTTATTTACTCACTGGTCCAGCCCCTCTCCACCAAAGGTGACCATAATCACCACCATCATGAAAACTCTACAAGGTCGAGGTCTCTGAGTCTTTGCTCTTGTCTGTGCCACCTCCTTGCTGGTTCGGGGACATTTAAAATGCCCCATATAGCCACGCATGGGCCAACTGAACAGTTCCTTTACTTGCGTTTCCATAACAATTTTTACATACTTTTATTATGGTGTTAATCTGGTATCATTGTACTTTGGTTACATTCCTGGCTAGACTGAAGTCAAATATTTTCAAGTGACCTGGGGAGGAAGGTATTTATCTTCCTTAAACTGCAAATGAGAAACCAGAGGTTCAGGGAGGTGAGCCTAAGAGAATAAGCAGAGCACAGGATGAGGTCTTGATTACAGCCAACTTCTGCCCTGTATTTACTGTAGGACCTTAAGCAGGTGACGAAGCCTTTCTGTACTTCAGTTTCCCTGGAATCAATGTGGATGGTAATGAACAGAAACTGCCAGGTAGGGCTGTTTTATGGCTTAAAGGAGTTAATACTTGTCCAGCCCCTAGAATAGTGCCTGGCACATGGTAAGTGATGGGTAAATGTTTGTTGAGTAATTAAGTGATGTCACTGCAATTCAAATCCCAGTCTTATGATGATAACCTCCTAGTCACTGCTCTGTTGTAACTTTATAGGATTAAGATTCCCTGAGAAGCAGTGATTCTATTTTTGTTTCTGCTTAGTGGCTAAGTCATGTCCAATTCTTTGCGACCTCATGGACTGTAGCCCGCCAGGCTCCTCTGTCCATGAGATCTCCTAGGCAAGAATACTGGAGTGGGTTGCCATTTCCTTTTCCAGGGGGTCTTCCCGACCCAGGGATTGAAACTTCGTCTGTTGCATTGCAGGTAGATTCTTAACTACTGAGTCACCTGGGAAGCCCAGTGACTCCAGACAGTAGTTCTATTAGAGACAGCAATAAAAGGAAGCTGGTTTGGGATATAAAACATGAATAAGATAAGAGGAAATGAAATATCCCAGCTAACTGCTGAATTAAGGCATGGACTGGGGAAGGGTGCAGGTACCTTGTCCTGACTTGGGGTCTTGGGGCACTGGCTGCAAAGCCGGGTAAGGACCACCAGGTAAATTCTGGAAGTTGGTCCCTCTCTTTACATGTCCTTGTCTCAAGTCAGTTGTGTGTTAGACATTTGGCCCCCTGTGGTGACATCACAGAGGCTGCCTATGCATTCACAATTCTGCAAGATGGTGCTATAGACAATCAGAAAAGTTAATTATTGCTTTACTGAAATGGGAAAGGCATTAGCCGAGTTCTTAAATCTTATGTGTGTTGTGCTATTGTGGGGGTTAAGAATAAAATTTACATTTCTAAAGCAAGAATCATTTTTATTCTTACCTAATAGTTTACATAACTAAAATCTATTATTAATAACGTCGATATGGTTGAAAATGGTGGGTTGCATTGTGATTGTTCTGGCAGATGACAACTGCTAGCTGAGTTACAAAATTATGTAGAAGTTTTCAGTTTAGAGACCAGGGGTAGACAGTGTTTGTCTCCATGTGGAAAGGTTACTCAGGGATTAACCACTGTGTCAAATATTAGCTATTAACAATTTAGAGCAGATGCTCTACCAATCTGGCAGATGTTGGAGAACATTCTCAAGCTTGAGCATGAGCCAGGAGCATTTTTAGAGCTTATTAAAACAAAGGTTGTTGAATCCCATCCCCAGCGTTTCCAATGCACTCTGTCTGGGATGGAGCCCATGAATCTTCACTTTTAATAAGTTCTCAAGTGACGCTGATATTGCTGGTTCAGGGACCACAATCAGAGAACCACTTCCCTCTGCTCATTTAGAACAAACATCCCCTCGCTGGCAGTCCCTTCCACCACCTGATTTGAAACTCAATATAACTAGATTTGATTTAAACAGGCCACCCTCAGCAGTCAAATTTCCCAACCACTGTTAGTATTTTACAGACCAAGGGAGCCATCACTTATTTCTCCAGAAGAAAGACAAACAAAACCCAAGCAAACCCTAAAGTTTTTAAAGGAATATCATGGTTAATTAACTGTAGTACTAGAGGCATGTTTCTGATGTCTTGATAACTAAACACATTAAGACTTCGTGGTACTTGCCAATATTTTTATCTAACAATTGAAATACTGTTAGTCTGTCACTGGGACATTCTTGAACTAGAGACCTGAGAGGTGATGACCAGCAGGTGGCGATCTGAGCCAGCTCATGGTGGCCTGGATGCAGTGAAAGGCAAACACCCAGACAAGGTGCCTGCTTTAAATCCTCAAAGCAAGGTTCTTTTAACCACTTGTCATAAAACACCCTGAGACACACGTCTTGGAAAATCGAAGTGTCAAGCTCAGCATCTTTGCCACATTTCAAACTAGGTAATTACCTTCTCTCCCAAAGGGAATCTGTTTTATGTATTTGCGTCCTTTCTAGGTTACAGGTTTCCCAAAGGCAAAGATCTTGCCTTCCATTCACTCCATACAATGCTGGAGTGAAATGCTTGCTTTACAGTAACAATCTAATTATTCTATGTCCCTCTGAGCTTACTTGATGACCTGTTACATACTAATTGCTAGTAATACAGAAATGTGCCTGCCTCCTATAAACCCCACACATAAACCTAAGTTTTATTTGACCTAAAAGTAAATTGCTTATTTCTCCTTTTTAATATAAAGTCATTTTTCTGCCATCCCAAATTGTAAGTCACTGCCAAATACACAACACTGCATTTTAGTCAGTCATTTTTATTTTCCGCAGAGTTTTTCAAACTACACACAACAAATACTTTGATATAATCTAAGATAATAAAATAGTTGGACNGCTTAGGCGTAGATTGTGTGTTTCCTCCCAAGGGAACTTTTATTTTAGAAGGGGAGCAGGAGTAAAGCCCAGGGGCCTTCTTGAGAGGAATGCAATGAAATGGGCATCTTTCTGAGGCTCCTTCCCACACACTATCACATCAAGGGCTCTAATTCCACCCATGGGGAGGGCTGGTCATTAACTTCTCCAGAGCCACACAGGCCATTGCACACAACAGCTTCTGGGAGATGGAGGGAGCTCAACAGTGAACAGTCCCTCAGCCACCCGGGGGACGAGCAGTATCTCTCCATATAGAATGGAAGATCCTAATTCAAGATCCTCGCTGACCCAATGGCATAAGTCTCTGAAAAACTCTTCTGTCATCAAAATCAAGACCCTCCCAAGTCTCAGTTGGCTGGTCATTTATTTTAAGCAATATGCGTTGTCAAAGCAGGAGACGCACTATCATAGGTGGTGCCGAGTGCATGCTGAGTTGCTTCAGGCCTGTCCGACTGTGTGACCCTATGGACTGTAGCCCTCCAGGCAAGAATACTGGAGGGGGTTGCCGTGGCCTCCTGCAGGGGATCTTCCCAACCCAGGGATCAAACCCGCGTCTCTCACATCTCCTGCACTGGCAGGTGGGTTCTTTACCACTAGTGCCACCTGGGAAGGCCAGAGCCTAGTGCAGTGGTTCTCAAAGTGTGACCCTGGGACCAACCGCATTGCATCCCCTAGGAACTTGCTAGAAGTGCACACTCAGGACCTCCTGATTGAGATGCTCTGTGGGTAGAGGCCCAGCTGTCTGTCTGGTCCTGAATACGGCCAGGTGATGCTAATGCAGGCTGAAGTTTGAGAATCAGCCCACACGAGTTGGATAACACAAGCGCTGGAATCAGAAGACTCAGATTCAGGCAGGACCGGCCCTGAATACCTAAGTGACCCTGCTGAGACCTCTGATGACTGTGAGCTTGTGGAGTAACAGTCATTACAGCATCAACCTCACCTGGCTGTTGGAGGATGGAATGTAGCAAGTCATAGCACCAGCGCTCAAGGGTGAAGCCAACACTGGCTGGGTTTTAACACATCCTGGGGGTATTCCCAGAGGAGCCAGTCTTGCTGCCTGATTAAATGGCATGTCAGCAGGTCTTTTCCATGGGAAACCTTCAGGGCAGTTTTAGGTAAATGCCTGTTCTTCTCAGAAGTTCTTAGGAACTTCAGCATAGCAGAGAATCAACTGGTAGGTTCTGAGAGGATGCAGGGGCGATGAGAGCAGTTGACAAATTTAGAGCAGAATGAATGGAACCAGGAAGAAGCAGTCAGCGGGTAGAGAGCTCACGGTTACTGCCAGGCTAGCTAGTTTCCCTCCAAATCCCGCTCTCCATGCGAAGATCTCTGAGTGTTTTCAAGGCCCCACCTGGGAGCAAACTCATTACTGGGGGAAGAATACTCCATCCCAAGACAGCAGATGGTGGAACTGTCAGGACCTGCCACCTTGGAGGTCATGGGGTGGAAAGACAGTTCTGATTTCCTGATTGTTCAGTAACAGGAGTTTGGGCCTGAGTGAGAATAAACGACTCACAAAACAGCATGCGTGGAAAGCAGCCAACTGCCTGGGGTGTGTGGCCCTTACGGAAGGGGAGCGTTTATTAAAGGGAAATCGGGGGGTAAATTACAACACACATCAGGCAGTTAATGACAAGAAACATGAAGGATTAATATTTGGGAGATACCTTCAGATCCTGACATCACCTCCAATCAGCCAGTTCTCCTGGAGCCAGGCACATCCTCTGCCTTGGCTTCCGTGTCTTAAGCTGTAAGACAAGAGAACTGGAAGGGAAGGAAGGCCTCTACAGCCCCTTCCAGCTCTGGTATGCTGAGACTTCACTAAGTGAAAATAAGCTAGGACTTGACATCTAACTTGCACATTCACCTCTGGCACCAAGAATTGGTAACTTAGGCTGGCTATCCCAGAAACTGACCCTGAGGCCAGGATTTATTAAGGATGTGTCATCAGGGAAAACGGGTACAGTGGCAAGGGAAACCAGACAGAAGATGGAAGGCAGGCCAAGTTACAGTCTTGGGCCAAGTCCCCCAGAAGGGAGCTTTGGCCTGAATGCATGGCGACTCTGGGGTGTAAGTTATGTCTCCAAGTGGCCTTGACTCCAGGCAAAATTACTGGACTTCGGTCTCTGGCAGTGCCAGCCACTGGGCAAGGTCTGCTGGGCATTGGGTGGGTGGGTGGTGGTACTGGGCAGGCTTCTGGCTTTAACAGAAAGGTGCTGTTGAAGGTAAAACAATAGGGGGTGGAGGCTGCACTGAGCACAAAAATCGTAAAAAGGGATCTGGACTTGGTACTGACATTAACAGCTACTGTTAAGTTCCCAACAAAACAACATAAATAGCACAGGGTTTATTTGGGTTCAGGCTTCCCTGGTGGCTTAGATGGTAAAGAATCTGCCTGTAATGCAGGAGACGTGGGTTTGATCCCTGGGTCAGGAAAATCCCCTAGAGAAGGGGATGGCTACCCTCTCTAGTATTCTTGCCTGGAGAATTCCATGGACAGAGGAGACTGGTGGGCTGCAATCTACGGGGTCGCAGAGTCAGACACAACTTAGCAACTAACAGTTTATTTAGGTCCTGCATGGGGATCTCCTGATTATGTGATGCTAAATGTCTGAAAAAGACTTTAACAGGCCAGGCAGCAACTGGAAACCCTGGGGAGAAGCTCTCCTAGGGTGACGGTAGGTGGGAGGGTCGGGGGTAAGGACACATTTCGTCACTCCTCCAACTTGCCTTTTGCAAAGGCACTGTCAGCTATGTTAAGAATGCAAGCAAACAAGTCCATGGCTGAAGGGCCATGCCTGCAGCAAGAAACGATTTTTCTCCTCTGTCAAGAGGTGTCATGTCTGAAGCTTCCACCTGCCCATTTTAATAACAATAATATAAATATGAAAGGATGGCTGGAAACGCCTGCGCTAACACAGAGTTAATTAACATGTTGCCTAGGAATGTAGCAGGGAAAAGAATTATTTCATGTCACCAAGACACAAGTTAATTAACACTGGGTTCTCCCAGACTATTTTTTTTTCTCTCCTTTTTAAAAATGCAAGAGATTAACAAGCCCAGGCAGCACGGGGTTTTCTTCTTGAATGTTATATAAAACCTCAGAGATAGAGAGAAACCTTGGCTCTTTTGACCTTACTCTATCTGTACTTCATTTAATAAGATTCAAATGATTTGACAGGGATGTAGTCAGGGGGCCCAGTGGGAATCATTTACCCGTCTGCTTTTCCGCACTGACTTGGCAAACTAGTAGTGAGCAGAATCAGGTCTCTATTTACCCCACTTCTATGTTCTTGTTCCTTAATAATAATAATAATAAATGGTCAAAATTAAAATCATGATCCTTGGAAACTTGACTTCTTTTCTCTGAACCACCAAATTTGTAAGGACTTTAACCAGGAAATTTAGGGGGGAGAAAATGCTTATTCTGTCAGTCTCTGGGTAAACAGATAAGCTTGCTTCACTATGGAATTGCCTGCAATTTTTTTTTAATGTAAAATGCTCTGAGGGCAGGTTTGGGAGAAAGAGCTGGCCTGGCAGCCAAGGGCACTGGAGTCTAAACAAGCTTCCCTGGGTTGGGTGGTCCTAATGTATTAAGGCTGCATGCTCCACAGACCCTGTACCCCACGAAGATGGCAAAAAAACTGACAGCTACACAGTCAAGCAGATTTGACAGCAGAGGGCATAGAGTTACCTCTGCCGCAGCTAATATGAAACTGGAAATTTCATATGAAACTAGAACATTCCAGGCAAAGGCACTCGTTTGAGAGTCGGAAAATTCACATAGCCAAATGATGACCCAGAGTATCTGAGATATCTTCAGTGCCTCTCTCAGTGGGTGTTCTAGAGTTCTTCTTTTGCCTTTCCCTTCTTCCATCACTTTGTTCATTAGGTCGGGAAAGACTCTAATGATAAAAGTCATGAGGGTTACTGAAAGACAGCAGCTAATATCTATTTGATACCCATGCACCACGCCAAGCACCTTATATGTACCACCCCATCTAATTCCCACCCCTTCCTGGAAGCAGGTACTGCTATTCTATAACCCCATTTTACAGATGAGGAAATTGAGGCTTAGGAAGGTTATATAACTTGTCCAAGGTCACAGAGCTAGAAAGCAGTGGTGCCAGGGCTCAAATCTACAGCTGACTTCAGGGCCTTCCTGCTGTGACCAGAACTGCTTGGAGTGCTGGGGTGAGATTGTACTTTCAATTTTTTTTATTTTATTTTTAACTGAAGCATAATTACAATATTGTGTTGGGTTCTGCCATACATCAATATGGATCAGCATACATATGTCCCCTTCCTCTTGAGCCTCCCACCCCATCCCACCGCTCTATGTTGTCTCAGAGCCCCAGATTGAGTTCCCTGAGTCATACAGCGAGTTCCCACTGGCTATCTATTTTATATACATTAGTGTATATGTTTCCATGCTACTGTTTTTAAATTTCTCATCACATTATATCGAGATCTTACAAAAGAATACTTAGAACCTATGCATATGTTTTTGAAGCATCAAATGAGCTGCTAGGAATCCACCCTCAAACTTACAAGCTTCAAAACTCCCAGTTCCTTTGGCATACCCTGTGTCTTCCTCCTCCCATCCTCTCCCCTTGTCTGACCTCCAGAGGGAACCACTATTCTGAATTTTGTGCTCATCACTCTCTTGCCTTTAAAATATGAGAACTGGACCACACGGACATGTGTCCTCGAAAACATGCTTCTCTAACAGGAAGAAAGGCCAACTGCTCCCCTGCACAGGGCAGCTGAGACCAACGTGATCTTGGCTGGCCCAGGAGGCAGGCACCAGGGAGACAGAGCCAGGGCCCCACGGGGGCGGCGAGGACGCACCTGAGATAGTCTCGGCGGCAGAGCTTCCGGCCCAGCTTGTAGTAGAGGCGCCGGCCCACCTCGCCCAGCCGGCACCCGCAGAGGTCACAGCTGAGGCAGTCCTCGTGCCAGTACTGGTCGATGGCCTTCAGGAAGTAGCGGTCCCCGATGTTCTGCTGGCAGCCTCCGCATGTCAGCAGGGACGGGGGCATCTGCAGCACCTCGTCCACCGGCTCCCTGGAAGGAAGGCCATGCATTAGGGATGGCCTCACCTCAGGGAGACCAGCACCAGGGGCTCAGGAGTCACACTGCACCCCACAGAGAACCTCACTCAATTGTCTGGTGACATCGGAGAAAGGAGGGGAGAGCATACACCTAGGGCAGATGATGGGCCGAGAGGCCCGCCAGCCTTGCGTTAGGACAGGAAAGGGCTAGCCCTTACGTTCTAGATCCTAGAAGCAGCAAGGGCGGGGCACCAAGAGGCACCCAGGCAAAGGGTACTGCACACACACACACACACCCCCAACTACAGCCCAGCCCCCTCCCAGACCTGTGGTCTCTCTTCTTCTTGATCCCCCCTCCCCTCCTACTCTACCTCCACACCTCATCTCTTTCCTTCCTCCATATCCCGGAGCCAAGGGCACTGCCCAACCCCAGAGGAGGTACCAGGACTCTAAGAGCTGCTTGTGGCCAGAACAGTGACTAACTAGCGGATTAAACATCTTCAAATTCCCTTTCGAATCTCTGTGCCACCTGGACTCCATCCCTTTCCAACTACACAAATGTAGAGATGAGGAGGAAAGGGTCCCCAAATTATTTTAGGTTGCTTTCTCTTTACCAAATAAAAATACCATCAAGATACAATAGAAATTCTCATTATTATTATTTTTAACAGAAACTCCACATCCTATCCTTCTTATGGAATGAGTCCTTGAGGAAAAATCTCAGGTGTTGATTAAAGCCACTGTTATATTTATAAAGGAGATCAAACAGACCTTTTTGCACATGAACACTTTTACAGCAGCAAAACTGATTCGCATGAAGTTGATTTAGGAAAGAGAATGGGGAGAGAGTGCAGAAGGCAATTAAACACTGAAATCTCCTCCAGGCAATTGTTAAGAGTGAGCCTGTGACATGTGTTCTTTCATTACAAAATCATATAGTGTCTCCAGTTCACTTAACTGGAATCTGAATCCTTTTGTTTTACATTTTAAAAGAAATAACTTTACTTGCTAGAAGAAGATTAAAAAAAAAAATAGAGTGCGAGAAATGATTCCTGCACCAGATGTGACATAGGAAAAACTGAATACCTGTTGATCTGTAGCAATTAACAAATGCTCTCTTGGAACTTCACTCAAACACAAATCTATTTTTCAAAAATCTATTATGTTTGGAAAAATGGACCTGCTTCCAACTGTGAAATTCCCAAAGGGAATTTCCCCCTTGGTACCTTGAGGATATAAATCTGTGTCTCCTGTTTCCAGCTCATGCTGGCTTACTTGGTGACCTTGCATCCTGACTGGCCTGTGCCCACAGCATTTAAGGCCCTTTATACTTAGGAAGGATGAGGCTCAGGGAATCAGTGTTGATAACACACTCTGACACCTTCAGAGAACTCTGTCTTCAAAGTGCACATTTCCCTGTGAATATTCAAGCATATTGAAACCGAGCCCACACTTTGTAGAATGGGTATGAGGGTCCTTTGTGAGATGATCTCCTTTTAGACCAGGGAAGTGTAAAACCCAAACTAATTATCTCCTAAAAACTCCAGACTTTAAATAGAGCTTTAAACATCCACTGAAGCCTGACTTGTCTTTGTTTCCACAGGTTATGTATAAGGACTTCCAGCCTCCCTCCTGAAAAATAAAACACCCAGCATTTCCCTGTGCCTCAGAATCACTTCTCTTCCCTTTTCACAGCCCGTGGCCTTCCTTTAGGCTTTCAGAAACATTCATGGAACCTCAACACCACTGGATGCCCTGACGCAGATCCTGCCAACCAACTGTGAAAGAAGAGAATTTGCACTTAGCTGGTGCAAAACTGCCTGGAATTGAAATGAACTGCTCCTGTTATTCACAGGGAGGCAGTAGGGGCCATCAACGGCACAGTAGAGGAAATCTGTGTGTGTTGTGAATTCTGGCTGTCTTTCTGTCTAAATGTTTCATTTGCATAGGCCTAGGCAAGTTTCTGGGTGTAATTTGGAGTTGCTGATCAGACTGACCTCAGTCACACTGAGCCAAGTTATGTACACACTGAAGCATCTGGTAGGGCAGTAGTCCACAGGAGAAATGTTAAGCCAAAAAGCTACTGTCTGTGATGGCCTAATATGAGATAGGAAAGGACTGGATAAGATATTGGCTCTATCTTTCTATAATTAAAGATAATATCACATTATCTTTGGTGGATGTTCCAAGCCAATAACTGTGGGACTCACCCTCTAATTAATATTTTACATTCTCCTGGAGCCTATCTGAACATTATACCTCAATACACTTTGGCCTGGATTTCTGGGATAATTTCTCAACAGTTTCCAAGAAAGATATGGGGAAAAAATGTTCTGCAATTATTTCTCAGCTAGCTGGTCCATCTCCAATTAGAGCCCATCCTCACCGGGCAAATAGTGAAGCAAAGGATAGAGAAGAGCACCCCACTGAGCATCCTTCCGCAGTCGCCTGCTGTGTTATGAGGTGAAGATGTTTCAATTTTCAAGTCTCTTTGTGAAAAAGCACAAACTTTAAAAGGAGCAAACTTCCTTCAGGGAACTGAAACCTCCAGATTTATCTTCTAATAAAAAGATTAGTGACCAAGTTCTGTTGATCGAAAAGGCATTAGGCACCTTTCAAAGGTAATTCATCCAATGCACTGTCTTATTACTATCATCTTGCCCAGGCTCCGAAAACTCAGGGCTAAGTTGTAATTCTAGGTTTGTTTAAAAAAAAAAAAAAAAAAGTGAGCAAAGCACCCTTCCCAGAGTTTTCCTAAATAAATACTTGAAAAAAAAAAAAAGCAATGTTATTTTTTTCCCTGAGAATTTAAGGAAGCTGGGTTTTTGTTAGAACAAACCTGACTCCTTGTAGATCTGGCTTCTGAACCTTCAAGATTGAATAGTGATGTTTATATTCTCACTGGATCACGGTTACTTCCTGTGTTTTATGAGAACACGCTGAGCTTTTATGCTGGTAACTGAGGGTAAAACCCAGGTATATAAACACCATAGGAGGCTGAAATTGGGAGGAGGAGGTATTTCAATCAGGAAAGCACAATTCTTTTAAAGCAGGAAAACAAAACAAAACAAAACAAATGCCTCTTAAAAGCACAAATGGACAAGTCATTAACCAGCTCCTTTGGTCTGTGTAACAAATCCCTTCAAAGGATTTAGATGGGGACTTCAAAGGAATAAAAATTCTCAAAACCAGACAGCTAATGAATCTTAAAAGGGCATTTGCGCTGACGGGAAAATGACATCTTAAACATCCCTTTCTCCCCATGTTAACACAGAGCAATGGGCTGAAGGTAAAGATTGGGAAGAGGGGAATACTTCAAGCCAGTCAGGGGCTCGGAAAACAAATACGGTTCATTTAGAGCTCTGGTTCCTAGACCCTAAACCCTTTGAGATTGTGATAAAAGCCGTTTAAGACTACGTTACCCGGAAAAATTCACCTATATCCAAAATGGTGCACTAACTCTGGAGGTTCAAAGGTACCCATCGGTGGACTCCGAGGGGAGAGGCGTGTCCGCGTATCCAGACTAACTCCCGTGTTGCTCGGCTGCTCTAAAGTCTCTGGAGGCCTGAGTGAGGTGAACTCTCGCACCTCCTCACCCGCGGGTCCCCGGCGCCGTGGGCAACCGCTCCACCTGCGGACCCGGAAGGGGACCGTCGGGGACCCGGGGTGGGGGGCTCCACGTGTAGTGTCCCCCTTTCCAGGACCAAACGGACAAAAGGAAGGAACGAGAGGGGACACGGGAGCAGAATCGAGTCCTGAAGGCTTTCGAGACTGCACCGGCGCGCCTCTGACCTCCCGTTGTGCATGCTCCTGTGCAAACTTTCTGGCCCGAAGTGGCTTTAGGGAGCGTCCCAGGGGGCCGCGAGCGGCCCGCTGAGGCGCCGGGCCGACCCCTCTTCCTGCCGCCCGCCACCCAGCCCCTCTCCCAGTGTCCCCGGAGTCACCCAAGAGGATGCGGGAGCCCCGCGCACGGCAGAGGGAACCAAGGGCACGCCGCGGGCGCGCACCTGGAGCCTTCCCGCCGGCCGCCCGCCCCACCCCGCCGCCCCGGGTCGCGAGGCCGTGGACCCTCGGTGGCAGGGGCGTCGCACTTACTCAGATGGGTCCAGGCTCTTCCTCTCGATGGCCGAGGACATTGGGGAGGGAGGTGGCGTGCCAGGCGGCGGGGGCGCTCCCTTTGTGGCGCGGGGCTGGCCGGCTGCCGGGGCTCGGACCCCCTCGGGTGCTCGGGCGCCGCCGCCGCCGCCGCCGCTCCTGCGCCTCTTCTTGCTCCGGCGCTCTGGCGGCGAGCTCGCCCCTCCGCGCTCAAGGACAGTCACCGCGCTCCCTTCAAACGCCAAAGAGAGAGAGCGAATCACCGGGCTGCCGGCGCGCCGCGGCCGAGGAGGGGACCGGGGCGCGCAGCCTGGCCCCGGGCGGCTGCAGCTGCTACTGCTGCTCAGGACTTAACCTTCCATCCCGGTCCCGCCGCCGCCGCCGCCGCCGCCGCCGGGTCTGGCTCGGCTCGCGCGCTGTCGCCGGCTCCGCGCCGCCCGCGGGGATGGTGCGCGCCCGCCCGGCCGCCCCGCGCCCCTCGCACCTTCAGCCGGGGTCGCGGCGCGCAGCTCGCCGCCGAGGGCAGGGAGGGGGCGGCGGCCTGGGGGCGGGGAGGGGACCGCGCCTCTCTCCCCTGGCTCCCTCCTCTCTCGGGAAGGTCTATTTTCGCTCAGCTTCCCTCTGTCTCTGGTTTCATTTCCTTTTTCCTGATCACGATTCAAATACAATAGAAGGAAATCACATTTAAAGAGACAGCTGCCCGGTCCCCCCCACCACCACCATCTTTTTTCTTCCCTTTTTTTTTAAAAGGGGCTCCTGGGGATTAGCGATACAAACAGCGGCAGCCGCAGCAAGACTGAGTTGGCTTCTTAAAGGGGCCAGCGTCGGGGACAGGGAGACTCGCTCAGAGACCACCTCTCCTTGGAGAGGCGGCTGCGTTGCCTGTAAAGCATTCTTTAGGGCTTTCCCTCTTCGGCGTTCCCCTTTTGGTTAACTAAGATTGAAAGTGACCAGCGGGCCGCTCAAGGAAGAAAGAAAAAACGAAAAGGTGAAATAAACACATACAGAGATGTACGCGTTCCAAGTGGCTTTCGCGCGCGTCCGGGGTTGGAGGTCCCAGGTCCGCGGTCAGGGAACGCGGAGATGCCCCCAAGACAGCGCGGCTCTGCTGGCTGAGGACTTGTGACTGCGTCCGCGCTCCAAAAAGACGACGGGAGCTGTGCGAGCAGGGACCGCACGGGCTGGGTACGCCTGAGCAGTAGTACCAGGGGCGGCTAATCCCGAGGGAGGGTGTTTGGGAGGGACCAAACTGGTCTGAGTCTCCTCTCCATCTGCTGGCGGCAGAATTCCCTCCCTCAGCATCTTTAAAAATCGGACCCCTGCGGTTAAACTGGCCCCTGTTAAGGGCCAATAGCACTCTTCACAGAGAAAAGTGCCTCTCCAATGGCGGAGAGCAATGCTTGGAGACTATTTTGCCCTGGGTCAGGAAAAGAGAGAGAACGCAGACTTGTTGGGTTCAGGCTTCCCCTCTAATCTCAAGGGCAAATTCCAAGAAGAGAGGCGAATGTAGAAGGGGAGAGGAGGAAGCTAATAGTCTTCTCTTCAATAGAGCAAAGCTTTAGGTCCCTTGGGCCTCATCAGAGTTCCCTGAAAATAATTGCATTCAGAAATTATTACTAAAGGCCTACTTGTGCGTGCCACAAGTCTTGTAAAAAAGAAGCTACCAGTATTCTCAGGATCCATGGTTTTATAGGAGCAGTCTAGAGCGTGGTCGTGGACACTGTATTCCCGTTTTAAAGATGGCACTGAAGGGTCTGGATGAGATCACCTTGGAAGGTGAAGTCAGAAGTACATCCCTGTAGGCTTCGTTTTCCTTGTTTAAAGCCGATTCTAACTTCTCACATGCATACCTAGAATTTACCATTGTCTGCATGCTCTTGTCCTTTTCTTATGTCCATGTCCAAAGCTTAGGTCCCTATGGGTATAATAAAAGTCTCTCCCTATTTCCTTCGCCGTCTCCTATGTGTGTGTGTCAAAGGAAGTCTTAAGAGCAGCTTTGGGTGCAACTCAAGCCTTTCAATCTAAAAAGAACTTCTCCTGCTCAGGTCCTTGTTTTTAATTTAAAAAGGAAAAATGTCTAGTATTTTTAAGTCAGTCTAAATTATGTGATAAACATATAACCCACCACTCTACAATCAAAAATGAAAATAAACAAATAGGCTTTGATGAGCAATTCACCTACTTACAACCAATCAGTGTGACAGTAAAACGCTAAGACTTGGGCATTGGACTGCCTGCCTTTGATTTAGGCTCTTACTTATTAACAGCTAGTGGAGCCTATCTAGGAAAGTCACTTAATCTAAAGAGGCAGTGTTGCGTAGTGGCTGTGGAGTCAGACTGCCTTCATAACAACCCACACTTTCCTACCTGTGAACCTAGTGGAAGAGCAGGAATTTATAAACTCCCAGGATCCTTATCTGTCAATGGGGGTACCAGAGCCTATTGCATCAACTGTTGTAAGGATTAAAAGAGTAAACGCATGCAGTGTGGCCCGTAGACCTGTAATGAACTGGAGGTAATAATGGATATGAGATTACACGCATGCAAAGCATTTGGTGTATATTAAGCACTCATAAATGGTCATTTCTCTGTTGTAGGAAAAAATCGCTGGGAAAATTTAGAGAGTTTGAAATTAAATTCAAAGGTGAAATGGAGGTTAAAAATAAGAACTTCCCAATTTCCCACCTAGATTTGAAAACCTGTCCCATTTTTAAAAAGCAAACAGAACAGTGTCCTTTCACTTCACCTCCTTGTGCTTGTGTACAAAACATATATGCATTTTCCAGTTTAATGTTCACTATCTTGATGACTACGTGATGTGTTTTCATCTGCTTGCTTTTATTAAATCTGATAAGTTGCTTCGTTCCTTGCTATATAGTTTTGCATGGAGCCTAAGTTAGTTGTTAAATTAAATATATACTTGGGTTCCAGGAGGTAACCTCCAAATGGCCAACTTTGGGACATGAAGTTTCCTTTTAATAATATGCTTCTGTTTTGACCCGAATGTGTAAAGAAAGAGTGATTACTGATGACTTTGGGTCAGTTTCTTATCTTTCACCACTCTTTGGGGAGAACTTCCTTAGAGAAAGTGAATATTTGAAATGGTATCTTAAGATTTCAATTTCACACACAGTGGTTGTAAGAAATAACTGCCTGCCGGTGGGATTTCATTTCTATTCAACGGGCAATTAAATTGCTCAAATTTAAGTTTAACATTTAGAATCGAGTCTCAAAATGTGTTTTCATTATGAATAATTTTAAAGCAATCATGACCTTATTGTATCCTTCCGTAGCAACCTTATGCTTTATGTAGAAGAGCGACTCAGTAACTAGGAGGCAATTTGAACATGCAAAATGGTTCTTGAGAGTTGAGGAAATCTCAACATGATCCCTCCCCAGTGGGTTTGCAATTTAATTCCTTTTACCCACCCCTGACTCCTTGCAAATCTTACATACCTTAAAATTTAGAAAATTTCCAAGTTTTCCTTCCTGAATGTGAATGTCACAGGAAGACTGAATCAGTTGGCATGATGATTCTAACTCTAGGTGGATTACTTTCTTCCTGTTGGCATTTTCTATTCTTTTTGCTTATTATATCTACAATTGTTTTCTCAGGAAGAGCAGTTTCAAGTGACTAAGGCTACATTTCTTTGCTAAAATGGACTTCTAGTAGAAAGGAAAATGCAAATGTCATTGGGAAAATGCCAAGAATGACAATTTACCTCTTCTATTTTTTTTTGCAACCTTTAGAAGCCAAGTTGCATCATATACCTGTTAGTTGTGACATTCACGTATAGGGACAAAAATAAAGATTTGTCTTATTATGGCTTCAGCTCCCATGGAAACTTCTTTAAACAACTCAGTTGTCACAAGAATCTGGTTTCCAAACCCATCTCAGAACATTTCAGGGCATGTTAATGGACATATTTTCAGAATGTTAGATCTATCAGTAACATTAGTGAAAAATAAACCAGTTTTCCTATATAAGAGAAAAAAGCCCCACAAATCTTTTTCAAAAATCTTTATCAACTGAGTTTAGGAGATGAGCATAGGTGTCAGAAGGCATAACTCTGCTGTTTACTAGCTGGGTGACTTGGGGGAATTATTTCACCTCTCTGAACCTCAGATTCTATACCTCTCAAATGGAGGCAACAGTAAACTCAGCAGGGTTGGAACTAGAGTAAGGTCACAGGGATATCTGCTTACTTCACAGGAGTTTTAAGAGGATTCAATAGGGTCATGTGTACAAAAATGCTTTGCACAGTGATGTAAATGCTCAGAAATTATACCTGTTGTTATTACCCCATCTTTCAGAAGTCATCACTACTGTATCAGGAAGCAGCAATCTCCTAGCCAGTCAGGACATCCACCAAAGAATGCTGAGACTGGGGTGCTGTAGAAAAAGCTGAAGTGTACCTAAGACATCAGCTGGCTTCAGGCTTGGGAAGCCTCCACTTTCCAATCAGAATTTAGGAATGCGACCATTTAGGTCCTAGGTAGGCTGTTGACAGCTTCATCACTTCCCTTCATCTGCTTCAGCCACATCCCTGATTGCATGTTTCTGATTTTCCCCTTTCCAGCAACTTCTAAATCACCTGTTAGGACTGAGATGAGAGACAAAGTCAAAGTGCTTAAGTAACTGCCCCCAAATGTCACAAGTCCACAGCGAGGTCTTAGGCAGAGTTAAACTCATGGCATGTCTGGGTAGAAGGAGCCTCTGAAATGCGGTTTCCCAGCTTGCTCCTTGGAGCAGTTTGAAGTGTTTCCCTAGTAGGCTCCAGCTGTTCCTGCTCCAGCCACAGCAGCTCTGCACCTGTTGAATGTTGCTCAGCCTCTCTGGACTTCAGCTTCTGCATCTGTAAAGGGGGCATATTCAGGGTACCTATCTCATGGAACCGCTATAACAATTCTGTGAAATGAGACATATTAGAAAAGGTACTTGGAAAGGAGACAGGCACAGAGTAAGCTTCTGCAGGAGGTTCGGCTTATACAGAGAGATTCCAGCTTTAAAATATTTGAACACTCGTTGGTGATGCAGGGCCCCATTGATGGACAAGGCAAGTGAGACCTAGAGTCAACAGTTCCTTCTTGTCTCTGTCCCCTTCAAACCCTCTCCCACTTTCTCTCTTGAGTACCAGACCTTGAATTTATTTGTTGCTCTGAATTCAAGGGGGAGTCAGAGCTGGGCGAGCTGACTCACAGAGCTGTCCTGATGCCCTTTGTTCATGAGATTCATATCCTCCCTTTAGTTTCAGATGCAGCCCTACCTGAGTGACACAACACAGTGCCTGGGACGCTCAAACGGCACACCTGAAATCCAGCTCCTTTTTGTGGCCTTGAAAGCCTTATCCTCTCTGGCCCCTTCTACTCTTTTTCATTACAACCCCTTCGCTATGCTAGATCCACACTGATGGTTTCCCTAAAGTTTAAAACAAACCAACTCAACTCCTACTGGAGGGCTTTTGCACCTGTCCTTTCCTCTGCCTGAGATGCTCTTCCTCTAGAGCATCCTATGGCTCCCATGTACTTCATTCTGGTTCAAATGTTTATCCTCATAAGAGCCTTTTAAAATCCCATTTCTTATCATCCTCCAGTCCCTTATCCTGCTTTATTTTTCTACCTAGTATCATCATTACTTCTACTTTACTACATATGTGTTTGTAGTTTTTTATGGGTTTGGTTTTGACCTTTCTTCCCAGCTAGAATATAAACTCCATAAGAATATGACTTGTTTCCAACTGTGTCTTTAGGACCTAGAATATGCCTAGCACACAGTAGGCTTTCAATAACTGTTCACTGAATGAATGAAGGAAGGAACAAATGACAGCCCTGCTCCCTTTGGCCAAACTATGCCCGCACTATGCTCTCCAGGTAAAAGTTGAGAGGGAACTTGAAGATCACTTGTTTTCCTAGAGCATTGCTATTGGGAGAAAATAAGGGCCCATATACCATTCAGATTCAGACCCAGGAACTTGGTTTGGGAAACAGATCAAACTCTTGGCTCCTAGGAACACACAGATACAGGTGGTGTCAGTAACAACAAGGGCCTGCTTGGAAGCTTGATTCTCCACTGCAGGTCCCCCATGCCCACAAGGAGACGTGGTTACAGTGGACCAATGCATAGAATACAGTCAATTCTATGGGTAAAGGCACAGGCTTTGGATATAAATCAGCTTATGTTTTAGTCCTGGCTCTTTCAGCTATGTGGTTTTAGGCAAATCATTTGATAGCTCTGAGCCTTAGTTCCGTCACGTGTAGAATGAGGATAATTATATCTTCATCACAGGGTTGGAGGAATAAAATGAGATCATGCATGTCAAATGCTTAGCACAGTGCTCAATGGATGGTGGCTATTATTAGAATTAATGAAGCTAAGAGAACCTCAGAGGAGGATAGTCAACCAGGGCAGGCCTTTCTTGACACACAGGTGGATAACTGGAGTTATGTTACAATATAGGGCTCAGTCCAAGCAGGTGGGGTCAGCCTCCTTACCTGGGCGACTCCTGCCTTATCTCACCAGCTCGGGCAACCCCCAGCCCCCAGGAGGCAGGTGGGTTAGACTCACAGACACCTGGCCCAGCTTCACACTCAGATAGGCAACAAAAAGAGATGGCATCAGGAACCTGTGCTGGTCACTGGTTCTTCAGAGTTGGGGGTCTCTGGTCTGAGACATCTCATTCCAGATAGACCTTCCACTGGAGGAGGGGCTGGGCTGCTTCTGGGGAAGCAGTGTTTTCTGGCACTCGTGTCTAGCTGAGGGCCCTGAGCCTGGCGGGGGAAGGGAGTCTGACCTTCCTGATGACACTTGACTTCCTAAGCTCCAGACCTCAGGGGAAAGGAGTCTTGTATGTGATGCTCCTGGAAATATCTGTAGCTGAGGGAGATATCTTTCAGCCAAAACCAGGGAAAGAGCTGCTTGCTTCTTAGTGCCAATTTTCTCTGCTTCCCTTCAGCTACCCCTCATATATCTGGCTGCCTGACTAACCCATCTGGACTACTCTTTTCTTCACTGTCACCACCCTGCTCAAAAGTTTGCAATGACTCCCTTATTGCCTGTGATCATTGGCAAGTAGCTTAACCTTTTGGGATCTTGATGTTCTCATTTTATAGAAGAAAGAGGTGGACTGAAAGGTTAAAGCTGCAGCTCTATGTGAGTTTCTGTCCTTCTAGAAGATCAAGACAAACTCTTGATGATTCCATGAAAGATGCTTGTGACCCTGCCCATCCCATCAAATCAACTTCATATCCCAAACCCCTAGAGCCTGACCCTTCCCACCAACCAGGCTGCTCCTCTTTGACCTCAGACATCAGCTCATGCTCATTTCTGTGCACTGTTTTATTCTGTTCTTTCCATCAGGAATGTCTGCTTTGTCTGTGCTCCACAACTTTGGTGCTAGAATTGTAGAATGGAGATTAATAAACCTGGTTTCTAGTCTCCACTTTACAACTTACTATCTGGGTAATTAATCTTAGGCAAATCTCTGTGCTTCAGTGCCTGCAGTGATAAAATAGAGGCGATGATAAATATAGGGTGAAGAGGCATGGCTGAGATAATGTATGCTGCAGGCAGAGCACAGAGCCTGGCACACAGTGAGTGCTCGGTAATAGCAATCATCCTGCAGTTTGTACAAAATCCTCCCCAGTCTTCTCTGCCTCTCCAGATTGTGTCCATCAGCCTGGAGCCCACTCAAGCCACATCTCTGCACTGAAGGTTTCTCTGTCCTCTGAACTCAACTCCTTCCAGCTCCTGGTTCTAGGGCCTGGGTAGGTGCTCATTAGACTCTGCCTTGCGGAGCCATGATTTTATGTGTGCACACCATCTTGCCATCTCATAAGTGACTTATGTTTTTAGAGAAGAGAGATCATAATTTTCATTTTTACTAAATTTGGAGATATTCAATAATTCCTTTTGAATTAAAGACTTCACATATCACCACCATGTCATCAATTTCCCAGTTCCTAGCTTCATACTGACATTCGTCAAGATGTGAGGGTCTCCCCGCTATAAGTATTGAGGATGGCCCATGCATTGTCAGTCACAGACCTCTTTAAAAACCTGCCAACTCAAAACTATAAAACTCTTATAAGGAAACATAGGGTAAAAACTACATGATGTTGGATTTGGCAATGACTTCTTGAATATGACACCTTTTATTGTTACAGGCTACAAAATGAAAAACAGGCACACTAGACTGCAGGTTAAAAACTTCTGTGTATCAAAAGACAGTATTAGGAGAGTGAAAATGCACCCTATGGAATGGGAGAGAATATTTGCAAATCATATATCTGATAAAAGGTTAATATCCAGAATATTTAAAGAACTCTTATAATTCAACAGCAAAAAAAAAAAAAAACACAATTAAAAAACGGGCAAAAGACTTGAAGAAATATTTCTCTAAAGAAGATATACAGATGGCCAATAAGCAGATAGAGTTTCAGAAATAATGATCATCAGAGAAATGCAAAACACAGCCACAATAAAGTACACGTACACTTCACATCCATTAGGACAACTATTATCCCCCAAACAGAAAATGACAAGTGTTGGCAAACATGTGGGGAAATTGGAAATTCCATGGTCTGCTAATGGCAATATAATATATATATATTATATATAACATATGGGCTTCCCTGGTAGCTCAGCTGGTAAAGAATCTGCCTGCAGTGCAGGAGACCCTGGTTTGACTCCTGGATCGGGAAGATCCCCTGGAGAAGGGATAGGCTACCCACTCCAGTATTCTTGGGGTTCTCTGGTGGCTCAGACAGTAAAGAATCTGCCTGTAACCACTCCAGTATTCTTGGGGTTCCCTGGTGGCTCAGATGGTAAAGAATCTGCCTGTAATGCAGGAGACCTGGGTTCGATCTCTGTATTGGGAAGATCCCTTGAAGGAAGGCATGGCAACCCACTCCGATATTCTTGTCTGGAGAATACCCAAGAACAGAGCAGCCTGTCAGGCTGTAGTCTATGGGGTTGCAAAGAGACACAACTGAGTGACTAGGCACATGTATATAATATATATTATATATATAATATATTTATGTAATATAATTTATGGTATAAGCAGGTTCTGCAAAAAATTAAAAATAAATTAATATATGACTCATCAATTCCACTTCTGGGTATATATCCAATAAATAAATATGCATAAAATGTGTGCACACTATCTTGCCACCTCATAAGTGACTTACATTCTTAAAGAAGAAAGGTCTGCCTTTGAATACATTTGAATCAGTTCTAAGGAGATGGATGGAACTGGAGCCGATTATACAGAGTGAAGCAAGCCAGAAAGAAAAACACCAATATAGTATACTAACGCATATATATGGAATTTAGAAAGATGGGGATGATGACCCTGTATGCGAGACAACAAAAGAGACTCAGATCTATAGAGTGAACTTTTGGACTCTGGGGGAGAGAGAGAGGGAGAGGGTGGGATGAGATGGGAGAATGGCATTGAAACATGTATACTTATATTGTAAATTGTAATTTCAAAAAAAAACCAAAATAAATAAATAAATTTGCAAAATAAAAAAAATAAAAAAGAAATCCTGTCACATGCTACAATATGGTTGAAACTTGAGGATGTTATGCTAAGTGAAACAGGCCAGTCATAAAAGGATAAAGACTGTATGTGGTACCTAGAGTAGTTAAATTCATAGAGACAAAGAGTAGAATGGGGGTGCCCAGGGGCTGGGAGAGAGGAGAGTTATTTTTCACTGGATATCATATTTCAGTTTGGGGAGAATAAAAAACCTTCTGGAGATGGATAGCGGGTGACAGTTGCTCAACAGGGTAAGTGTGCTCAATGCCACTCAGCCATATTCTTGGGAGCGGTTAAAATAGTAAATGCTATGCCGTGTATATTTTTCACACACACACACACACACACAACCTGGTAAAAGTTAAAGACCTTTCCCTAGGTGCACAGCTGTCCAAGGTGCAAAGAATTTTACCTTTCATTTCAGGGAGCTTGCAACCTTCTCAGGTTCATCCATAGATATATTTAACAACATCCAGTGTTACGGTGGCACTAGTGGTAAAAAAACCACCTGCCAAATTCAGGAGATGCAAGAGATATGGGTTCGATCCCTGGGTTGGGAAGATCCCCTGGAGGAGGTCACGGCAACCCACTCCAGCATTCTTACCTGGATAATCCCATGGCCAAGGGAGCCTCGCAGGCTACAATGCATCGGGTTGCTAAGAGTCAGACATGACTGAAGCGACTTAGTGCGCACACACACGAGGTTACAGTGAGCCCTGTTGCATGAACTCTGAGACATTCTTTGGGTCCCCCAATGGCAATCCCTGCCCACTTAGGCCCCCATCAGCAGTGCTGGTCCCTGACTTCCAGATGATGTTCTTTGCAGGCCCACTAGACCCCAAGGACAGAGGAAAAGGGGGCAGTTTGTTATTATGTACAGCCTCCTCCTTAAAGGGACTCATGCTCTCATAGATTGCTATCTGCCCTCTCCTCTGAGAAACCAAGGGTTAGCATATAGCAGGCACAGGCTCCATGTGGAGTGGCGGTGGCAGGATTGGCCGGTGGGGGGTGGTCCCATAGCATCTTGAATGCCCCCTTCAGGGCACAGTCTCTCTCCAGACGCCCCTGGGATGCTCATGGGCCAGTTCAGCTCTCCCCATGCTATTAGGCTACAGTCCTTCCCATCACGCTGCAGAAACTGCCTTGGTCACAGCCTGCAAAGGAGGAGCTGTTAAAAACTCTTCCATTTGTATTTCCTGCATGGCTCTCCATCTGGAAATATCTTTTATCTGGCAACTTTTGCAAAGTGAACTGAATCTTGAAGGAGGTCCTGGCAGGTTTATGCTGGCCTCTCCATCACTCCAATAAGTCATTTCCATTCTAACCTTCACCAGAATCAAGGAATCGTGACTTGGTCCCGAAAACGGGACAGGCATGGCATAGCAGCAAGTCTTCCCGCCCCTGAGGCAGCTTTTAAACCCTGAAAACACCCACTGGGAAGGCAAGAGTGAAATCTAGAAGATTACACTATATACACTCTCTCAACTCAAACATTACTTCAGCAGGGAAGCCCCCAGCCCCTCATGACTGTATTAGGGCCCATCATTATATGACCCCGCTCCTAAGGTTTTTGTTTTTAATATTTTTCCTTTTTATTTATTTAAGTAGAGTTAATTTAGAGTGCTGTATTAGCTTCTTGTATACCACACGGTGATTCAGTTTTTTTTTTTTTTTTTTTTNTTCTGTTTTTTTTTTTTTTTTTTTTTTCAGATTCTTTTCCATTATAGGTTATTATAAGATACTGAATAGTTCCCTGTGCTATTCAGTAGGACTTTGTTGTTTATCTACTCATTGCCAGTTTGGATCACAATGGATAATTCTACCTTTTGTGGTTGTTAAGTACTGTTGGGTTCCCCCAAACACTGCAGGCTCCTTCTGCGTTGGAAGTGCATCCAAGAGCCTAGCCCAGCATGTATTAAGCACCCAATAATTACTTACTGAAGGAATGAATGAATAAAATGCTCTTACCTGCCTCTCCACCAGTTACTTCAAGTCCAGGGTGAAAAAAACAGCTTCTTTTCAGAGTCGGTGTTACTGAAAGAAAAGGAGAGGAACTCTCTGGTAGGTAGTTACAAGTAGAATGGAGGGAGAGGGGGAAAGAGTTCTTTATCTTCAGTTAGGGAAATGTTTTCACAGGTCCCTGATAAACTAGGGACAAATACCTCCAGGGCTTTGCGATGGCCTGAGCCTCCTTGATAGTGTGGCTGGGTGGGGCAAGTTGAGCTTTGGCATGGGGCAAAGGGATGGATTCTAACGGTTTCTTCACTGGTTGAAAAGGCTGCTTCCTGCCCAGCTTTCTTTTTTTTTTTCTTCGTTATGTACCAGCTCAGCTCTTAACGCAGAGGAGTGGCCCCCTTCTGTAAGTGAGCGCAGGCCGGCAGAGCAGGAGCCACGCTTACCACTGCTTTTGGGCCCGGCAGCTGGATGGGCCAGTTGCTCTGAGAAGGCAAGTGTCTTCTTTGTGCCTCACACTTTGCAAACCTCACATCCCTGCAGGTCTCAGAAATCCCCCCATCCCTGCCCACCAACTTAGAAAGGCAAGTAGCCAGGCTCCCACTTGACTGGAGAGGAAATTAGGACAAAGTCCTTCCAAACCTGAAACCTGCCTCAACTAGAGTGCCAGGGAATATATATTCACTGGACTCTGGCAGTCCTGCTGACAAGAAGGTCTTTTGACAATTTATTTTTCAAGAGGAAGAGTTTCATTAGGCAAAAATCAACTAAAGGCTATATTCAATACCTACTAAATGGTACTTGTTGGGTCTGTGTTTTGAAGATTATAATTAGGAATAGATGGGCCCATTGTAATTAATAGCTGCCTGTTATTGAGCATGCACTATGTGCCAGGAATCTTATATGTTTGATCTTAGTTAATCCTAATATAACCTTCTGAGATGAGTAGTATTTCAATTTAACAGATAAGGAAATTGAGGGTCACAGAAATTCAATAACTTGCTCAAGTCACACAACTATGTAGTAAGGAAGTGCATGTGAGGTCTTCCGACTCCATTCACTCTTACCACACTGTGCTCAGTCGCTCAGTCTTGTCTGACTCTTTCCGATCCCATGGACTGTAGCCCACCAGGCTCCCCTGTACATAGAACTTTCCGGGCAAGCATACTGGAGTGGGTTGCCTTTTCCTACATTTTCTTGTTAACGACACATATTCTGGGGCCCACACCAAATCTACCAGATCAAAATCTCTCAGAAAGTCCCGGGACACTCAACCTCCTCGCCAGACACTAACACAGCGCTATTTTATTTTTATCCCTGTACTGATCACTATCTGAGATCTTCTCACTTATGAATTTGCATATTTTCTTTCTTCCCCATTAAGTGACAAGTTCCACAAGTGCACCAACAGCACACCCAAAGTTTTATCTCCAGAATACTAAGTAAGAGTAGTATCTAGTAAGTACTCAACATGTAATTACTGAATACATTAGTAGACACTGTCCAAAGCACTGTGCTAAGGATGCTGAGTTTGGAGACAGGTTAGGAGGAAGAGAATTTATTGTTAAATACTAGTGTCTCCCAAGGCTATGGAGTGGGGAAATGTTGGCACACATGCCACATATTTGCCACATATTCCAGGGAAAGAAACTCAGTCCTAAAAAACTTAAGTGCAAGATGACACAGCACGTCAGTGGGCAAGCCAGGTATAATGTTGTCCCTTCCTCAAGGACCTTTATCTCTTACTTGGGAGGCCAAAATGAATGCATATGTAATGGAGAACAGATATATGATTCGCAGCAAGGTGCTGAACAGAAATGGAATCAGATTAATTGGATTAAGGAGAAATTGGAGTGGAAATAGATGTGGAAGGTTTTCTGGAGGAAGCATTAATAGAAAGTGAGGTACCCTTGATGAATAAATACCTGGGTATTTCCTTTGTTTCAGACTTTACCTAGAGTTGGGTATTCACATCTCTTACAACACCCTAATGGAGTAAGTATTGTGATCATAACTTTATGGATGGGGAAGCTGAGTCACAGAAAGGCTAAGGAACTTGCTACAGGTCACAGAGCTGAGGAATGAGTAGGGATAAACAGCAGAGGTTTCAAAGCCCGTAGTCCTAAGCACCCAGTGAGTGAAGCAGGTGTGACTGGCAGGAAAGAGCCTGAGTAAGTGTCTGGGTGTGGGTGTGGTTCTGGGGTAGTGATGGAATAAAGACAGGTTCAGGTTTCATTTCACTTATTGTTATGATTTAACTCGACAACCTGTCTGCCATTCCTGCTTGTTTAAAGGCATTGCCTGTCCAAACACACCACCCCTTGGCTGTGATCACAAGTGACTCAAAGGTTGATAACCTAATCAGACATTGGCAAAGTGAGGGGAATCCCTAGGCGAGCAGCCCCCTGACAAGAGAGCTCCCTAACCTCTTCAGGGAGAGAAAGCCTGGTCCTGGGGACATCGATATAGGACAGGAGCCCACCTGCTGAAAAATGCCAGGAGGTGATGGAGAAGAGAGATTAATTTCAGGTGGTCTCTTATTTATATACTTGACTGTGGGCTGTACTGACTTTACATAACCAGTTCAGCATGTGAGGTCCACTTTCTGGTGGGAGGGTCCCTGGAGCAGGTTACCCCAAGAGGCAGGGAACATTCAGAAACTAGAGACTTCAAGGTACTTTGTATAAACTTTGGTTTTGGTTTGATGGCGCATCTGCTGGGCTATTTAGATGACTTTGCCTGTGTCGCTTATCCACACATAGCAGGAAATTCCCTTGAGGACACATACTCCTCCTCTTTGAGGGCGCACGTATTACAGTGGTAAGGTCATCTGGAGCTAGTCTGTCATCTGCCACTCTGGCAGTTAGGATTTTTGCCCTTCAGTGAAAGCCTCAAGTGCTGCCACTGTTTACGTTACACTGTGAATGTCACAAGATTCTAATAGAACCTCAGACATTCCTCTGCTGCGTCTGCTATAATACATTCCTTATGTAATCAAGCCCTTAGTCCCATTCCTCTAGCCCCAAGGTGTCACTTTTATATATGGGGCCATGCATAGGGAAATGCTCATCATTTCTGCTGGGGATTGTGACCAGCAGGGTCCCCTCACGGGGTGGTTGGAAAAGGTTAAGAAGATCAATGGAGTCAGTAGGGTGTGCAGGTGAGTTTAAGGAGTTGGGACATCAGAAGTGAGTTATCTAGGGGAGGGACACTGGAGAACCAGGTTCCTGCTGTAGCTTCTAATCACTCATGTTTCTTTGCTATCTGGGCCTTTTCTATCTTGGAGAGCTGTGCCTCCCATCATGTTGTGTGGGCCTGGGAAGTCACCAACACAGGCATGTGGATTTGAATGGTTACATGATCCGGACTCATGGGCCAGGGACCAAGCTTGATAACATTCAGTCAATGTCCTGTCGGGTCCTGGGTAAGACAGAGCAAGACCTAGAGACCTAGACCAGTAGCATTAGTATTGGTGGGTGTAGCGGGGAGCCTTTTTTCATGAATCTTGGGTAATCTGGCATGGTGTGAATAAGGAAGTGGCTTACTCATAGGGGCTGAGTGCACCCAGTGACTGGGCCTCTGGGATGTAGCCTTGACCATGTGTACATACAGACTAGCTTGGGGAGGGCCTTAAGCAGGAGGCTTGCTTTAGGAGGTTTAGGCGGGGAAGTTTTAGCCACAGTGGTAATGAGGTTTATTGTGCCCAATGGGGAGGTGAGGGTTAAGTTTGGAGGTCTGTCTGGTGTTCACCTCTTTTGAGTACATGCTGAGTGGGCTATCCCCTGAGGGGAAGATCCCTGTGTTCTGGCAGGGGCACCTTGGCAGATGATGTGGGTAACTGGGTAGTCATTCTCTGAGTGGTGGTTGTCTGGGATCAGCTCATCACCTTAGGCTCCCTGGGCAAATGCAGCTCTTGACCCAGGTCGTGGACACATAGGCTGATATCAGAAAGGCTGTCACAAGGATGTACAGGGTAGAAGGCGTGTTAGAGGGCACAAGTTGTTATGTGCTGGGCATCCAACTGGGCATCGTAACTATGGTAGAGGAAGCTTCAGAAGTGGGCACTAAAATGCAGAGTCATATTCCTTTTTTATTTTCCTGCTGGCTGCTTAGGATAATGTAATCTGCTTGGCCGGTGGTGTTGGGGAAGAAGAGTGGTACACTCCAAACAGATAGGAATGCCAGTGTGGGTGCCACATTGCCCAGCTATCCTGGCATTGAGTAGGAAAACTGTGTCCCAGACTGAGCCTCCATCAGCCATATCAGGTGGAGCCAGCTAGTGGAAACCTACAGGTTCGGCACTAACATTTTCAGACGCGTGGGCTCCACAGTGGTATTCAGGGATGTCATTCATAATGCTAGGGGGCATCTGTATCCCACAGTGTGAAGGGCTCTCCTTGTTTCAACATCGTGTGGTAGGGAATAGAAAGCCTCACACATGTTCTTTTAGAACATCAGTGTTGAGGATCAGGATCTCTTTTGCTTTTCTCCAGGATCCACATGGTGGTAGGTGTCGGTCCAAGGGCTTTCCCTACAAGAAGGGTCTGAAATTAGCCAGGCTTTAAATTCATCATAAATTCCATCATGGGGGACGTTTTAGAGGCTTGTGGTGCCTGTTCACCAGGCTGGTAAGAACATAGTATCAGGGATTTTACTGTTCTGTGTATGGCCAGAGGGTCCCAGTTTAAGATGTGCCCTTGGTCAGGACATAATCCTTTGTGGACTGAGTGCTGATTGAAAAAGGATAGAAGAATGGAGGACCAGGAGAGCTTGCAGCCACTGGATACAGGAATTTATGACTGGAGCCTGGATCTCCCATTAGAATCGGTAAAGGCAAAATGAGGTCATTTTGTTATGGGTGAGGGGCCGATAGGAGCAGGGATCAAGGGAGATAAAAGTAGTAAAAGAAAACTGATTTGGGAAACCACATGCCATATTGTAGCTTTAAGAAAAAAAAAAAAGCCAACTCTAGACATCTTCAGAGTTTAGTTTTATAATAAAAACCTGTTTGAATAATTAGACCTTTACATTCCTGAAGATAAAATAAACGTGTACTCTTTTATCTTATCTTGCTCAATAAAATTGTTCAGAAGATCAAACGTGGTAAGGACAATGTGAAATTTAACATTTTAATACCGACGTAGTAACACTGTTTCACTTAACACTTTGGGGAGTAACTGCCTCTGACTTCAACTCAAGAAAACACTTTCTGTTGCTAATGCAAAAGGTTTTTGTAATGGCGTCAGCGAATAAAGGGATGCTTATTATTCAAAAAAAAAAAAGATGCATTATCGCTGAGTCCACGGTAGCACTATGGGAGGGGCGAGCCAGTAATAGACAGGGGTCCTGTCCACCACGACCGGAACGTGCGAACCTGGCTCAGGGAATCTGGGATAACGGCCCATCTCAATCTGTTCATCACTGGGAGTGTGCTTAGGCTTTTTTCCTCATTCTGCTGAGACTGACAAACTGCACCCAGCTCTCTCCCCTAGGATTAAATATTTCTGGGAGAGCAGTAGAATATGGCGGAGAAGGCAATGGCAACCCACTCCCGTACTCTTGCCTGGAAAATCCCATGGACGGAGGAGCCTGGTGGGCTGCAGTCCATGGGGTCGCTGAGTCGGGCATGACTGAGCGACTTCACTTTCACTTTTCACTTTCATGCATTGGAGAAGGAAATGGCAACCCACTCCAGTGTTCTTGCCTAGAGAATCCCAGGGATGGAGGAGCCTGGTGGGCTGCAGTCCATGGGGGCGCACAGAGTCAGACAAGACTGAAGCGATTCAGCAGCAGCAGCTGCAGCAGTAGAATATGGCTGGAAAAAGTGAATGTAGCCTCGTATTGGAGGTGGTTCTGAATGTCAGTCTCGAAGACTATGAACTTGATGAGCCATTAGTTCTTTGCAGACTTCTGAGCAGAAGAAGGGATGTGACTGGATTGCGCTGGAGCTGGACTGGAGTGGGAGAGGCAGGAGGTGTCTTTGCTGTCTTCCTCTCCCTGGAATCTTATTCTCCGGATGCAGGTTCTCCTTATTAGAAAGGCCTTCCTCCGTCCCCAGAATAAGACACTGATAACCCTGACTGCCCGCTTCCTTTCCCCATAGCACATGCACCATCCAACCCCCTATCTGCTTACTGGCCTATTTGTTTAGTGTTGGTCTCTCCCTCTCTAGTTTGCAGGTACCATTCAGGAAAGAGCAATGTTTGTTTTGTTCACATAAATGTATCTCCAGGGCCTAGAGCAGGTCCCGCCATGTCTTAGGTGTCCTAAGGTGAATAGGTGAATAGAGAGTATTATTGCCTCATTTGATGAAAGGGAAAATTGATGCCCAGGAGAGGTAAGCAACTCATCCAGATAAGACAGCTAGCAGTTACCAGAGTTAAGATTTGAGTCCAGAAAAGCCTGATTACAAAGACTGCTCTTCCCATAGGGTACAATACTCCAGAGGAGACTTAGACCATTATAACTGAGAAAAAGGGTCTTTAATAAACTGAAGTGGGAACCTCGACAGAATAAGAGGGTTAGGTGGTGATGGAAGAGAGAGGAAAAAATCCACTTGACTCCATGCTTGGAGTCCGGGAGGACAGGAGAGTCCTTGGATACCCATCTGAGCATGCTGTGCCAGGCACAGTGCTGGACACCAAGGATTTAAAAGTAAACAAGACGCAGTCCCCATCTTGAGAAGCTCACCATGCAAGGGTGGTGTGTCGAGGGCACACTTAACTGAATTCAGGGAGCAGGAGGGATCCCCGAGCCCCCACACAGCGTCCAATGGGCATGCTGCTGGCTCCCTTAGCCAGGCACTGGCTGAGTAGCAACATCTCATGGTCCTGTTCATCTGTTCAGTACAGTCATGAACACGTGGGTTGTAGCAGATGAAGTGGTGATAGTACAGATACAGAGGCGGGTTAGACAAGGGTCCGTTCTCAGGTGCATACAGAAGCGAGAGGTGGCAAAGCTTTCACTCTGATTCATTCACCAGCTAGAAAACAAGTGCCTCCCACGTGCCAAACACTGCTAGACTCTGAAGATAAAACAATGAACCAAGTAGTTAACATCCCTATACTCAAGGAACTTACAAGTGGTACCTAATTGTATGTGGTATTATTGTTATTATTATTAATAACAGCAATGACTGGCAAGGGCTAAGTGCCAACTGCTGTCAAAACACTTATGTGATTTATTTCACATATTCCTTACAATGACCCTATGGTTACCCCAATATTACAGAGGAAGAAACTGAAGCTGCCATCTCCCTAAAGTCTGTGATTTTTCTGGGAGCACAAAGGAGAGTGTAACTAACTGTGATAAAGTCAGAAAAGGTTTTACAGGATTTTTCAGAGGGTACCTAAGAACATATGAGCGTCCTCGAAGCACTGGGGCAAGAATCTGGAATGGTGAATACCATTACAAATGGTGAATACCATTTGAAGCATAATACCTGGTTCAAAGGGAAGTTGAGAGAAGTCATCGTGATAAGATATGTAAAACCTGAGCCCTGTGCCTGGCAAGAATTCGATATTCTCAAATGTTTGCTCCCTTTCAGGTCCCCTGTGGTGACCCTGTGGTGGCCGGAACATGTGACCACTCTCTCCGTGCACTTGGATTTTTAGAAGACATACAAGTCATCTTGCCCGTGGAGGTCACTCCAGGACGATCTCTGCCCTCAATTCAGAGTTGGAATGTTTGTCATTGCCAGCCAGGGCAACTCTTTATTGTATGAGGTCGTAGTACAAACACACACACGCACACAGGGTTGCTGGGGAGTTTGTGGTAAACACCAGCCTCTCTTTTGGATCAAAATAACTGAGTGGTCTTTGTGGCTGGTCTAGAGGAACACATTACATGAGTAAATTAGCAGTTCCCCCATGACTTGAGCAACCACGGGGCGCACACACACAGACAACGCCTGACTCACCGTGGGGCCTCTCCAAGTCACAGCCCATGAATAGATGCTCTTCCTTCCTCCCAGAGAGAAGCCAGGGTGCCAAATACACCGGAGAAGCTTAAAGGCTTGTCCCTGATACGGAACAGTTTTATTGTACAAGGCAAATCTAACGATCACTTCTTCTGGCTCCTGGAAGAAGAAAAAAACCATTCCCTCTGGACACTGCACTCATCGGAGAGTTAATCAAGCCTACTCACCGGCCGATGATGTAATCCTGGTGACTTCCCCAATCAGCTCTAGGCCGCCTGCCCCCCGGACGCCTTCCCAGCTAATTGCCCTGCTTCGCACCTGTTCCTCCTTGGGAGGCTCTGGCACCCTAGTGCCTGGGGCCTGTGCTACCTCCTGTCTCTGCCAGGACACCTGCAGGCCCTGGTGGACAGCCAGGCCCCCTCCACAGCCTGGGGCTGAGCGGATACTTCCTTCTCACTTCTGCTCGAGGTCAGTGGCTGTTCTGCGAGGGGGTTGAAAGCCCACGGCTTGGGGGCTGGGCCTGTGGGCCGCCTGGGTGTCTGTCTGACCGGATGGAACGTGGCTCCCACCGTGAGCTCTCATACCACGTGTGCTCTGCGTGGCACCCCTGTGTCTTCAGGGCAGGGCCACTGCAGACGGCACCTGCCTGATGGCTCACATCCTAATCCAGACCCTCCTTTTCTGCTTCAGAAACTGGAGAAGACTCATGATTACAGCTTTGAACCAGCTCCAGCAGACCCTCTGATTCCAAGAAGCCGTCCTTGGCGCTGTGCCTGCATAGCACCCTCCCCTCCTAGGGCTTCCCCCTGTTGCTCTTCTCCCCTGCACCTCCGGTGGTCTTTACTTTTTCCTCAGAGTCAGACACAGCTGAACATCTAAGCACACTCACTCAATGGAGCACCCTATTATTCCAGTACAGGGATGCTGCAGGCTATACTAGAAAGTTCAGAGGCTCAACACAGGCTTGGATCTGAAGCCTGGCTCAGCCACTTACTAGCTGGCCCAATTCAGATAAAGTACACGGTCTTTCAGAACCTCAGCACCCTCATTTCTAAAACAGGGAGAACGGTCCCTACCTTGCAGGGCTGTCGGGTGGATTAAACGAGATAAGGCAAGGAGAAAAAGAGCTTGTGTGAGTGCCAGTACTGCGTGACCCAGGCAGGACTGTCTCAGCCAGCAGTAATTTCAGTGTATGGATTTGATCTGCTCTTCATTAGATGTGAAATTCTAACTTGGCTCTTCCTTTGAACCCCTCAGGGTGTATGTGTGTGTGTGTGCACACTCAGTTGCTCAGTCTTGTCTGACTCTTTGCAACCCCATGGACTGTAGTCCACCAAGCTCCTCTGTTCATGGGATTCTCCAGGCAAGAATATTGGAGTGGGTTGCCATTCCCTTTTCCGGGGGATCTTCCTGACCCAGGGATGGAACCCAGGTCTCTCTCACTGCAGGCAGATTCTTTACTGTCTGAGCCATCAGGGAAGCCCCAAGGCACACGGATAGGCAAGCTGAAGTCACTCATAAGTAGCTGGGTTTGTATTGTCTACATGTTGATAAAAGAGACTCCTGATTCCTACCTCTCCTTTTTTTTTTTTTCTTAAGCTGTGCTGGATCTTAGCTGGGGTCTATTTGTGGCATGCAAGATCTAGTTCCCTGACCAGGGATTGAACCCCGGGCTCCCTGCATTGGGCACATGGAGTTTAAGCCACTGGACCACCAAGGAAGTCCCCTCACCTTCCTTTGTCTTCACCACAAGGCTCCTATCAGCAGTTCCCCAAACCCAGTCTCTTTGATCCTGGGCTTTGGGGCCACATCAGGCTCTCCTTTCTTTGTGCCCCTAGTGAACTCACCGGCTTCTGAGGTCCTGGTTTCCATGCTGTTGTTGCATCCCTGAAATGGCTACTTCCCCACGAGAGCCTTGTCTGTCATCTGCCTCCCAGCCTTTGTCATCTGTCTGCTGGGCCAGGCCCTACCCTAGGTTGACAGCTCACCAGGCCTCACCCTCCAAGTCTCTTCTGAGCATAAGCAGCCCGGCCTGGTGCAAAGATAACCTTTTACAGCTGACGGTACCACCTACCATCCAACTAGGAGCTTGTCAATAACTGGGCCGTTGCTCTTCCTGGAGCAGCTGACAACACAGGTGCCTGCCAAGTCTGCTCTGGGAGAGTGGAGTAAAATTATTTTGGTGGTGGAGGTGATGCTGAGCACATGAGTTGGAATCTAGGTGAATCTGAATCTAGTCCAGCCTCCTTGTTCTGTGAGCAGATGCCTCATCCTCTTTGGATCTGCAGCAATAAGCACAGCCCTTGGCATAGAGCAGGCACTCAATAAATAAACACAGGGGAATTGAAAAGACCAAGGACACATTTTTTTAAACTAGCAGGCTCCCTTTCTCAATGCCTATTGATGTCCAATTCATTTCTCTTGCAAATAAGAAATTTCTTTTGCAAATAAAGTTAGCTCATGTCTAATCTCTCATAATCTTTCCTTCCCTTTACTTCTGTGGTTGAAAATAAACTTATACCTGAAAAGAAAGAGATCTGATCCCTTCTTCTTTCCTCTTTCATCTTCTCTTAATCTCAGGATCATGGCTGGGCTCTCTGAAACTCAGGGCCATTTTCAGAAACTAGCACTGATGAAGGAAATATGACACAATCGAACATTTTTCTTATCTGGCAGTGTGGTCTGGTGGTTCGCACAGAGGCTCTGCAAGTCGGAAGTCTGGCTTTCTATTTCTGGGGCTTAAGTGAAACCATGTAACAGCAGTCTTTGCAGCGCTCACTCTTGCTTTCTCTTTCTCTTGTTCCCTGTAATGAGTCGGAAAGGGAATGGCTTTAGCCACAGCAGTTAGTATTTCAACCAAGAAAGGAAGCGTCCCACCCTGCTGGCCCCCGCTTCAGCCTTGGTTGAGGCTGTGAGGGTTAGTGGTGAACAGATGAAAGATAATCCAGAGAAATGGAAAGTGAGGGTGATGTGCCCCAGAGTGGTTTGGGGCTGAGTCTGAAGACACTGTGATGACTGGTTTAACCACATCAAACTAAAGCTTTACTCTTGCTACAACCCAGAAGCCTGAAATTGCCAGAGCTCTCGGGGTGGGGGCTGGGGTGGGGATCTCATTCGGCTAAGGAACACCCTATGTGCCTGGAAAAGGAGATGGGAAATCACTGGATTTGCCTTCCAGGGAGTAATTTCAGAAGTGAGGAAATGGGGAACTCCTTTGAACTGCAGTAGAAAAATGGGAAGAGAGAGGGAGAAAGATCCAAAAAAGAGGGGATATATGTGTGTGTATATATATATATATATATATATAGTTCATTTACTTTGCTGTACAGTAGAAACTAACACAACATCGAAAGCAATCATATGCCAATAAAAATGAAAACAACAAAAAAAGAAAAGAACCAAAGTGACAACGAATTTAATGAAACCAGAAAGGGACCAAAAGAGGCAGGAATTAAAATGAGATCCTCGGAGGGCAGAAGACTACGAGGACACACTTTATTGCTGGCCTAGGAGAGTTTACACGGTGGCTTGTGAAGGGCCTCCTAAGAGGGTATTTGAGTCAAACCAGCCTAACAGAGATAGAGGTATAAATTTCCTAGGAATTCTACTATACACCAAACTTCGAAGTACTTCAAGTTTTGAACCTTGGCAGAAAACTTTCAGCCTTTGATCGATCAAATTCTCCCACTGTAACTATGCAAGTTCTGGGACTATATCTAGAAAGAATAGGGCCAGTTGGGGGAAAATAGTCATTTAACATGCCATTTCCTTCCTCATTTCTACTCCGCTGATCTTTAGGTCTCAATTCCTGCTACTGTAGTTGTTGTTTTAACAACCAGGAAGCTATGAGACCTTTTGGGTTATCTTTAGGGTAACACCCTGCAGAAAGTTTTAGGCTGAGCCTTGGGCTGGGCCATCAGATGGCATTTGCCATGGGCTTATTGCTTTGAGGTTCTCTCTACTGGGATGGTTCAAACATTATATTTTCCCTGTTTGTTATATGTGCATTTTGCAAAGTCTCAGACTATGGTGGGAATATGTTGTTTTATGAGCTCCCGGTGGTAACACACAGAGAAGGAGGCTGTTTTGTGTGCTTTGGGGGTGTTTTAAGGAAAAAAAATCTCTCTGGAGAGGCAACACTAAGCAAAGGATGCTGTAGTTAGAAAAACCTTAATTTGAATTCTGGCTCAGCCCTTTATACAGGCAAGCCACTCACTCACTGAATCTCCACTGTTTGTCTGTAAATGAGGATTATAAAGCCCTCTTCAGGCTGTTGTGAGGATTTAGTAAGACATAGAATTGATGTAATTTCTGGCACATAGTAAGTGGTAATTTATTGCCCCTCTATGCAACCTGTGACTTAATTTTTAAAAGTTAAAAAAGGGATTTTCACTGTGGAGATTTCTCTCTAGTGTATTGATGTTTACGGAGAAAAAGCTTTTAGTTGGCAAAGGCTTTCAAATTGGTATGGGCTTCCCTGGTGGCTCAGATGGTAAGGAATCTCCCTGCAATGTGGGAGACTTGGGTTTGATCCTGGGTCAGGAATATCCCCTGGAGAAGAAACTGGAAACCCACTCAAGTACTCTTGCTGGGATAATGCTATGGACAGAGGAGCCTGGTGGACTACAGTCCATGGGTTCACAAAGAGTTGGACTTGTATAACCTCATTTTTGTACAATGATCAAATCAGCAATAACTCCCATGTGAAGTGGAGCTGAGCAAGGTCCCTGCACTGCTCTAGAAGACAGCAGCAAAGGAAGAGCAAAGCACTTGTGTCATTTTCATTCCAGTGTGTTACCACCTTTATGTATCAGATAACATAGCTTAAGCTGGGCCCAGACATGTTGGAACCAGACTGGAGGAGCAGTGGGGTGCCATCTCTGCCCAGGATCCAATTACCTGCAGGACTAAGCTGCTTCTCAGAGGATGA
The DNA here is from genome assembly GCA_006410935.1 of Redunca redunca. Taxonomy (NCBI): domain Eukaryota; kingdom Metazoa; phylum Chordata; class Mammalia; order Artiodactyla; family Bovidae; genus Redunca; species Redunca redunca. The sequence continues at coordinate 94,892 of SJYQ01020416.1, forward strand.
CTTGTCTCAGGGAGAGGCAAAGTTGAGGGATATTTGTCCAATTCAAGGACAATGGGTAACAGTGGAGAGAGGGCAGAATTGTTTCTGATGACAGCTAAAGCATCCACAACAGAGCCCTGGAACAAGAGAGCTATAATAAGAGTGAGTGAAAATTGAATCAAATGTTTCTCATTCAAATATCTGGGGAATAGAAAGACGTAAGACATAGGTCGTTGGCTGTGAGCAAAGATGGTACTAGTGGCTTCAAAAGATGATTGCCTTGGTTTGGACAACAGCATGGTGTTTTTGATTTGTTTTTAGTTTTTTTTTTTCCTACTGATTTCCTACCTAGTGATATGAAGATTTATTTAGTTTTCATTTGGGGGCAATTAAAATATTAATATTTTATGAGACTGCAAAATACATCCTGAAAAACATAACACCAGTGCTCTGATTCTCTACTTCTCCAAATCAGAGCAATGTCACATCTGTTTAAAGAAGAACAGATTATAATTGACAGAGATATCAGGATTTTGTCAAGATTCATCAATATTCATTTGAAAAGATTATGTACTGAAAACAGCAACATGTATAAGGAAGCTACACCCAGTTTTGACCCACAGATGCATTCGCTTGTTCAACACATTTATTGGATGAATACCTGCTATGTGCCAAGTTGGACATCAGTGCGTTTGGTGCAGACATCAGTGCTGTCAATACACAGAGTCCACAAGAAATATTCCTAGGAAGTTTTGTGCCAAGACTATTTTAGGGAGAAATGTGATGGATCTGGAGCCCCCTGCAGAGCTGGAGCCAGGGGAGCCTATAAAATCATACCTGATTACAACACCCTGTGACCCTGTTTTATCTGCAGGCTTAGATGCACGGTGGTTTTGACACATAACGCTTATCTGTGGGAAAAAAAAAAATCGGCTCAACTAGGTTTTCTAAGATCTCTATTTTGTTTGAACGTCCACAAACTGAAACTCAAAGTAAGCAGTAACAAATCACTAACCTGGCATTTTCAAAGCAGCATATATTACTTTGGGATCAGTTTGATACGGCCGTGGCTGATCAGCTTCTGAAATGGTCCACATCTTCCTCCCCTCGCTTTTGCCTCTCTTTTGGCAGGATCAGGCACTACTTCACTGTATGCCCTTGCTGCCATGTAGAATTACAGGCCCCCAGATAATAGCCAATAGGGATTTCAAAATGAATTCATCTGATTTTTAAATATTGGCAAATGATTCAAAAATATTTTTAAAACCTTACATGGGCCAACACTGTGTACAATCAAACAACAACGACAACAAAAAGAGCAAGCTAACTTTAACCTATTGCCTCAGTTTGCAATCTGATTTTTATAATTAGGACTGGACTGAGTTAGGAGAATTGGAATACAGTCATACCTTCCTCTGATCTCTGCATGGCCTTGACCAAGTCATCAAACTTCCTGGGACCCAAATTTCCTCATCTTATGATGAGATTTTAGAATTCAATATTCCTTTCAACTCAGAAAGCTTGTGCCTATGTTCTAGAGCAGGGCATCGTGAATGGACATGTTGGCTCATGATTATGTTCCTGTTTTGTGTTCAAGACTAGAAAGTGTAACCCATGTCCTTTTGGCCGGGAGGCAAGGAGGTTCTAGAAGAACTCAATGGCTTACCTTTCCTCCTCTTCCCTTTTGTATTTTGAAACTACTGAGAACTAGACCAGGAGGCCAAGTGGGAATTAAACTGTGATGTATGTTTTATGGCAGGTAAAGCTGAATAATGACCTTGCTTTTAACCTGTGGCCAGAGTCAGAGCCTCCCGTTACCTCTTCCCAACTTCAGGCCAAGCGACCTGTTTGCAGACAGTTAGGGCTGCAGAACAGAACCTGACACTGATACTCTTAATGAGAACCTGGCCTCATCATCTCATGGGAGCATTCCTGAGTGACAGCCAGCACCCAGCATGCCCCCCCGAGTCATGCCCCAGGTGTGCTCACCTGGACCAGGAGCTCCAGGAAGTAGAAGCAGAGAGGAAACCTGACTCTGCCTGCAGAGAGGCCACCAAGGACAGAAAGAGGGCTGCTGCTAGTCCACATGGCGCCTTTGGAAGAATTTTTTTTAAAGCTTCCCTTTCCTCCAGGCAGACACAACCACATCTTGGGTCACAGCTTGGTAAGCAGGAAACAAGCCCAACTTAACCACTTGGCTGCACGATCACAGCAATGGCTGGCTTAGGAGCTCACGTTGTAGGGGCTGAGGACAGAACAGCAAGGTGGGGATCTTGAGGGCTCCCTCTACACTCGAAGTTATTGTCATAAGTTTGATGGTAATACTGACCAGTGTCATAGCCACTAGTCACACGGAGCTACATAAATTGACATTGAAATTAATTGAAACTAAAAATTTCATCTCTCAGTCATACTGCTGCTGCTGCTAAGTCACTTCAGTTGTGTCCGACTCTGTGTGACCCCATAGATGGCAGCCCACTAGGCTCCCCCGTTCCTGGGATTCTCCAGGCAAGTACGCTGGAGTGGGTTGCCATTTCCTTCTCCAGTGCATGAAAGTGAAAAGTGAAAGGGAATTCGCTCAGTCGTGTCCGACTCTTAGCGACCCCACGGACTGCAACCTACCAGGCTCCTCCGCCCATGGGATTTTCCAGGCAAGAGTATTGGAGTGGGGTGCCATGCCTTCTCCACTCAGTCATACTAGCCCCATGTTAAGTGCTCAATAGCCATACAAGGGCTTCCCTGGTGGCTCAGATAGTAAAGAATCCTCCTGCAATGTGGGGGACCTGGGTTCAGTCCCTGGTTTGGGAAGATCCCCTGGAGGAGGAAATGGCAATCCACTCCAGTATTCTTGCCTGGAGCATCTCCATGGACAGAGGAACCTGGTGGGGTCCATGCGGTCACAAAGAGTTGGACACAACTGAGCGACAAAGCACAGCCACACAAGAGAAGACTCTAGAGAGTCCCTTGGACTGCAAGGAGATCAAACCAGTCAATCCTAAAGGAAATCAACCCTGAATATTCATTGGAAGAACGGATACTAAAGTTGAAGCTTCAGTAGTTTGGCCACCTGATGTGAAGAGCCAACTCATTGGAAAAGACCCTGATTCTGGGAAAGATTGAAGGCAAAAGGAGAAGGGGATGACAGAGGATGAGATGGTTAGATAGCATCCCCAACCCAAGGGATGTGAATTTAAGCAAACTCTGGGAGATAGTGAGGGACAGAGACATCTGGTGTGCTGCAAGTCCATGGGGTCGCAAAGAATCAGACATAACTGCGTGACTGAACAATAAACCACATGAAGCCAACTGGCTAGCATATTGGACAGTGCAAATACAGAACATTCCCATCACAGGAAGTCCTCTGGGATAGCATTCTTCCTTTCATGGGATCATTTTTGGTTGTATTAACCACTTCTAAGTCTTGACCAGCTTGCCTTTCTCACCTCCCTCTTGTCACTGCCCATTATGTACTATATTCTCCAGCCTTTTAGACCATTCACGTTACTCCTAATACTCTGGCTCATATCAAATCACTATATTTTTGTTCATGTAGCTCCTTCTTCCTAAAATTCCCTTTCTCTACTAATTACTTTTGTCCAATAAAATCCTGCTCACCCTTCAAAGCCCAGGTCTTATGCCAGTTTGCTGTATCCCCTAGGTGGACACTCTTCACTCTCAAGAGCTCCCAGAGCTGCTCATTCATCTCAGCACATTTCGTGTTGATTCTAATGGTGTCTGCCTGTCTTGTTTTCCCTGCTCACTGTGTGCCCTGGTGGGCAGGCCTTATTCACCTCTGTCTCCAGGGCCTGTGTAACAAAGACCCTCAAAGCTGCATCTCTGGAAGGGAACATACCATTAAGGCTCTGGGTGGGACAACTGTGTAATAATATCTTTAGATACAAAGCTTTGAGATTCACCAGCTGTGTTTTGCCCTCTCTGGCTCTGAGCTTCAAACCACTGGGAGATTGACACTGTTTTCCCCAACTTCATGAAGGAATAGAGGCTCGGAGAGGGGCAGTCACCCAAGATGACTCAGCTAGAAATGACAGTGACATTTGGACAGAAGTCTCGCTGCCTCCAGAGCTCAGATGCTGGGGTACCTCTTGTCTGAGGGAGAGATCTGTGAACACAGCCTGGCAGACCTACACTGGCTTACTTTAGGTGGGAGTAGGACAGTCATGTCCAGATGTGAGGGTTGGACCATAAAGAAGGCTGAGCGCCAAAGAATTGATGTTTTTGAACTATGATGTTGGAGAAGACTCTTGAGAGTCCCTTGAACTTCAAGGAAATCAAACCTGTCAACCCTAGAGAAAATCAATCCTGAATATTCATTGGAAGGACTGATGCTGAAGCTGAAGCTCCAATACTTTGGCCACCTGATGTGAGGAGCTGACTCATTAGAAAAGACCCTGATGCTGGAGAAGATTGAAGGCAATGGAGAAGGGGTTGGCAGAGGGTGAGATGGTTAGAAGGCACCACCAACTCAATGGACATGAGTTTGAGCTAACCCTGGGAGATAGTGGAAGACAGAGGAGCTTGGCATGCTACGGTCCACGGAGTTGCAGAGTCAGATGCAACTTAGCAATTGAACAACAACAGGACAAGGCATTCTAGTTAAGCAGAGAGTCAGGCAGCTATACACAGACACCTGCCCCTACCAGAGAGATGACTGAGAAATGGGAGATTCTACAGGCTTAATTCCTCTGGACAGGGCTGGGCCTAGTCCAGGGACTCCCATGTGTCCTTTTATTTCCTCTCTGACTGTGTTGGGTTTTCCTGTTGACTTGGGATGCAGTGACTCTGAGCTGGGAGGGGACCTGTGTCCCTTGCTTTCCCTTCTGCCTCGGCTTCAGGTCAGATACTCTTATCTCCACTCTGTCCTCAGAGTCACCATTTCCACAGCAGGTTTAGAGGAGTTGAGCAGTTTTATGATGACATAAAAAAATATTTCCTTCCTGTGAGAGGCTTCAGTGTCATAACTAACTCTAGGCATCTTATTACTAGAACTCTTCCTGCCTAGGGAGAGATATTTTATACTCAAAATTTGTTCAGAAGAGTGGACAACTGTGGGGGAAGGAAGCCCAGGTTGTTCAGTACAGCCTGCCCTCCCACCTTGACCCCTGAACAGGTTTCTGGGAGCAGTACTGTGGGGCAAGGCAGTAAATGACACAGCTCGATCCTCTGACCTCACAATCGCCTCAGTGTTGTCTTTCTCTGCTCTTGCCCTCCTGCAAATTCTCATTTTCTTGTTTCCCGTTTATTTCTTCAGCACACACCTTAAATATCTCACAGAGTCCCCCTGGCATTGTGTGGCCTTGTGGTGGGATATTCAACACAGAAAATGCTTTGATGTGGTCTCTGAATTCTGGCTGACCACTTCTGCCCCCTCCCAACCCTCCATGAACTATGCCTTGAGGTCCTGATTCAGCACAGAGGGGTTGAACTGTGACCCAAGACACACTGGCGGGGAGAAACACCCGCACATTCAGAGCCAGGTCAGTTGGCTCCTGGCAGATCACCTTTCTCTCTGGCCCTGCCCCCCGCCCCCGCCTCGGGCCTCCTGCACTTGTTATTCAGACCTTGGCAACCTGATTTTCTGAGCACTGGGGTTCCTGGTCTGTCTTTGTCCCTGTGTGTGACATTGGCTGAGCCTAATCTCTAATTGAGGACCAGACTGACAACCTGTTGTCTCCTCTGCTTTGATTTAGCATTTTCAACCTGGGACTGTCCCCAGCTCATGTAAGCCCTTTATAAAGCCTAAACCTCTTCTAAAACTAAGCACTTTGATGTAGCCCCTAGTGTGAGATTGGTTGTATTTGAACCTTAGTCCTTGTCACTTACTAGTTGTGTAGCGATGGATACATTATTTTGCCTTTCCAAGCTTCCTACCTCTTACCTATAAAAGGTAGAGATTATAACATCATCTCATGAAAATGTTGTAAGGATTCATGGCAAATGAGATAAACATTAATATTATAGAAAAGACTCAATAAAATACCATTATTCTTATCTTTATAAGTGTTTTCATTAGTTTCCAAATAAGGAACATTTTTCCCTTTTTCCTGAAACCTAACAGGCTCAATATGGTTTTCTTGGAAGCATCCTGAATTCCCCCAAGATCGATGAAGAAGGCCCTCCTTACATGGGATGGCTTCTACACAGACCTCTGGGGAACCCACAGTATTTCCTCTACTTCCAACCAACTCAGGACTTAGGATATTTTCTGTTCATGAGCTGTCTCCAGGCCTGTATGCTGATGAGCTATAACACATATGCATTAAAAGTGATTTTATTTTCAGATCTACAAACAGCACCAGTCTTCCCAATTTATAAGGCCAGAGAAGGGTCACAAGGGCAGAGCTCTAGCCCAATTGTAGAGAATGTGCTTCTGGCGCAGGGAGGTCCAGAAGACACTTGACTGTCCCTCTCAGAGCTGCTGGATGCCCAGGCCTCCCATCCTAGGAGCCTATCAGGCTGACAAAATCTAGAGGTGTCTGAAGTATAGAGCAGGGCTGGTTGTGGGAACAGGTGGGACTGAGGTTGGGAGAAGAAGGAAGGCAGGGACCAGAAATACCATGAGACCAAACAGATACAAGCTCATCTCTTGAGAACTTGACAATTACATCCAAAAGAGTAGGAACAAAACCCAAGTGCAATGTAGGCAGATGATGATGACCAAGGAACCCAACCTGATGGAGCAGGCAGAATGGTGTATGTGGACTGGACGGCCCCAGAGATCAGAGAGAAGAGCGGTGAGAGAAGCCAGTGGCAAGATGCACAGGCAGGAATTCTGCTATAGAGCCCAAAGCTGCCCATCCCTGCCCCTGGTCTCCTGCAGGATTAGGGAAACCTAGAAACCAATGCTCAGAAAAGGATCAAGCAAGTGGGACAGGATTTGTAGCCTGCTGCTGGGGTTCAGAACTAGGGCTCTGGTCTCTCTCGTTAGGTTCTAGAAGAGCCAGGGAGGTGGGTTAGCACCACAGGGAGCAAGGAAGCAGAAAGGCACAGCACAGTGCTTACGACTGTAACCTCTCTGTACCCGGTAAGGTTTGCCTCTTTGGCACTCATCCTCCCTTTCTTGGTAATAGCCCTTGCCATTCCCCCGTGAAGCCATCTCTTCCCTGCTTTCAGTCCCTGCCATCTGTGTAGAGTTCTTACATCCAGCCACCAGAGTAGACCACATGACCAAACCTGGCCAATCAAAGCACTGTGCCTCTCTGGCCACAGGGATTGGTTCAGAGAAGAGCAGTTACCTTAGATAGCTGATGTTGCTGCAACAATTTGTGGCCAGGTAAAATGGAGACTGAAGGAAGAAAAAGAGTAGAACAAAGAGGAGACAGTTTCTAATGATGCTGTTGGAGCCCTTAAATCCAGCTGTTCCTGGAGTAGTCCCTGGTCCTGGGTTTTCAGTTGCATATATTAGTAAATTCCCTATTAGCAGAAATCAGCTTGATCTGCATTTTCTATCACTTTCAACCAAAGCATCCTAACTGAAGGCTGAAGCAACTGAAGAGAGCCTATTTTCGGGCACAGGTTTGCTCATTGATAGACAGTAGGTTCCTGGTGTGGTATGAGGCCAGGCTCCCACTGGCCCAGGGCTTGGGTAAGACTCAGGCTACAGATGCCTGACATCACTGTGGAATACCCTGGCAAGGCTGGGTTGGCAGAGAAATGATCAGAGATACAGAAAGCCAGGTTCTTTCTAATGCCTTACACTCTGCTTTTGTATCTGCATTTATCTACCCTTGAAAGAGTTTATGTTTATACTATACCTTCAAAAATATCTTTATATTTATATAACTCTATCTATCTGTATATCTACTCTCTTGCCATGGAAACATCAAGGCAGAGAAAAGTGTAGATGATTCTCCTAGAAGGCAAGTCCCTGGAATAATCAGACTAAGAATCCCATTAAAAATTGAAATTTTTAATGACAGCAAAAGCACCCATTGCTGATATCTGTTACAGTTCCTGATTTCTTCCTTCTTATAGGCCTAAAATGTGAAGACTTGGTTGCTATATGAATTAGTTTAATTAGTATAACTGAACCAACAGATCCCAAAAGCCTAATGATTCAACATAATTGAGATTGACTTCATATTCTCATAATGGCACTGACTTGGTGAACAGCTCACAGGGCAGGCTTCTTCTGTGCAGTCATTCAGGGATCCAGATTGATGGAGGTTCTGCCATCTTCAACATGTGACGTCCCCTGGATTCTAGCCAGCTGGACAAGGAAAGAGCATTGTGGGAGAGAATTTTATGGGCCAAACTTGAAAGTGATGAGCAATTTCTTATTCCTTGACTAGAATATAGTCCTGTGGCTGTTGTTACATGCAAAGGAAACTGGGGAATGTAGTCCCTCTGTGTATCCAGGAAGGAGCAGAAAATATGTGTCATCAGTCCCTGCAACCGCATTTGATGTTTCTTTTCTGAATCCTGAATGGTGCTTTGATCTTGCAATTTCTTTACTAGTTTCTTCTTGGGAATCTCTGCAATGCCCAGTGGGTTTGGCACTATAAGAACTGCCCTAGAGAAGCAAATTATTTCTCCCTTGTACATTCAGCTGGATACTCAATTCATATTTATTGAATGGGTAAGTGACTTCAATAAGCCTGTTTGAAGGTAATATATTGTTTAACAGATCCAGCAGTTTCAGTTATTAAAAACTGAGGAAAATAAGACAAAATGTACTATTTAACCCTAGAAATCTAATTTTCTTAGAATTTCTGCTTAAATGGACATCTCTTCCCATCTTCATTTTACAAATAACATCAACATCATAGAAAGGAAAAATCAAAGAAGTAGAAATAAATACACATGCTCTTTCCCATTTAACTCAACTGTTAGCAAGTACAGGCTACTGTCATAGTGTTGCTGAGTTAGACACTGAAGTTACTCCGCACACACACAGCCGGTTACGAAACTTTCCTCTTTCTTTGGGCTTCCCAGGTGGTGCTAGTGGTAAAGAGCTTGCCTCCTAATCCTGGATAGACCCAGGGTTTGATCCTTGGGTCCAGAAGATCCCCCGGAGGAGGGCATGGCAACCCACTCCAGTATTCATGCCTGGAAAATCCCCATGGACAGAAGAGCCTGGTAGGCTACAGTCCATGAGGTTGCAGAGAGTCAGACATGAATGAAATGACTTAGCATGCAAGGGCAATCCTTTGGATGCTTGAGAAAACTGCTCTCTCTCTCTCTCTCCTTCTGTGCCTCTAATATACAAAAGTCCCAAGTTCTTAGCTGGTCTCAGTTTCTCTCCTTTATGGCTGCTGGAGCTTGAATATTGAAATTCCTCACCAGGGCTTTTCAATAGTATGGCTTCTTCCTGCAATGCTGAGCCTTACTGCTCATTTAAAAACCATTTAACTACATGTTTTCAAAGTGCTTCCACTGCCGGGGTTTTATTTGATCCTCGAAACAACTCTGTGAAGGTGAGATGGGGTCACTGTCATCCCCAGCTCCCAGAAGGGTGACCAGGTTCACACATTAAAGTGGTCAGAGAGCTAGAAACCAGCACCCAGTTCATCTGCCTTTCCACTAAACCAGGGGTCCCTAGCCTCTGGGATCTAGTGCCTGATAATCCGAGGTGTAGCTGATGTAATAATAATAGAAATAAACTGCACAATAAATGTAAGGCACTTGAATCTTTCCAAAAACACCCTCCCACCCCATCCATGGAAAAACTGTCTATCACAGGGCTTCCCTGGAGGCTCAAATTTTCCAGGCAAGAATAGTGGAGCAGGTTGCCATTCCCTTCTCCGGGGATCTTCCCAACCTAGGGATCGAACCCAAGTCTCCTGCATTGCAGATGGATTCTTTACCATCTAAGTCACAGTGGGTTCTAATGAAGATCCAACACAGACAAAAATAAAGATAAATTAATTAATTAAAATGATTTTTTAAAAAACTGACTTCCACGAAACCAGTCCCTGGTGCCAGAAATGTTGGGGACCGCTGCACTGAACCATCTCCTGAAAGAGCATTGTTTTATTCATCTCAAATAAATCCCCTCCCTTCACTGTTTACTCCTGTTTGCTATTGCAGATAAGGAACAGAAAAAAAGACAAAAGATCCAGATCAAGATAAACCTCTTATCCTCCACTCAACACAGTTTGTATCCAAGCCTCAAAGTAGTCCCCCTAACAATAGATAATTTGTTCACTCAACTTCCTGTCTACCTTATTTATCAATAAGGAATTTGCATGAATTTTCCTCATTGTAACCTAAGAGGCTTTCTACTATTATGGGCTGCATCTTACAGGGAGTAGACCCATTTTCTTCTAAACATTAGAAAGGTATTTTGAAAATAACAGAGCAGGGTGTGGATTTGTTTTGTTTTTTAAAGTATACAGTGGTTTCCTCACTTCTATAAATACAGTCAGAGTCACTTGTTGGCACTGTATCACTAGGGGCTTAAAGATAGAAACTGGGTTGATTTCTACATAATGATCCAAATAAAAAAGCCTGAGAAATGAGCCCTGAGCCGCTAAGCCCACTGCAGTGTATATAACCGGTTTATGTTTAGCAGTGGCCATGGCAAGTTTCCCTGATTTGTGAGCATAAAAATAAAGCATTTTCCTGTGGATTATTTCTAACCTGCAAATTTTTTCCATAGCCAGATTTGCCGTGACCCCAGGGGTAAACCTTTAGTGAGCAATGCTTCTCGCTGGCTGTTCCCATGATGCTATCAACCCCATTGTAGGACCAACAATTAATTATAACAATAAGAGAGACATTATTCATCCAGTCCTCCCTTCCTGCTCTTAAATTCATAAAAATCCCTGCCACCTGGACAGCTGTTGATGTGCGTGTGTGTGTGCACACGTGTGCACTTAAAGTGACCTGATTAAAATTATGTGTAAAACACACAGTGGAAAAACCCTGAAAGGAAAAAGTCAAAATAATTAAAGTAGCTGTTTAAGAGTGGTGGGAGATAGGTCTTTTACCTTACTCTCTTTTTCTAAAAATAACTGTGATACCGTTTGTTACATGAATAAAATTGTTATCATTAATTCAATATAAAAATTTTTAATACTTTATTATTCTTCAGTTTTTATTGAGCACCCACCATGTGCCAGGTTCTCATCTGGGTCCTAAGAATACAGGATGAATAAGATAAACAGTTCCTTCTTTCATGGAGGTTTTGTCATAAATGGGGGAGACAGGACATAAACAAGTGATTATATATAACTGATTTATTAATTCATGTATTTAACAAGTATTTACTGAGTACCCACCACACGGCACAAGTGTTTTTAAGCACTGAGGTTCAGCATGTAGACAGCTTTGCCTTCAAGAAGATTACATTCTAATGATGTAAATACTGATTTATTTCTAGCTAAAAAAAAGCAGCACGAAGTAAAAGTACAGGGGACCTGCCTCATCTGATATCCCTGAGGAAATGACATCATTTTAAGCGCCTCAAATAAGATGAGGCTTTGTTTTGCCCTCCAGGACTGAGAGGGCCTCCCTGGACAGGGCAGGAGTTTCCCTGGGTGACTGAATTCTGGCTGAGGCTGCCTGAGTTCCATCTGCTTTAGAGAGTAGCTGGTGTGAGAGATGCTCCCGGCGATAGCAGACAGTGGGTAGGGATTTGAAACTGCGTCTCCATTAGCAGTCACCATCCATTTTTGCCCCAGTGCATGATGTCTGGGATGTCCTGATACAGAAAAAAGCAAGGCCATCCTTCCCCTGTAGCACAGACAGTAACTAATGGACCCTCCTTCCCCAGACTGGAAAAACAGAGCAAGAAAAGACAAACCCAGCCTGAGCCTGAGGGGCCTGTGCTTTGCTGGTCAGGAGGAAGCAACTGCTCGATTTCTGGTCTGCCCTTCAGACTGCAGAGCTGCGGGTCGCCAGCCTAAACCGCTTTCATGCACATCACGCCTGGGTCTACGTGGAAATGGCGGAAGGCACATAAATGGAACACCCAACCTTTGTCCTCACTTCGAAACCGCAGGTAAGTATTTAGGTCTGTGTTGTATCGATCATGCCTCCCACTGGCACCAGGAAAAACGCTGTGAAGCAAGTCAACTTCCCAGTGACAAGGAAGTCATTCTCCTAATCCGCTCTCACTGGACAATCAGGTTGACAAAAACCATTAAGTTTTCTAAGATTAGAAATTCACTGTCAGAGGGAGCCATGTATAGAGTTTTCCACTCCATTACACCCAGGACAATAACCAGAGACCAAGTGACAGGAAAAGGCTTCTTAAAGTTTCCTGTGTCCTTGGGTGGAGGGAAATAAATTAACAAGTGCCTCCCTTTTGAAGGACATGGGTTATATATTATCTCATGAATCAATGCAACCACTTCCGAGGTGGGCTGCGTCGTTGCATTTGACAGAAGACTAAGCTAGGGCTCAGCAGGATCGGGCACCATCTAAAATCACCTGGCTCATTCACATGAGATGGGATTGAGAATCAGAGGCACTGGGCCAAGGGGGGGTCTAAAAGCTAATGATCTGCTTTCTTCGGGTTGAACTGCACTTTAACCATTCTTAACCTCATTTCCCTCTGAAAGATGCCATGGTTCTCTAGTACCGGGGTCACCAACCTCCGGGATCGAATTCGTGATATCTGAAGTGGAGCTGATGTAAAAATAATAGAAATAAGGTACACAATAAATGTAATGCACTTGAATCATCCTAAAACTATCCCCCATCCACCTGGTCTGTGGAAAAACTGTCTTCCGTGGAACTGGTCCCAGGTGCCAGTTTGGAGCCCACTGCTCTAGCAAATGGAAGTAGGCTGGTGTAGTGCTGAAGACCAGAGGGTGCCACGTCTGTGCATCAGCTCTGCTCTCACTGTGTAACTTGGGGGAAGTAACTTCTAAGCCTCCTCCTCCTCCTCTTATTCATAAGGAGACAATAAAAAACACTCCTCCCACAAGGGCTCTGGAGATGAAATGAGATCACATACATAAGGCATTTAGCATCTTGCCAGACACATGACAGGTACTGAAAATAGGAGCCAGTTACTAATAGGAAGTGGCTCTTTAACTTATTTAACTCAATTTGATGATAAATTTATATAACTTCATTACCAAAGGTTTAGAAAATAGAAAAAAGGAAATATCACTCATATTCATAACTACTCTTATCATCATTGTAATTCCTTCCAGTATTTTTCCAATGCATCTTTCTTCTCTTACAGATATATTTATTTTTGTCCTTGTATTTCAGTGTCCATAAATAAAGTTCTTGGCACACAGTTATGCCAATGTCTTTATGTATTATCTATGACCAAGCTAGTGCTCAGTGGAGTTGAGTAGCTGTGAGACAGAATTTGGCCCTGAAAGCCTATAATAGTTACTATTTGGTTTTTGACAGAAAAGGTTTGCTGGATACCTGATCTAGAATATATGCTCCTGAGTGGGATTTCTATGTTCTAGGGTATGCACTTATAACATCTTTACTGGACGATGTCAGTTTCTAAGGTGGTTGTACCACTTTTATATTCCCATCATTACATTCTTACCAACACTTGGCTTTATCTGAATTAAATGTTAACCAGTCTATTGAGTGTGCCATGGTATCTCCTTGTTGTTTAACTTGCATTTTCCTGATTATCAATAAACATTAAGCACATTTTCAAGTGTTTATTAGCTATTGGATTTCTACTTCAGGAAATGCCTGTTCAAATCTTTCGCCCCCTTTTCTATTATGTTATCTGTCCTTTATCTACTCTGAATACAGTTCCTTTGTCATTCATATGTGTGAAAATATCTTCTCCTTGCTGAGACATGTCTTTAAGCCTCATGATGGTGTCTTTTAATGAACAGAAATTGTCTTTTTTCAATTAGCATCATACTAATTCATTAATCAATTTCAATTCACTTATTCATGTTGCTTCTGTCTTTATTTGAATAATTGCACAATATTCTATGGTTGACTTATCCATTCCTTCATTGTTGTTCAGTCGCTAAGTCGCATCTGACTCTTTGCAACCCCATAGACTGCAGCACACCAGGCTCCTATGTCCTCCACTATCCCCTGGACTTTGCTCAGATTCATGTCCATTGAACTGGTGATGCTATCTAACCATCTCATCTTCTGCTACCCTCTTCTTTTGCCTTCAATGTTTCCCAGCATCAGGGTCTTTTCCAATGAATCGGTTCTTCACTTCAGGTGGCCAAAATATTGGAGTTTAGCATCATTCCTTCCAATGAATATTCAGGGTTGATTTCTTTTAGGATTGACTGGTTTGATCTCCTTGCATCTAAGAGACTCTCAAGAGTCTTCTTCAGCACCACTGTTTGAAAGCATAGGTTCTTTGGCACTCAGGCTTCTTTATGGACCAATTCTCACTTCCATATATGACTACTGGAAAAACCATAGTTTTGATTATACAGACCTTTGTTGACAAAATGATATCTCTTCTTCCATTACCTGACATTTAAGTTGCTTTCAACTTCTCCTTGTTATCACCTAACAATATGTTGGAAATGAAATTGTGTGGGCACTACCCTAGACTTAACTGAATGAGAATCGTTAGAGAGACAGACCAGGAATTTGAATTTTAAGAGGCCCTTGACTATTTTCATACACAATTAAGTTTGAGAATCACAGCTGTGGAGAAACTCACACATAGATGCATAAGGATGTGTATACAAGAATGTTCACAGCAGCTTTGCCTGTCATAGCCTCAAACTGAAAACTACCCAAATGTCTTGGATCAGTAAAATGTTCCAAAGCAGTAAAATAGGTAAGTGGAATAATATTCAGAAATGAAAATGAAGAAACCAGAGTCTTATGCGATGCTGTGCTGTGCTTAGTTGCTCAGTTGTGGGGAATATGGATAAGTATTAAAAAAAATAATGTTGACCACTCATGCATACACACACAAAAACAAGTCTAGACACAAAAGAATATGAACTTGATGATTCTGTACAACAACAGAAAGTTAAAAAATAGACAAACTGAATTATACCATTTTGGGGTGAATACTTAAGTGACAACAGTAAAGTGAGGCAAGGAAGGTATGCTCATTGAAGTCAAGGTTATTATTTGAGGAAAACGACACCACTTGTTTAGGAAATAGCACATGGAAGTTTTGGCCCGCTGGCAGACCAAGGCGATAGTTACCTATGCATTCACTTTATAATAATTTGTTAAAGTATACATTTATGTTTTGTTCACTTTTCTACGTGTGTGATTTGGGGCTTGCCTGGTGGCTCAGTGGTAAAGCATCCGCCTGCCAATACAGGAGATGCATATTCGATCCTTGGGTCAGGAAGATCCCCTGGAGAAGGAAATGGCAACTCGCTTCAGTATTCTTGCCTGGGAAATCCCATGGATAGAGGAGCCCTGGCGAGTGACAGTCCATGGGGTTCACAGAGTCAGACACGACTTAGCAACTGAACCACAGAAACTTGTGTGATATATTTCACAATAAAAAAATTTAAAAGAAAAGTAGCTGCCAGAAATGATGACTCTGAGCTAGCCCTGTGTGTGGAAATTGCCAGATCCACTTCACACCTTGCCTTCCCACTTGGCCAAGTCCCCGTAGCCCACCCAACTGCAAGCTGCAAATTTATAGGCCAACCAAGCCCAGATGGTTTCCTGTGATAGCTGCTAGGGGCACAATAATGAATACATGTCTCCTGCACGTTTTTGAGTGTGTTTCGGCTGGATTTTTACTGCAGGCAGTAAAACCTTGTTACAAAGTCCCTCACTGTCTCAGGAGCTTGGTAGCATTGTGATGGAGCCACACCACCTCTTGTTATAGGCAGCCCGTCCTCCTTGTCCCACATAGAATCCTTGAGATCTGGCTTTCTCTCATTGTCCTCAGAGGCCATTTGATTGATTGTTACTAATAATCACTGTGTTTCAGGACAGAACCCGATTCCTGTCCTCACAGCTGGAACTTCCTCTTTGCACTAATTGGAAAAACATCCTCCGGGAAACAGGGCAGCTTTATTGAGTCAATCTTTGGCCATNCAACTGAACCACAGAAACTTGTGTGATATATTTCACAATAAAAAAATTTAAAAGAAAAGTAGCTGCCAGAAATGATGACTCTGAGCTAGCCCTGTGTGTGGAAATTGCCAGATCCACTTCACACCTTGCCTTCCCACTTGGCCAAGTCCCCGTAGCCCACCCAACTGCAAGCTGCAAATTTATAGGCCAACCAAGCCCAGATGGTTTCCTGTGATAGCTGCTAGGGGCACAATAATGAATACATGTCTCCTGCACGTTTTTGAGTGTGTTTCGGCAGGATTTTTACTGCAGGCAGTAAAACCTTGTTACAAAGTCCCTCACTGTCTCAGGAGCTTGGTAGCATTGTGATGGAGCCACACCACCTCTTGTTATAGGCAGCCCGTCCTCCTTGTCCCACATAGAATCCTTGAGATCTGGCTTTCTCTCATTGTCCTCAGAGGCCATTTGATTGATTGTTACTAATAATCACTGTGTTTCAGGACAGAACCCGATTCCTGTCCTCACAGCTGGAACTTCCTCTTTGCACTAATTGGAAAAACATCCTCCGGGAAACAGGGCAGCTTTATTGAGTCAATCTTTGGCCATAGCTATGTCAACTGGCAAGATGAAGTTTGCAGCAGAGAGATGAAAGCTCTGAAACCTTCCTGGTGCACTGGCCCCAAGACTGAGCCCCATTTGGAATTGTTAAGGGCCACATAAAGGAAGGGCTAGCCTGACAGGTTGGGGTCAATGCAGAAGTCCAATAGCCATCCCAATTTATGATTCCCTAGTTTCCTTCCCCTTCTTTCTCATTAACAGTAGCCCTGAATGTTAGCTGCATAATTAAGACCACATTTCCCAGATTCCCTTGCAGTTAGACAGGCTCATGTGACCAATTCTGACTAATGAGAATGCAAGCAGAAGCCATATATGGAACTTCCAGGAAGGGTCCTTAAAGAAAGAGTATATGTCCTTCTCTTCCCTTCCTTTCCTTGCTTTTGGCTGGAATGTAGTTGGACAGGGTTCAAGCCATCTTGAACAATGGGGTAACTTAAATGGAGTCCATGCCAGTGGATAGCAAAACACTGGACCAGCCCTGGACTCACTTCCTGAACTTTTTCAAAAGAGAAGCAAACTTTTATCTTGTTTAAGTCACTGCTTTGGGGGATTTTCTGTCACTTGTAGTTGAACCCAATATTAACTGATACAAAGCATTTTTATAATAGAAAAGAAACAAAAGCAGTCTCAGTAACCCATAAAAAGTGACTGGTTACATTTGTTTAGCCATTTGCTGACTCATTCATCACATTTTTAGTGAGTACCTACCCCATGCCTGGCTCTCATCTAGTCATTAGGAATATAGTGATTTTAAAAAGAGAGCGAGCGAGTGTCTATGCCCTCAAGAACTTTGTTAGAAGAGGAAGCAGAAGGCATCAATAAATGGACAGCTAAAATGTAGCTTAATTAGTGAAACCATAAAGGCTGAGTTGTTTAAAAATATACTTTAACAAGGTGGGAAAAATGTTCATGACATATTGCTTAAAACAGTAGGTTATTAAAGATCATGCACAGTGAGTCCAGTTTGTAAAAGAGCATATCTATTTGCATGGAGAAAAAGCAAAACTGATGGATACTTTGTCTGAATACGTTGAACAGTCCTGGCATTTAGCAGGTGAACAATAAATGGTTAATTATTTAAAAATCTATCTCAGGGTGGAGGGATATTTCTATCCTCTTTTATATACTTTCCAAATGTTCCCCCTAGAATATGTATTACTTTTGGAATAAGGCAAAAAATATCATCATTAGGTAACAATGCGAATTATAAAGTTGAGAATCCAGACAAAAGCTGTCGCATAGTGATTTTAGTTAGAAGGTAAACTAGGCTGTGCTTAATAGGCTCAGAAAGAAACTCAAGTCTGAGGTCTGAGTTTGGTCTCCCCCTCAGGGGGAGGACCCTGGAAGGGTCTGGTTCTCTGCCTCAGGCGCTGTCTGCAAGCAGGCAGGAAAGTTTGCCCAGGGCTTTGTTCTCCATTTTTAGTGGAGCAGGGCTCACTGCCGCCAAGTTATTAAGCACTAACCCTGTCACTTCGCTTCCCATGGCTCCTCTGCTGGGCCTCCTGCCCCACCATTAAAGCAGCTGTTGTTGTTTTGTAGAGGCTAATTAACTCCACACTGCATGAAGCCAGACGCTAATTGGCCCCTTCACTTAATCAACTTTAATGTCTCTCTTCTGGTGGACCCGGCTGCTGCTTTTTGTTCTCGATCCCCAACAAATGCAGATCAAGGGACCTGGCAATAACAGCCTCCAGTGGGCACACGCAGCCCCTACCTGTCACCTACCATGGGGGGCAAACAGGCTCAGCTCAGTGGGCGGACTCTTAAGTTCACAATCGCTGGAGCATCTTGGGACCTGGGCTTATTGCTTCTCTTCCAAACATTGCATGATGATATGAGTCATCAGATGGTTGGTTTCTCAAGAGAATCAACCTCATCTCTGCCTGTTGCTGACACATATTTAAGGCTCTAAAATCTAACTAACTTACACAACTATTGTAACTACATCTTACTGTTTTTTCTATGGTGGATGCACGTCAAGTCCTTTCCAAACCAACACGACCACCATGTAGCTCAGGGCAAGTAAGCAGTACATAATTTTAACTGAAGAAAAAGAAATACCACTTTTATACCCATTTGCCAGATGAGGAAACTGAGGCAGTAATAATATTTACATCCGTGATTGAAATGACATGCCCACTCATTACAGTCACAGACCTATAAGATTAGGACTGAGAATTATGATGGTCCCCATTTTTGGAGAGAACTGGAGGCTTTCAGAAAGAAAAATGCCTTTCCTAAGGTCACAAAGTGAGGTAGACAAAATAATGCCTCTGCAAAAAATTCACATCCTAATTCCCAGAATCTGTGAATATGTTATCTTACAACGAAAAAGGATTTTGCTGATGTGATTAAGTTAGGATACGAAGATGAGATTATTCCAGATTATCAAGGTGGTCCTGATATAATCACCATGGCCCTTATAAGAGGGATAAAGGAGGCTCAGAGACAGTTGGAGATGTAAGAATGGCAGCAGAGAAGATGAAGGAGAGGATCAAAAGCCAAGGGATACAAGCAGCCTCCAAAAACTGGGAAAATAGAGATATGGATTCACCTCTGAAGCCTCCAAAAGGAACATAGCCTGCCAACACCTTGATTTTAGACATCTGACCTCCAAAAGGTCAGTTTTCATTCCAATCCCAAAGAAAGCCAATGCCAAAGAATGTTCAAACTACCACACAATTGCACTCATCTCACACATTAGCAAAGTAATACTCAAAATTCCCCAAGCCAGGCTTCAATACTACATGAACCAAGAACTTCCAGATGTTCAGACTGGATTTAGAAAGGCAGAGGAACCAGAGATCAAATTGCCAACATCCACTGGATCATAAAAAAAAGCAAGAGAATTCCAGAAAAACATCTACTTCTGCTTCATTGACTATGCTAAACCCTTTGACTGTGTGGATCACAAGAAAATGTGGAAAATTCTTAAAGAGATGGAAATACTAGATCACCTTACCTGCTTCCAATGAAATCTGTATGCAGGTCAAGAAGCAACAGTTAGAACTGGACATGGAACAATGGACAGGTTCCAAATTGGGAAAGGAGTATGTCAAAGCTATATATTGTCACCCTGTTTATTTAACTTCTATGCAGAATACATCATGTGAAATGCCAGCCTAGATAACTCACAAGTTGGAATCAAGATTGCTGGAAGAAATATCAATAACCTCAAATATGCAGATGACACCACCCTTATGGCAGAAAGCAAAGAGGAACCAAAGAGCTCCTTGATGAAGGTCAAAGAGGCAAGTGAAAAAGCTGGTTTAAAACTCAACATTCAAAAAACTAAGATCATGGCATCCAGTCCCATCACTTCATGGCAAATAGATTGGGAAACAATGGAAACAGTGACAGAGTTTATTTTGGGGGGCTCCAAAATCACTGCAAATGGTGACTGCAGCCATGAAATTAAAAGATGCTTGCTCCTTGGAAGAAAAGCTATGACAACCCTAGACAGCATACTAAAAAGCAGAGACATTACTTTGCCAACAAAGGTCTGTCTAGTCAAAGCTATGGTTTTTCCAGTAGTTATGTATGGATGTGAGAGTTGGGCCATAAAAAAAGCTGAGCAATGAAGAATTGATGCTTTTGAACTGTGGAGTTGGAGAAGATTCTTGACAGTCCCTTGGACTGCAAGGAGATCCAACCAGTCAATCCTAAAGGAAATCAGTCCTGAATATTCATTGGAAGGACTGATGCTGAAGCTGAAGCTCCAATACTCTGGCCACCTGATTCGAAGAGCTGACTCATTGGAAAAGACCCTGATGCTGGGAAAGATTGAAGGCAGTAGAAGAGGATGACAGAGAATGAGATGGTTGGATGGCATCACTGACTGGATGGACATGAGTTTGAGCAAGCTCGGGGAGTTGGTGATGGACAGGGAAGCCTGGTGTGCTGCAGTCCATGGGCTCGCAAAGGGTTGGACAAGACTGAGTGACTGAACTGAACTGACCTCCCAAACTGTAGGATATAAATTTGTGTTAAGCCACTCAATTTGTGGTAATTTGCTTTAGCAGTTGCATGAAATGAATACTGACTTTATCATAGCAGCAATGGGGCAACCAATACACACTAACAGTGGAAAAGTTAAAGATCTTGGGTTTAGGTATCACAATATGAAGTCTCATTTTGACTGAATTGACAAGATTTCCCTATACTCAATCAATATATGGTGATTGTGGATTCTACCTTCCCGTAAGAGAGGCAGAACCACGCACGTGGGACTGTTGACTAGCTTCTCCTTGGGGCCCATTATGCCCTCTGCCAAGTCCATTAAACACTTTTTTTTTGTTTTTTGGACTGGAGTATAATTGCTTTACAATGCTATGTTAGTTTCTGGTGTACAACAAAGTGAATCAGCTATATGTGTACATTTATGAACCTCCCTCCCTGCACCCCATCCCAAACCCCTAGGTAATCACAGAGCACCTAGCTAAGCTCCCTATTCTATATGATAACTTCCCATTAGCTATTTTACACATGGTAGTGTTATATATGTCAATGCTACTCTCCCAATTCATCCCACATTTCATACTTCTTACTCCTCTTTTACTTCCCAAGCATCTGAAACCCAACTCTGCCATATAGTTGATCTGGAGAAGACCAGGGTTCTGTGTCTATCTGAAGATTTGCTTTAACCAGGGCAGGATGAATCAGAGAGCTTGTGTTTGGTGTTGCGGAGCCAGTAGGGAAGAGTGATTAATTTTTGCATTTGAATTCTATCAGTTCAGTTCAGTTACTCAGTCGGGTCTGACTCTTTGAGACCCCATGAATCGCAGCACTCCAGGCCTCCATGTCCATCACCAGCTCCCAGAGTTCAATCAGACTCACGTCCATTGAGTCAGTGATGCCATCCAGCCATCTCATCCTCTGTCGTCCCCTTCTCCTCCTGTCCCCAATCCCTCCCAGCATCAGGGTCTTTTCCAGTGAGTCAACTCTTCCCATGAGGTGGCCAAAGTACTGGAGTTTCAGCTTTAGCATCATTCCTTCCAAAGAAATCCCAGGGTTGATCTCCTTCAGAATGGACTGGTTGGATCTCCTTGCAGTCCAAGGGACTCTCAAGAGTCTTCTCCAATACCACAGTTCAAAAGCATCAATTCTTCTGCACTCAGCTTTCTTCACAGTCCAACTCTCACATCCATACATGACCACTGGAAAAACCATAGCCTTGACTAGATGGACCTTTGTTGGCAAAGTAATGTCTCTGCTTTTCAATATGCTATCTAGGTTGGTCATAACTTTCCTTCCAAGGAGTAAGCGTCTTTTAATTTCATGGCTGTAGTCACCATCTGCAGTGATTTTGGAGCCCCCCCAAATAAACTCTGACACTGTTTCCACTGTTTCCCGATCGATTTCCCACGAAGTGATGGGACCGGATGCCATAATCTTCATTTTCTGAATGTTGAGCTTTAAGCCAACTTTTTCACTCTCCTCTTTCACTTTCATCAAGAGGCTTTTTAGTTCCTCTTCACTTTCTGCCATAAGGGTGGTGTCATCTGCGTATCTGAGGTGGTTGATATTTCTCCTGGCAATCTTGATTCCAGCTTGTGCTTCTTCCAGTCCAGCATTTCTCATGATGTACTCTGCATGTAAGTTAAATAAGCAGGGTGACAGTAATACAGCTTTGACGTACTCCTTTTCCTATTTGGAACCAGTCTGTTGTTCCACGTCCAGTTCTAACTGTTGCTTCCTGATCTGCATATTGGTTTCTCAAGAGGCAGGTCAGATGCTCTGGTATTCCCATCTCTTTCAGAATTTTCCACAGTTTATTGTGATCCACACAGTCAAAGGCTTTGGCATAATCAATAAAGTAGAAATAGATGTTTTTCTGGAACTCTCTTGCTTTTTCGATGATCCAGCAGTCCCCCTTAATTCCAGTGTACCTCCATTTCATCCTTTAAAAAAAGGTTGTCATGATGGTGAAATGAAACCTATATGTCATGCTTAGCACAAAACCTGGCAATGATAAATATTCAACAGATGTTGGCCATAAAACAAATCAATGCAAACTGAGCTCCACTGCTCAGAGCCCTAAGGGTCTAGAGCAGTGGTTCTCAGGCCTTAGCACGCATCAGATTCACATGGAAGGGACGGGGCCCCATGTCCGTAGTTTCTGATTCAGTAGGCTTGAGGTGCGTGCTAAATTGCTTCAGCTGTATCTGACTCTGTGCAACCCTATGGACTGTACCCCACCAGACTCCTCTATCCATGGGATTCTCCAGGCAAGTGGGTTGCCATTCCCTTCTCCATGGGATCTTCCCCACCCAGGGATCAAACCCAGGTCTCTCATGTCTCCTGCATTGGCAGATGTGTCCTTTACTACTACTGCCACCTGGGAAACCCTAGGTTTGAGGTAGGATTTGAGAATTTGCACTAACACATTCCCAGGCAGTGGGGATATTGCCCCACCAGGAACCACACTTTCAGAAGCACTGATTTAAGCACAAGGCAAAGATTATACCTTCCATGCTATTTGTCCCTGATGACCAGCACAATGCCTGCATATAACAAGCACAAATGCAACAAATATTTGTGGAGTGAATACAGTTTTCCCACTGTCTCCCTGAGGCTTTAAATGTCCAGGAAGCTACCCTTCTCCATAAAAGAATTCCATTCTCTATCTTTTTTTTATCACCATCATATTTACTACAACTTGGCGCTGACAATCTCCTCTTCATAGACTCTCTGTTTTCCCCTTGAATACCCTCCATTTCACCAGCGAGTGTCTCTCCCCAGGATCTCAACCTTTTCCATTAACTCCATACACTGCACAGCCTGTTCCAGGACATCAAACTTTAATTTAAACAGAAAATAATCAATAAGCTTAGCAAATTGCCCATGGCAACCTCTGCTGAGTGAATCAAAGGGTTTTATAGGTAATTTAAAGGGTGTCCTCACTCATCCCTCAAGGTAAATCTTAGCACATTGACAGGAGCCCTTTTCTACCCTGACCTGGGAAGCTCTGGAAGGAAATGGAAGGACCTGGGTTCTGGGAATGGGGGAGGCTGAACCAGGGAGGAAGGGTCTGTCTTTCAGGATTAAAAGCTTTTAAGTAAAAAGCCCTGACATTCATTTGATACTGACCCTTATGTGAGTAAGGGATTTCGGGTTTGTTCGGCTTTTTTTGTTGTTGCTTTTGTTACAGTCAGAAACAGACTCTGGATAATTTCAGAAAATACAACTATTGAAGAAAAAGGCTAAATGGCTGGGTCTCTTAAATATTTAAAACCAGGGTGGCTCTCTTGAAGGCACTGTTTGGGGCATACCTGTGCTGTTTTCTGTCATTGTGTCTTGATTCAGGATTCATATTCCAAGTGAGCATCTGAGCAGCCTCCATGGGTCACATGGTCCTCCTTTGGCACGGGAGGATGGAGCACCCTGATGAACAGTCCCACCAACAGTAAGTGGGGAGGGAGAGCTAGTTCCCCAAAGGAAAACCAAGATAGAGTAACTGAACAAGGGAATGGCAAAGCTGAACTGGCAAAAATATGTTTCTACTATAGAACTCTTTCTCCAAATGAGCAACTGATCTAGCAGTATTTATGAGTATTTATGAGATCCTGGGGCCTCTGCAGGACTTTGAAGGGCCATGAAGCACATTGCTTGGTTATCTACCCAAGCCAGGGAGCTGTCTATCATTTTCTAAGAATATCCCCCAAACTCCTTTGAGAAGATTGTCCAACTACTAAATATTAATATTTGCAAACAAGACATTCTTCTCTCTATCAGGGTGATAGTAAATAATTGGCAACTGGAGTGCCCTGGGCGTGAACTAATCAAAACTATCCCAAATATAATGAACCCATAAGATCAAACCAGCCCATGCAATCCGACCATCTGTCAAGTGTCTCCTAAGTGGGGCTTTGGAAACCTGTTCCCTCTGGTCTTCACAATGGAGGCCGAGAACATTTCCTCATCCCTTGGGAGAAGTACTGGGGTCTTCTTTCCTGAGTTTCACAGACCCGTGGCTTTGTCTGAGACCTCAGGATTTAGTGTGGCCACTCTAAGTTGGATGCAGCCTGCTTAACAGGGCTGCAATGACGTGACATTTAATCTGCTGCTTTCTCTTGCCTATTGAACCCTGGGGCCTGGATTCAACACCCAGTTTTGCTGCTTACCAGGTTGGTGACCTTGAGCAAGTGATTTGCCCTTTCTGAATGTACCTTTTCATTTGTAAAAAGGGGATAATAATAGACCCTGCCTCATAAAGACTGTTGTAAGCATTACAGGAATTAAAGCTTATAAGGTGCTTAGCATTATGCCTGGTTCATACTTGGCACTCAACAAAGGCTATCTGTTGTCATTATTATGTTATTAACATTTATCTTTTGAAAACATCAGGGGCAGAGAATCCTTGGAAACAAGTGTGTTCAGCTGCTTCCTTGGACAGAGGGCATTCTGAGGCCCTGGGAGGGAGTCATTCGCTCAAGGCTGCATGGCCAGTTGGTGGTGTACCTTGACTGTGACCCAGCCTGTGGCAGTCAAAGGGGTGACAGTGGCCGTGTTGACCTCATGTGTAGATCAAGAAGGTGGGTACCTACAGGGGTGGTATTGGGAGCCTGGGAGAACTTATCATAGAACCTGCCTCACCCTTGGCTGTGAACAGCTGAGCTGTGCCAGCACCTTTTGCCACCCCCTGGGGAGCTTAGGGAGTGCCTCAGTTTCTTCATCTATCAAATGGGAATTTTCATAGCACCTGCCTTCTAGGGTTGCTGTGAATCAATAATGCCCCTGATCAGCTTAGAACTTGCCTAACACTTAATTCTCATTAGCTAGTGTTAGTATCAAGTCAAAGTGGGGGTGTGGGGAGGGAGTGAAAGAACCCAGGGATAAAGATTTGGAGAACCTGGCTTTTGTCTCTAACTTGGCTTTATGCCAGCCACATCTTTACAAGAGTAATTGGCATTTCTGACTGCCTTTACTCATGTGCAAGTATTTTTATATACCCTCTCATTTCATTTAAGCTCCATGCCACCCTGCAAGCTAATTACTATTATTAGTCCATTTGAGAAATGAGACAGAGGTTAAATGACTTATACTGTATCCTTAAATTTGTTTATCATGGAAAATTTCAAACATGCATAAAAGAAAAGAATAGGATCACAAACCTTCATTTATCTATTCACAGCTTCAACAGTTATCAACATATGGCCACTCTTGTTTTACCTATATTCCCCCACCAACCTTTTATCCTCCTTCATTTAGGAAGCATATTCCAGTCATTATATTATTTCACCCATAAATATATCACCAGATGATAAGGACCCTTTTAAAAGACAAGTACAGTACCAGAATTCTTTTATATCATCAAGTAGCTATTCCTCTTTTATGGTTCTTATGTATCTTAATTGTTTTCTTAGAACAACAGTAATTTTTTTCTCTCAATGTAGTATCATAAACATTTTACCATGTCATTAAATATTCTTCAAAACACTGTAACATATAAGCACAAACGATGTTAATAAATCCATTAATTTGCTGAGCCAATCACCATTTATAGATACTTACATTAATTTTACTATTTAAAGGTACTTGCCCTGAAAAGGGCTTCCCTGGTGGCTCAGATAGTTAACAATGCACCTGCGTGCAGGAGACCTAGGTTCAATCTCTGGGCTGGGAAGATCCCCTGGAGAAGGGAATCCACTCCAATATGCTGGCCTGGAGAATTTCACGAACTATTCCATGGGGTCGCAAAGAGCCTGACACGACTGAATAACTTTCACTTTCACTTTTCCGATAAAAGGCTGTGATAGGCTCCATTCTCCCCTTATTCTTTAGAATAGTATCCCTATTTTACTTTGGTGTGACAAAAAAGATAAACTAAAGAATATCATTTCCCAGCTTCCCCAGCAATTAACTGAGGTCAAGAGAACATGTATTAGTGAGATAAACAGAAATGGTAAATGTGGCCTCTGGGAAGGTTGCCTGGAGGAAATTGGCTTAGCTGGGAAATGCTGTATTTTAGCCCTCCTTCTTCTTCTCCTGTCTTCTGCCTGGACTCAAGTAGACTGGCTGGCAGTCCAGCATCATCTTGAATCATGAATATGGAAGCCACGCTCTAGTATGGTAGAGCAGGGTAGGAGGAGTCTGGGTCTCTGATGATCCTAGAGTCAGAAGTCTGTTAGCCTCCAGACCTCCTTCAGGTGACAAAGCAATAAATGTTTTATTTATGCCATTTATTTATTTATTAGGGGATTTGGCTTTGTATGCAGATGAACCTAGCTCTAACGAAATCTTTGCACATGGGCATTCTTGTGTATAGCAGTTTGAATTCTTAGCTTGTGTTCATGTTTCCATTTCACTTCTCCTACTAATCTGTAAACTCCTTCAGAGCAAGCATTTCTTTCTATTTTATCTTTTTATCCCATATAATACCTATCCACAGTGCCTGGCACAAAATAGAGATTTTAAAACATTTTTAAAAATAATGAACAAACATGAATGTGGAGACATGCTTGACCTTAAACAGCTGATTCTGCTTAATTTCCTTAATTTTAAAAGGAGGTATCAGTGCCTACTTGGAGAAGGAAATGGCAACCCGTTCCAGTATTCTTTCCTGGAGAATCCCATCAACAGAGGAATCTGGCAGGCTACAGTCTGTGGGATTGCAAGAGTCAGACATGACTTAGCAACTAAACTACTACTACTAAAATTCACATTGGAGAGGGAAATGGCAACCCACTCCAGTATTCTCGCCTGGAGAATTCCATGGACAGAGGAGCCTGGCAGGCTGCAGTCCATGGGGTCACAGAGAGTTGGACACGATTGAGTGACTAACACATACAGCAATACCTACTATAGGAGCTTTTGAGAAAAACCAATGATCTGTCATTGAAAGATCTACAAAAACTATAATGTAAGAGTTTATCATGAAGGAGGACAGAAGAGCAGGGTGGAGGGGGCCTTGAGGTCAGAACATACTTGCCTTCACATGGGGTGACAGCAATGTCGCAAGGCTGGAACAGAGTTATGGAGGGAAAGAGGGATTTTACAACCCACAGTGAAGACATATATCTCATATTGGCATGAACCTCATAGTGTTATTAAGAGATTCAACAGTGCTTACCAGAATGCCCGTCACGTGGTAAGCATTTCCTATGTGGTGACTATCATCATTCTTGTTATTAATGCCAGGTGGTATAGTCATAAGACGGGACTTCCCTGATGGTCCAGTGGTTAAGAATCTGCCTTGCAATGCAGGGGACATGGATTCAAAACCTAATCAGGGAACTAACATCCCACATGCCTTGGAGCAACTACACCCACACTACAACTACTGAGCCCAAAGTGCTCCAGAGTCCACGTGCCACAACTAGAAAGCCTGTGTGCCACCCTACTGAAGCCCCCACCCTCTGGAGCCCAAGTGCCACAACTACTTAAGCCCTCATGTCACAACTAGAGAACCCATGTGTCACAACCAAGATCTGATGCAAATATTAAAAAAGAAAGAAAGAAAGACAATGGGCCCAGGAGTCAAAAAGAGGGCTCTACTACTGGTTTTGGAAGTTACCAATTTCAAGACACTAGCTAAACATCTTTTGCTTCTTGTGATTTCAGTTTCATCATATGCCAGGGTCCAGCCCCGGTGGATCCAGGGAATTCGAAGGTGGGGACGGCGTCGGCGTCTCTGGAAAAATACATATTTAATCACAGATATAGAGAGAGATTAGAAACGGAGAGTGTAGTAGGAAAATTAGTTGAGATAAAGAGGCTGAATAACTTGGTTTACATGGAATAGCATCCATGCTCCAGAGGGGAATTCAGCCAGAAAAACGGGAGCAAGAATGAAACGACATGGGGGAATCAGTCTTTCCGGAAACTGGTCCAATTTCTTTATTTTTGGGTTTGTTTATATACCTTTTTTTTACATATAGGGATGAATACAGAGTCACATGGGGGTCAG
>SJYQ01020425.1:0-44653 GCA_006410935.1 Redunca redunca
TGGGTAACTGAGGTGGTGGAGTCCTCCCACCTCTGATTCACGGGGTCACTCAGCGCCTCTGTTGGCGTATCTGCAAACCAGGGATTTGAATGATGCCAAGGCCCCAGTCTCCCGTTCTAGGACCCCTGCCCCCAGGCTGCACCGCCAAGGGAGCTGGAGGCGGGGGATTTGTCTGATCTGGGACCCGGACAGTTTGACTCTTTCTCTCTAGTGGGAAGGTGTCATCGGGTGCTAGGGCTTTGTGGGAGGAGCAGAGTGTAGAGAACCCAAGTTTGCCATGGGTAGGGGTGTACTGGCTCTGTAAGGTGGCTCAGTGTGTGTACTTTCCTGGAGTCCTGGGTGGCCATGCAACCTGCAGGGACAGGTCAGGGCACCCTCCCTCCCACCTTTCCCAGCCACATCTGCGACCTGGGTTTTGCCCTCTGATGACACTGGTTTCATATCCCTGTGGTGAAACCTTGAGTCAAGGACTCAAGTCAGTTACCTAAACCTTTCATCTGTAAAATGGGATGGTTTGAAGATGAAGCGTGTAATGTATATAAAGAGCATAGCACAGTCCCGGCTTATGATAAGGGCTCCAGAAACCAGAGTTGTTATGATGGTCGTTTCTGGGTGGAAAGTCTGGGGTTTAGGGGGCCCTGATGCCAACTTTCCATTTTGACTTGATGTGTGACCTTGGGCAAGTCATTTCCCCTTTCTGAGACTGGGAGTAGGGATAAGCCCTGCATTACAGGGCTTCTGGAAGTTTCCATCATTTAGTGACATGTGCCTGCGTACACGCTAAGTCACTTCATTCGTGTCTGACTCTTTGTGAGCCCGTGGACCGTAGCTCGCTGGGTTCTTCTGTCCACGGGATTCTCCAGGCAAGAATAGTTGAAGAGCTTATAAAGCCTAGTGCACTTGCTCCTCTGGGTGAGTGTGAGGCTGGTCAGCTCAGGCCCCATCCACCCCAGCCTCTCAGGACTTATTCATGTTTCCTTATGGGGGCTATGTGCCTGGAGGCTCAGCTGATGCCCTTGAATGAACCGACCTGCCTTTTTCACTGCCATCCCACCAGACCCGCTGCAGGCCTCCCCATGGTGGGTGTGCAAGAAATGTCCCACAGCCCATGGCTTGTATGCGAATCACACATCTTGAGGACTCAGCATTCACAGTTTCTCTTTTGTTGCTCCTGTAAGATTAGACTTGATCGACTAGAAGGCCTAGGTTTGGATTGAGAAGATGAGGCCACCTGACAGACAGTGTGAAGTGTTACCTGAGCCCGTTCTTCAGCTGAAGTAACTGAGGATCAGAGTGGTTAGGTGAATTTCCCTAGGCACACAGCTAACCAACAGTGAGATCTGGACTGAGCCCCCAGGTCTCGTCGTCAGCACAGCGCGCTCTCTCTTTTCTCAGGCGGCTGCTTCCTCTGCCCTTTGAGGACTTTTGCTGTGTTATAATAGATGGGGAGCCTAGGGGGTGGAGAGACCTTGCTCTGTGTCCTTGGCCGAAGCCTCCTCATATCCCATCTGGAAAGCGGGCAGAGCAGAACCTCTCTGGATGGTTGTTGTGAGGTTGGCTGAGTGCCCTGTGGGAAAGGTGCAAAGTGAGTCGTCAGCACAGTTGGCTTCATGGCACCAGGGTCTCCAGCTTGATAGGGCAACATTCAGCATTTCTAAAGTCCTGGTGCTTGTTGGAAACGTTTCTGTTTCTTTCTTTTGTTCTCCAACCCATCCTTTCTCTCCCAGCACTGGCACACAGCTCTTTATTGAATGAATGAATGAATGACAGGGAGGCTTTGAACATGGGGACAGGAAAGAGACTGACCAGCACACCATTTCCTACCTCCAAGCACTGAGTTTCCAGTCTAGCTGGGGAGACCATCCAACAGGCAGCCGGGACTATGCATGAGCCTAATCTCTGGGAAAGTCAAGGAGCGCTTCCTGGAGGGAGTGACATCCAAGCTGACACCTGAAGAATGAGCAGGAGTTTGCTGCTTTGGTGGTGAGATTGGTTTTCCACGCTGAGGGGAAAGGCTTCTGGGTCCTTTTAGCACAATAACCATGTTACTACAGGTGAGAAGGGTCTAGAAGTTGGGGGAGTTGGGTGTCAGTCCTGACTCAGCCTTTTATAGGCTCTGTGTCTGGGGATGTCTCCCCCTACCCCAAGATGGTCCCTTAGATTCCTCAATCTGGATTGGGATCTTATTTAAAGAATACCATCGAAAACAACCTAAAAAATCAATATAGCCTTTTTTTTGAAGGATAAAATGGCAAAAGTCACATTTTTTAAAAAAAATACCCTTACACAGTGTTGTTTCTAGAGAGCTCTCATGTGTTCCTCAGTGTGCAAATCAATATATGCAAGGTTATTAGGCCACCGAGGGATAATGAAAAATAGGACAAAAGGCTTCACTCCAACTCTATTCTGGAATATGATACAGTGAAGAGAGAGGACACAGATCACAACATACCAACTTGGAGAGACAGCTGTTCTGCTTAGTGACATTTCAGAACAATTTTTGTATTGCCATCTTATTTTCATAACATAAAAATATGAGTGAATTGAACAACCAGATACGTTTCTACATTCACAGAAGAAGGTTTTGCTTAATATTCATCAAAATAATAATAACAGAGATGAATTATGGGGGACAAGACTTGGTAGAAATGGAAAAGTGAGGTTGAGTTGAGTTTTTGTTTTTATTATGCACCTCTGTATTGTTTAGTTTTATTTTTCAAAAAATGTGTATTATGATTTTATGATAAATTTAATAACATAAAAGGGATCTGCAGAAAACCTTTTTTAAAAGTTCCATGTATTTGTTTGTATAATTATATATGACATATAACTTTTTATTATNTTTTCTCTTAACGTATATCTTGAGTGTCTACCTGTCATAGACTTATATAACATGGTTTTTGAATGGCTGTGCAATAGCTAATATATAAAAGTCCTGATGTTTGTTTAATTCCTATTACTGAACATGTGTATTATTTACTTTCTCATTTTTTTGTTATTAAAAATAAATGTGTGATAAGTATTTTTACACAAATACTTTTTTCATACTTTTATTTCCTTTAAGTAAAATTATTTTAATCAACAGTTATGGCCATTCTAAATACCAAAAGCCTTTTTAGAAAATGGAATAACCCCTACCCCAGTCTAGTTCCAATAAATCTGATTGTTGATTAGCTGAATTTACTTAAAAAGAAGGGCAACCTGAATGGTTTATTACCACTCTCAGGATCAGAGTTTTTTGTTGTTGACCGCACCATTCGGCCTGCAGGATCTTAGTTCCCTGATCTGGGAAGAAAACCCATACCACTGCCTGGGAGAGCTGAGTCTTAACCACTGGACCACCAGGAAAGTCCCAGGATCAGGGTTTTGTTTTTTTTTTTAAATTCTGGAATGGACACTCCAAGTCATTGAGGGAGGGGGCCCAGGCAATCTCAGAGGACAAATTTGAGATAATACTGCGACACACTTTTCTTTATTTACTGAGCATCCAGAGCTCTCCTAGGATGACTTTGTCTAGTGATCTGGACCCATTGGTCGGAGGTTCCAAAGAGCCATGGCACTGGCCCTGTTTTAATGATGAGGAGCCTGAAGTTGTGTGAAATGTGAAACCCAGGGGTGGTTAGCCTCTGCCTGGTGAAAGAGGCGGGTTAGCAGGGGCATCTGGAGAGGGGTCAGCCCTGGCCTGGGGTGGAGTGTGGGTGTAGCCCAGAGCCCCCACCCAGTCCAGACCCGTGTGGAGCCCTCAGCTGCGTGTGCGTTCCAGCAGATCGCCAAGTTTTAGAATGGGTTCCACACCCTTAATTCTTTAAGCTCTGATGAGGGCAGAGCATGTTGGTTTGACCCTCTGAGATGAACTGGAAGTAAGTATTTATTGGACCTGTATGTGGTGGTGATGGTGATGGTGTTAATGTTTTCTACTTACCAAGGGTCTGCACAGCACCAGGTGTTCTAAGTACTCATTATAATTTTTTTTTAATTTGAGTATGCCGTTATCACTGATATGGAAGATGATTTGAGGTGGCTTACAGATGAACGTCTTTATCTCAACAACTATGTGTTTGTTTTAACTTATATTAATACTCTAGAAAACAGATAATTAGCACACCAAACCCATAATTTGTGAGAATGATATACAACATTATTTTAAATTATTTAAACTATTGAGTTGGTTTAAAGGAAAAATATTAATACTTGGCACTTGTACAAAGTAAATATCAGGAAGATGGAATTTAATGTGCTTATCATTATTATTATTATTACTGGCTGCATTGCACAACATGTTGGATCTTAGTTCCCTGACCAGGGATCAAAATCGTGTCCTCTGAAGTTGAAGTGTAGCGTCTTAATCACTGGACCACTAGGGGAGCCCCAGGAAGGTGGAATTTAAACAGTTGACATTTGGGACCATTAGAGACAGGTACCATTAATATTCCTATCTTTCAGTGGGAGAGAGGAGAGGAGAGGAGAAAGAGGAAGCCAAGAGTTTCATTAATGGCAGAGCTCAGACTTGAACTCAGACACTTAATTTACAGACTGTTCTATTTAAATATGGAGAGGGCAATGGACACGCCCAGAAAAGTGCAGATACGCATGCACAGCTTCAGCGATTTCACAGACTGAACAGGTCCATGTCACCAGCACCAGATCAAGAAACGCCACCTGACCAGTACCCAGAAGGCCCCCTCCTGTGCTTCCTTGTCACCCACCCCTCCCCACCCAGATATCCACCATCCTGACTTCTATCATCATAGTTTGGTTTTGTCTGTTCTTGAACTTTATCTAAATGGTATCACACAGTCTGGACTTTTTTGTGTCTAGCTTTTTTCACTCAACATTATGCTCGGGAGATCCATCGGTGTTACTATGTTATGGCGGAAGTTTGTTCTTTGTTGCTGTATGAGGAGGGTTCCATTGTGTGATGGGAGCACAGTCTATCCATCCATTCTACGGTGATGGGCTTTGGGTCATCATACAAAGTCCACTTTATTTCTACTCTTGAAGCTCTGCTGCCACCCACAGATACCTGCACATAAAAGAGTAGACAGGACTTTCTCTAAAGAGCTAGAGACCAAGGCAGGGTGTGAAACACACAAACCCACAATTACAGAGGCAGGTGCTTTCCTAATTGCGGAGCAGCCTTGAGGTGGCCTGGGTGGTCAGTGGTTTGGACAACTGTAGTGCTTCTCTTGCGGCGTGGCACTTTATAAAGCACTTTTTCCAGCAGCATCTTACAGCCCCTTCAGATGTGGGGGCTGGGGGTAGGAGGGGCTGCCCCCATGCTATAAACCAGGAAACCGAAGCTAAGGGAAGTGACTCCAACACCCCAAGGGGAAAAAGCAGCAACCAGGATCTGAACTCATACCTCCTGATACTAAATCCTTGGCTATTTGCACCTCCTGACTGCCTGGTGAATCCAAGGGGCCTAGCCAGGCCATGGAGACCCTCAAGAGCCTGGGGATTCCAGCTGCCTTCTGAGAAAGAGTTCAAGCCAAAACCAGTTCCTGACATTTTGGAGTGAAAACTGCTGTCCTTTGAGCCTCAACTTTTTTCATTTGCAAAACAGGGGGAGGGTTCCTGCTCCCCCCCACCTTCGCCCCCTCCCCCCGCATCCAGGGGAGGGTTGTGGTGGCTATGCGTGATCAGTAACAACTTCAACTTCTGACTGTCAGTCCTCCCAGAGCTGAACTTTCACATTCATTGTTGTAGCTGATCTCTAACCACCATGGGGAGGAAGGCAGCTCAGATAACATTGGCCCCATTTTTAGTGACACACCCCTAGTCGCCTGGCAGGTTAAAGAACCAACAAGGATCCAGGGCTCCTGACTGTGAGCCCAGTAGGATACCCCTACCCTTGCCTCACTGGGCCTGTCTACTAGAGGAAGCCTGCTTTTGGGTGAACTGACACACTCCCCCGTCCCCAGTATTCCAGAAGGGAAGGTGTTTGTGAGACTCTGGGTCCACCTATCAGAACCAGCACGCAAACTGTGATGTTCCCTTGATTCTGTGCCAGGACTGCTCTGCTAGGTTGTCACAAGCTGGAAAGTAAAACGTGTCCCCATGGCCTGTAAGCCATAACCCGCTGGCACTCGCCTTGGCTATTTGTCTGTGGAGGCCAGGACCTGCCTGGGAGAGGGACAAGCTCAGGGCCTGCCCTTGGTGTCCCTCTGAGGTTGGTCTGCTCAGCATGTCCTTGATAAGACAGTCAGGGGGGAGGAAGGTGCTGGCATGGCTCTGGGCCCCGTGCACCCAGGGTGAGGGCTGGGCGGGGCGTGGGAAGGAGTCGGGTGGGGGGGCGGAAGGAAGTTGGAGCTGCTCCTGCCCCCGCTCTCACCCTCGGCCAGGCCCTGGCCCAAGGCTTCCTCCCCCAGGAAGCCCTCTTTGGTTTCCACTCTGCAGTGAGATATGGGCTGCCCCATCTCCCTCCATGTTCTTTTCTCTTCTGAACTCCCTTCCGACTTCCCTTCTCTGACGGGAAGCTGGGTCAGAAAAGCTAAAAGTCTAAAATTCAGCAATCCTAAGAGCTCATTCCTCCAGAGGCTCTGCTAAACATAGAGCCACCGTGGCCACGAGTTGAACTATGAGTTTCCAGGTCAAGTCTTGGTAGTAGATTGGTGGAGGGAAGAGGAGATTGAAAACATGCTTGAGGATTTCTTAAGAGGGCTCCCCTGGTCAACCGGGTATCATTCCAGTGCCTGGGTCCTTCAAGAGTGCGGCTGCATGCTGGGGCTGGAGACTGATGCTGGGGCCGGAGGGTCAGGGAGCTGAGGGACATGGGACTGTCATCTCTAAAAGTGGGATCTTTCAGGCCAAGGACCCTCCCCAGCACTCAAAGAGCTGCTTTTGGGGAATCCTGTTATCCACTGACCCCAGATCATGAGTGAATCTAAAAGGGGCACTTTTAGGGCCTGAGGACCTCTCTTTGTTTTGCCCACAGTTCAGGGGGCCCTGGGAGAGGAGATGAGCCACCTCAGAGGCAGCCAGAACGACACCAGTCAGGACAGGTGGTCAGACTGCAGAACTGAGGATGGAGGCCCTGCCTAGTAACTCACCGAGGCTGCTTTGCCTCCAGCTTGGTTTCTGCTTCCTCTGCCCATGGTGGGGGCCACTGTCTAGGTCCAGTTTGTGCTTCAGGGTTCCATGAGCTACCTGATGCAATGTGTGTTGTGCATTTGTTTGGGGAGAAGGCACATACCTTCAGTCTGAGTCTCCGTGCCTCACTGCTGCCTCAGAAGGCCCTAGAGCCTCAGAGACTGGACAAGGCCGTGCAGCGTGGAAGCATGGTCTCTTGTTTGGTTGGTTTGCTGGGCTTTGCTGCAGAGAATGCACCTTCTCCCCCTCGGAGGAAACCGCTGCCTGGGGACCCGGGTTTTGTGCTATTTGTCTGGGTTCTGCAAGTGATCAACTGTTCTGCCAGAGGTTACAGCTCGCCTGCACTTCCCTTGGCTCCTGAGTCCTGCCATGAGGAGCCTCTGGCCTGGTGCTGGCTGCTGGGACTGCAGGTGATGTGAACTCCTTTGTACAGAGAAGGGGACTGAGGCCCCTAGGTCAGGTGACCACAAGGCCAGTGTGGAAAGACGTCTGGGACTTCAATTCTGGGTCCCAGGCCTTTTCATCCCCTTGTTATCCAAGCTCTCTGGCCTTCTCTGTTGCCGTGGCAACAACAGAACAAAAGCTAGCGGGAGTTCCTATGTACTAGCACTTTCTGTGCATCATCGGCCATTTCATTGACTGCTCTGCAACCCTGCAAGCCCAGCATCTTTTTTTTAAATTGAAGTACAGTTAGTTTACAATGTTTTGTTAGTGTCTGCTGTACTACAAAGTGATTCAGTTATACACACACACACACACATATATTATTTTTCATATTCTTTTCCATTACAGTTTATTAAAAGATATTTAATAGAGTGTGCTATACTGTAGGTCCCTGTTGTTTATTTTAAATACAGTACTATGTATCTGTTAATCCCAAACTCCCTAAATTGATCCTCACTTTCCTCTTTGCTAACCGTAACTTTGTTTTCTATGTCTGAGTCTGTTTCTGTTTTGTAGGTAAGTTCGCTTGCATCATATTTTAGATTCCACATATAAGTGATATCCTGTGGTATTTGTCGGTATCTGTCTGACCTTACTTCACGTGGTATGATCATGTTGAGGTCCTTCCAC
Source organism: Redunca redunca (assembly GCA_006410935.1). Classification (NCBI taxonomy): domain Eukaryota; kingdom Metazoa; phylum Chordata; class Mammalia; order Artiodactyla; family Bovidae; genus Redunca; species Redunca redunca. The sequence continues at coordinate 8,164 of SJYQ01020425.1, forward strand.
GTTGCTACAAATGGCAAGCCGAGGATCTTGTCCCCGCTCTAGGGCCGCTGCCTGTGGACAGAGAAGCTGGCTCAGGTCCTGTGGTCGAACCCCCAAGCCCCCGCATTTTCTCCGCCTCTCTCTGCATCACCAGTGGCTTCTCACACGGCAGTCGACAGCCCACTCATTTCAAGCAACACTCTAAATTCAGCGCCTCAGAAGTGTGCTGGGCCGAGCAGATCTGACTCTGAGCCCCAGCAGTCCCTTCCTTTTGGTTGACAAAGAGACTTCTCAGGCTTGGTCTGAGGCCCCTGGGGAGTTTGAGGAGCTTGGAAATCAAGAGAGGGAATCGCACAGAGCAGAGAGAGGAGCGGCCCACCCCACGCTGGGAGAAGGTGTTTGTTCCCTGTTACATCCTGAACTTTTTTTGAAGTTAAATGTTTCTCTTTTGTTCCTCAGGGGTGTGGCCTGGGGCCTGGGGCTTTAGGAGGGCTTGCAGTGATGAGGCGCTGCTTTGGGGGTGGGGATGGCCATTCCCCGGTTCTCAGAGGAAAAAATCTCTGGGACAGAAATGAGGTGGATTTGTTGTCAGCAATGTGAAGGGTGAAGCTCAAGTTCTCCTATTTCCTCTGCTAGTGAGAAACTTCACTGAGGTTTTATGGGAAGCTTAGAAAACAAAAAGGGACCGCTTTCCAGTCCAGGTAACCTACCACAGTTACCCCAGTACATTCGCAGCTGCCCTGGGGGGCGAGGGGAAAGGGGCCAGTGAGGGCTGCCTCCTCCAGCACCCCTACTTGCAGGCCCAGCAAAGTGAGCCCCTCTCAGGGTGTCCATGCTTGCCGTCCTACCCTCCTCCTAACCCTCAGCCCCAGCCCCTTAGTACTTGTCTCTGTCTGACCCACTTTCCCTCCCCAACCCAGGATCAGAGAGCTTAGTTTTCTTTTCTGAACTACCCTTCTTTGGAGTAGAAAAGAATAATTAATACTCACTAATAAACCCCTGTGTGAAAATCAAAGATACCTGAAATATATTAAAAAGTGTAAATCACCCCCAGAATCTCATCACCCAGAGATCCTCATGGTCCCCCTGGGCTCTGGCCATCCTGCAAATGCTTCACTTATGTGTCCCTGGCCACCTGATCTCTATAGCACAGCCAGTTACATTTATTTCAGCTTTGTGTTTTGTTTTTAAAGTATATTTATTATTCTAAAGATTGCATTCTCACCTGAAAAACTTTGGAAAGCACAGAAGGGTATTTTCATGCTGCTTTCAACAGAGGAAAGAAACACATAACCGCATCTCCCCAAAATGACCATTGTTAGTTTGGAATAGCTTCTTTCTGTCTATTTGGAGTTTTGAAAAAAAGCGTATGTTTAAAGTCTCTCTTTCCACAGTTGAGAGTATATTCGATAGAGGATTCTAGGTCTTGGTCTGACCTGCAATAGTGCGAATAAACATTGCCCGTGTTGATGAAAGCAGTAGCTCCTGCGTATGGCCTGCGTGTGCTCAGACTTTGCCTAGCTCTCTGCAAGGCGACATCTCGCTTAATTTTCTCACCACCTTACGAGGCAGGGCTGCTGTTAGTTTCACAGGTGAGGACACTGAGCTGAACCTTGCCTGAAGTCGAAGAGCTAGCCCTGCTCCGACTTTGAGGCCCATGCTCTTCAATCACTGGGTTAGGTCTCTTCCTCTGAATTTTTCAATAACTTTTCTGGTTCTGTGTGAAAGCCACAAACGACCACTGTTAGCAATTCAGAAGTTGCCGAACAGCATAAAGAATATTAAGAATCCCATCACCCCATGATATTTATTTCCAATATATGACAGCATTTTATGCATATATAGGTCCTTTTTTTAAAATTATTTTTGATTGCACTGGGCCTTTATTGCTGCACTAGGCTTTTCTCTAGTCGTGGCGAGCAGGGGCTACTCTGCACTGAGGTGCAGCGGCTTTGGCAGTTGCAGCCTGGGGGCTCAGCAGTTGTGGCACACAGGTTTAGTCGCTCCTTGGTATCTTCCCGGACCAAGGATAGAACCCATGTTCCCTGGCTTGGCAGGCGGATTCTTATTCACTGTGCCACCTGGGAAGTCCTAAGCCCTCTGTTTTTATAGTTGATGCCATCCTCCCAGGTTAGTTTTGAAAGATTTTTTTTGAAACAACCTAATCTTATCTCATAGGTAGTTCCCAAGTAGACCTTTTTAAAAAAAAAAAAAATTATTAATGATTTATGAGTTAGAATGAATGTAATCACTTCCCGGAGACTGGGTTCTCTTTCTGAATGTAAAATCACTCAGGGATATGTAAGCTTCTGCATAAAACTGTTTCTGTTTTTCAGTTTTTTCTCTTCGATTTAAAAATTCTTTTGGCTGCACCTTGACGCGTGTGGTGTCTTAGTTCCCCGACCTGTGCCCCCTGCGGTGGAAGCACAGAGTCCTAACCACTGGACTGCCAGGGAGATCCTTGCTTCTGTATTTATGATGATTCTTGAGAATATATTCCCAGAAACTGAGTTACTGAGCCAAGACTTTTTACAGCTCTAAATTCCTGTTGCCAAATTATTTTACAGATGGTCAGTCACTCTGCACTCTTCAATTAGCAGCATCTGATTTACTTCTAATTAGATGAGCATAAAATGCTACCTTGGTTTAATTTGCATTCTTTTTTAAAGAATGAAGTTTTAAAATGTATTTGTTAGTCATTTGTATGTCTTCTTTTGTGGAAAGTATGAGCACTTTCCAATCAGAATTTTTGTGATGATCAAAATGTTCTGTACCTACACTATTTAATGGGTTTCCAACCAGCCAAATGTGGCTCTTGAGCCTTTGAAATGTGACTAGTTTGAGTGAGACGCAGAATTTTTAGCTTGGCTTAAATTTAGATTGAATTAATTTACTAAACTCTTTAATTTACTGTTATTGTTGTTGTTCAGTCACTAAGTTAAGTCCAACTCTTTGCAACCCCATGGACTGCAGCATGCCAGGCTTTTCTGTCCTTCACTATCTCCCAGTTTGCTCAAATTCACGTCCACTGAGTCAGTGATGCCATCCAGCCATCTCATCCTCTGTGGCCCCCTTCTCCTCCCACCCTCAGTCTTTCCCAGCATTGGGGTCTTTAATTTACATTAAATTCTTTCAATTCTAGAATTCAGTAGCCACATGTAGTTGACTACTACCATATTGGATAACCCGGGTCTAAGTCTTTCCCTGATTATGTATTGGGTGTTTTATATTGATTTCTATATTATGGTTATTGATCTTTTGTCATATTTGTTGCAGATATTTCCCCCAGGTTGCAATTTGACCTTTACTTTTTTTGTTCTCACTGCTTATAGGGTATCAAGACATTCAGTTGCCTGAACTCGTGATCTTTTTTTTTGTGGTTTCTCCCATAGCTTTAGGCTTAGAAAGTCCTCCCCCTCACCAAGGTTTGATAAATATGCTCATCAACTTTATTCAAGTCTTTCTGTGATGTTTTTTTTCTTTAGCTCTTTAGTCCACCCAAAATTAATTTTGCTGTGTGGTATGAGGTACGGCATGTCTTAGTCATCTCTGTGTCCGCCGTAGAATATGTACTCAATACATTTTATCTCAGATGAGACACTTTGGTGCCTGCAGGTTTGGTGGGTGGGTGGGGAGGAGTGGGTAAGCAGGATGAAATGAAATAGAGGATAAAATACCACTACTGAAAACAATGATATGCTTTTAAGTTGATATTTATTAAGATTTTAATAATGGAAGAAGATGACTCTGATACAATGTTATTTTCAAGGAAAGATACAAAATCATATGGACAATGTAATACCAACTATATTTTTAAAATACAGTGAAAATATTGGAAGAAGCATGTCAAAATATTAGTAATAATTGTCTCTGGGTGGTTGGTTTTTTTTTCCCTGCTTCTTAACCTATCTATACTTCCCCCATTGCCTACAATACTTTGATGATCAGAAATGTTAAATACAACACTTGAAGAAATAATGCCTGATCTCTTGATACTTCTAGCTTCCCAAGCCATCATCAACCAAGCCAGCAATTCACATGGCCAAGCTCTGGGTTGAGGGCTGGTGGGCCATGGTAGGGAAGGGTCCTACCTGGCTTTCAGTTCAGGCAAGCTGAGACGAGACTTCCGTCTCAGCTCACAGCGTTTGAGTGTCTCAAGTGTATAAACTGGGGCGGTTTCCTCATCTCTAAAATAAAAAATAATAATGTCTTTGTGTGGGGGTCCTGTGCAGTTATATTGTTTTGCTGTTAATTACACAGAAAAACACAGTATACATATGTATATTATATGTATCATAAAAACATATTCAAAGATGCTAACATAAACATTTTAAAAAGGAACCTTTCTTCATCTCCGTCATTCTCCACTAAGCCTACCCTACAGATATTACCATGGCTTGAAGTTTGGTTTGAATCTTTTTTTTTAAAGAGAAGGTGACATTTATTGAGTCCTTGCGGTGTGCCTGGCACAATTTTAAACCTGTATAGGCATTAGCTCAGCTACTAATGCTTGTATCAGTCATATGAAGTATAGGTGCTATGAGTGCCTTCATTTCACAGATCAGGAAATGCAAAACACAGAGAGGTTAGTGACTTGACTACGGTCTCATCGCTGTTGGGTTGCAGAGCCAGGGTGTGCACCTGGGTCTCGAGACCAGTACTTCCTGGCCTATTCTGGAACTGCTCCAGTAGAAGACATCCTAGAACTTACAATGGGTCACCCGTTGGATGTCCCTCTCCAGAACCGGTCTGAATCTGTATTTACTTATTTACAAAGTGGGATATTATATACATATATACTGATAATTTCTTCCCCTTTTCACCTCCCAATAAATCGTGAGTGATTTTCTATGATGATATGCATGGATTATGTCATTCTCTTTAATGTCTGCCCAATTGTCTAAAATATGTGTGCCAGGATCTATCATTTTCTTCATCAGCATTTAATCTGTTCCCCCTGTTACAAGGAGAAGACAGCAAACACAGGCATGTGTGTTTAGTGTCTTTTAGGATGCCTTTCCCAGGTGGTATTGCTTTGTGTGTATGCGCATTTAAAAATTTGAAAGATAATGTTGATACTGAAGTAATTTTTTTAAGACAGTTGAACCAGTGGATGTGATTAGCATCATGGTAGGAATGCTTTGAATGTCCCCCACGTCCTCAAAGCTTGATGTTACCGACAGTCTTAACTTTTACCAATATAATAGGTGTAAAATATCTCGTGCTTTAAATTTTTATTTCTTTAATGTCAGGGAAGCTGACTTTTTTTTTTTTTTTTTGTATATTTGGGGGATATTTGTCTTTCTTTACTGGTTAATTACCTCTTCATATTTTTTTGCCTGTTTTTCTTTTTGGTTGTCTATCTTTCCTGGTTGACTTATAGAAACTCTTTATATATCATGGATATTAATTCTTTGTTACATGTGTTACAGATGTTTTTGCCTCCACTTGCCATTTTATTTTTATTATTCACTATTCATAAGTTTAAAAATTTTATGTGGTCAACATTCTTTTTCTTTCTCCTTATGAATGCTAGCTTTTTTTTTTTTTTAGATCTTTCTGATATGGACCATGTTTAAAGTCTTCATTAAATTTGTTGCAATACTGCTTGTTTTATGTTTTGATTTTTTGGCCACTAGGCACGTGAGATCTTAGCTCCCCAACCAGGGATCAAACCCAAGCCCTCCGCACTGAAAAGCAAAGTCTTAACCGCTGGACCACCAGGGAAATCCCTATGGATGGTGGTTTTATGTCATACTTAGAAATTTTCCACGTTGAAGTTACAGGAATCTTGCCCTATATTTTCTTCTAGAATTTTTGTTGTTTTATTTTATAACATACATCTTTAATTCAAATCTGGTATGAGATGTGACTTGTTTCAGTTATTTTAAATCATCTTTAAAGTTTTTATTTTTTAACTTTTTTCTCGAAAAGGAGAGAACTTGTTTCAAAACCAATCTCTGAAAACTCCTCATTCCCCTGACTGATTAGAAACACGACATTATTGACTTTGTTAAAAATCTGGGTCTTCTTCTGGATTTTCTCTTCTTTTCCCTTAACTAATCTAGTCCCAAAATGGTATAACCAGTTTTAATTTCTCTAAATCTGTAGGCTTAACTATGTTCTCGATATGTGGAAGGACATTATTCTTCTTTCTCAAACATTTCTTAGTTATTCCCCCTCATTTTCAAGTAATCTTGTCAAATCTTCCATCCCTGAAGAATCCCATTCGATTAAAATTTCAGAGACTTGTATGGATTGNGGAGAGAAAACTCTTCAGTGGGGGGCAGTTGTGACCCTGCTCACCCCAACTCCAGGCTGGGTAGTCAGAGGGTCTATAGAGCAATGGGGAGTGGGGGTTGCCCCCTATGTGAAATCAGCAGGATACCACATCCTGCTGATTCAGGCCTCTTGGGAAGCCCTGATTTTATCTAGAAAACTCCCCATGGTGCAGTACACAGAGGGTCTGAGGCCCTGGCTTCTGATCCCAGATCGGATCCTGACTTGAGCTGGGCCTCTGTCCTCTTGGCCTGCAGGAACGGTAAGCCAAGCAGATGGTTTCTGAGTCCCCCACTGGGGATGGAGCCGCCAGGGCTGGCTTCTCTGTGTTCTTAGCGTCTCAGCACAGTTTGGATCCACGGCTCTGTGTGTTCATCCCGCCAACCTGAGTGTGACCACAGTCGGGGTGTCGGGGGGGGGGCGACAGTGGGCCGTGGCCACATCAGACCCCGGTTTAGTGGCCAAAGATTAGGGTGGGGAAGCTGGAAACAGCCTCACGCTCACGCTCGCTGGAAAGCCGCCTAGATTCATTCATTGAGTGACCCATCTCCCAGCCAGCACCACACCCTGGAATCTGCCTCTTTGATTTCCCAGTGCTGGGTGAAATCAGCTATGGTCAATCCATGCCTGCTTCCACCCCAGGCAAAGGCTCCAGCTTAAAATGCCCCCGGCCCCCAACCCCTGGCAGGTCACTCAGCCTAGGCAAAGGAGAATGAGACTTGGGCCTCATTATCCCAAACCCGTGTGGCCTGGCCCTCAGCCTCTAAAGGCAGGAAACTGAGGCCGGGCCCCGTCACCGTCACCTCCCTCCTCTGGGACTGCCCCAGGTGAGGCCCCACGTCTTCCCAGAAGCCGACTGCCCCCCCTCACCCCAGCATGGCGGGTGGGTGGGGTTCTCTCACCCATTCTTGTAACTCACCGGCCCCTACTCTCCAGGTCTGGCTGCTTCCTTCTCTCTCTTTAAAGGCAACTTCCATACCCACTCCAGGATTCTTGAGCTTCCCTTGTGGCTCAGCTGGTAAAGAATCTGCCTGCAATACAGGAAACCTGAGTTTGATCCTTGGGTTGGGAAGATCCCCTGGAGAAGGGAAAGGCTACCCACTCCAGTATTCTGGCCTAGAGAATTCCATGGACTATGCATTCCATGGGGTCGCAAAGAGTTGGACACGACTGAGCGACTTTCACTTCCATGTGGATGGACCCAGAGGCTGTCATACAGAGTGAAGTAAGTCAGAAAGAGAAAAACAAATATCGTATATTAATGCATACATGTGGAATCTGAAAAAAATGGTGGAACGATCTTATTTACAAAGCAGAAACAGGGACATAGACGTAGACAACAAATGTAAGGATACGAAGGGAGTAAAGTGCGTGGGATGAATTGGGTTGACATATAAACGGGCTCATATGTCAGTTTTTTACCGGTGGCTCCGCAGTAAAGAATCTGCCTGCAATCAGGCGACGAGTTTGATCCCTAGGTCGGGAAGATCTCCTGGAAAAGGGAATGGCTACCCACTCCACTATTCTTGCCTAGAGAATTCCATGGACAGAGGAGCCTGGTGTGCCCCAGACCATGGGCTGCAGAGAGTCGGACACAACTTAGCAACTAAACAACGACAACATTATTGATGCTATGTATAAAATATTAATAATGAGAACCTACTGTATAGTACAGAAAACTCTACTCAGTGCTCTGTGGTGAGGGGATATGTTAGTCACTCAGTCATGTCTAACTCTTCATGACCCCATGGACGAGGCTGCCAGGCTCCTCTGTCCATGGGATTTTCCAGGCAAGAATAATGGAGTGGGTTTTCATTTCCTTCTCCAAAATGGGAAAGAAATCCAAAATGAGGGGATATATGTATAAGTATATCCGATTCACTTCGCTGTACAGGAGAAACTAATACAACATTGTAAAGCAATTATATGCCAATAAAAATTTTACAAAGAATACAAAATAAAAATAGCTTCTGTCTTCAAGCCATAGATGCCGTTCCAGCTCCTTAGATGTTCCTAATTGAGATATTTATTTTCAAAGCACTGATGTGGGTCATCATTGTGGATGGCCTGTTCATTCATTCATTCATACTTTTCTGGATTAAGAATGCACCAAGCCCCTGGCCTATGCTGGGCACCCTGTATACAAAGATGGATAAAAGGCAGTCAGTTTGGAGATTCCTATTTTACCTGGATGAATGGGGCCAGTGAAGGGTTTGTTAAGCTCCCCCCAGGTTTCTGGGGAGGAGCCCACATGTTCCTTGGGGAGAGATGGGGCTCCATTGGACCCTCTGAAACAGGGTGGTTCTGGAGACCAAAGTGGGGTTCCATTGCCTATGGCCTTGTGCTCAATCTTGCTGTAGACTATATTCCCATATTCAGACCAAGCAGAGGATGGTTCAGAGTCCCTACAGGACCCACAGTGGCGATGGGCATGTCTCTCCTACAGCCCAGTCAGCCTGTGGTCAACCAAGGCGATACCAAGGGCCCCACTGGCCCGTGAATCCGGGTGGTCCCCAGAGCTGCATTCGGTGTTCTCATGTTGGGTGGGCACCTCTCCTCCCACTGAGCTGCCACCACCACCACCAACTCTTCAGGAAGTGGTTCTTTTTTCTGTTTCCCCCTCTTCAGTCACACATAGACACTTGGTGCCAAGAGAAGGAGAGGCCAGACGGGAGGGCCAGGGCCTCAACATAAACGGCTCCTGACGGGTGGTGCCAAGGTCTGGATATAGAGACTGCCCTGCAGGCTGGGCCCGCCCTCAGGGAAGCCTTGGGAGTTTTCTGTATGTTTTTCTAAAATGAATGAACCCTTCTCTTTGATTAAGAATACTGATATATGCTAATTGTCAAATTACTTGCAAAAGACAGAAAAGAATAAAAAAGAGAGTTTACCTTTAGGTTCACTGACCAGTGGCAACCACTGTTGATGTTTCTTTTATGCATTGTTCCAGACACTTTCCTATGCAATCATACGCACCTTTAAAAAAAAAAAAAAAGCAAGAATGGGCTGATGCGACACACGCTTTTGTGCTTCACATTATAGTTGTCTCCTCAAAGTAGGAGTTGCAGGTCCCATTCTCCCTCTCTCTTTTTTGTCTCTGCTTTCTTGCTTGTTTGCTTTTTTTAAATTTTTTGGTTGCCCCAAAACATGTAGGATCTTATTTCCCCAACTAGGGTTAAACCCGAACCCCCTACGTTGGAAGCATAGTCTCAGCCGCTGGACTGCCAGGGAAGTCCCAGGTCCCATTCATTCTTCCCGAGGAAGTCACGATTATTCATCCCATTCCCCTTATAGTGGGCACTCAGATGGTTTCCATTTTTTCCTCTTTGCAGCACTCCTTGGGTGGACATCCCTGTACTCAAATGATGGTGGCTAGGACCAGGTGGCTGCCGGGGAGGTGGTGGATGTGGTCAGAGTCTGGCTACATGTTGAAAGTGGAACCATCAGGGTTTCCCTCGGGTGGATTGCAAGAAAGAGGAGTCGGGGGGTTTTGACCAGAGTACCTGGCAGAATGGGGAGCCCTGTCCTGAGATGGAGTCAATTAGCTGTTTGCTTTTGGCCCATATTCCTCTTGAAATGCCATCGCACATTCTAGTAGGGATGCTGAGAGCACCGTGGGGAGTGGGAGATGTGAGTCTGGGCCCAGGAGAGAGGTCCAGGCTGCGCACATACTGGCGTCATCACTATGGACGTGGGTGGGATGGTGGGCGGTGGTGGCAGAGACCCATGAAGTCACTGCCCCGCCTTTCTCTGCCCCGAGGTTGTGCCCCAGAGAAGAGCCAGACGGTTCCATCCGGAGCCCACCCCCCTTCACCTGGCAGCCATTGCCCTCCCCCTCCCACCTTCCTTTTCCAGCCACCTGTTGTCTCTGTGTGGGTGGAGGGAGGGGGTTGCTATTTTGGGCTCCCTCCATCCCACAGTGAACAGAGGAAAGAGCTTCGGAGGCATTGGCGCCAGCCCCAGCTCGCTTGAAACTAGGTCAGTCTGGAGCCCGGGGCCTCCACACCCGGCTCTGGTCTGTCATCAATCTGAGACCCACATGTCCCTGCTCCTGGTGGGTGCCATCTGGGCCCCACCAAGGCTCTGATCGGCCCCCTGGTCCTCTGTTCAGGCTCAGAATGTGAACCGGCCAACTCTTGTTCAGGCTCCAAGCACGGGCAGTGGGAAGGGGCGTTTCTGCCGACACTGTCCTGCAGGCTGACTGGAAGGGCTGCCCATCATGATCCCCAGGAAATACAAATGTGTATACAGAATCCCCCGTCTGATACTTCACAGGAAGGTTTCAGGCTCAGGCAGAATTGTCTTTGAGCCTTTTTCTTGGTTGGCTGTAAAACAGATGTATAAATAGACACTGCCGATGACTTAAAAAACACACAAAGTTTACTGAGTTACAACACACACAAACACACAAAACCACTGCCCGCTTTGAGATATAGAACATCTAGAAGGCTCCCTAGTGTCTCTACCCATCCGTAGCTCCCTCCTCCTGTCATGAGCTAAGCCCTGTTCTGACTCCATCATGGTGTATTAGTTTCACCTCTTCTTGGGCTTCATATAAATGGAACCACAGAGAATTTGCTCTTTGGTTTCTGGCTTCGACCACTGAATTTCACAGGCCTGTTTTTGTCTGTGCTTTTTAATTGCTCTGTTGGATCCCATTGTATTCATGCCACATCTATTCAGTGTTCATGACGTTTCTCTAAGTAACATGAAGAAGTGGGTCTTTTCCAGCATTGTATTCCCAGAGGTTGGCGTGAGTTTGCTGTACAGTTTGTCTGATAAATGAATGAATCCTTGTTCTAATTCCCCTGGACTGGGTTCAAGCCGTTGTGTGCCCACCCAATTTGTGGACTGCCTCTCAGTCATGCTGGGATTGTCTATCAAGGACCAAGTAGTTGCTCTTGAAAACCTCTGGCAAGGACCTGGAATCCACAGTCCTTATCCCTGTTCCCTGCTGTCTGGAGGGTGCATCTCTTCCTCCATCAGCCCCATAGAAGACCACTCACTACCTTATTACAGTCCAGTTCTGAGGTTGCTTGAGCCCCTGGTCTGACCCCTCATCCCCTCCTTGGGGAAATGAGCAGCGACATCTGTACACCAAATGGCCTGAAGCAGTGTAGGCTGCAAAGGTGAAGTGCTCAAGCCAGAATGAGGACACTGGATCCTAGAGCCTTGCTGTGTGACTACAGCCATACCACTACCCTCTCTGGGCCCTGCTTCCCTCATCTGTGCAAGGTTCAGCTTTGTCTCATTTGTGGGTTTCTCTTGGGGCTCCTGTCTGCTGGCTGTGGGGCCCACAGGATGGGGTGCGTCCCTCTGTTGGCTGCTGGAATGGGCTTATGGGGTTCAAAGCTGCCATCCCGGAATTATACTTCTCCAGGTGGGAAGCTGTTGCTCAGCCAGGTACATTGCTGAATGATCGCGGCCCCAGCCCTGCCCTGGTCCTTGTCTTTGATGGTGAAATGTGAAATCAGGAAGCGGCTAGCTCTTGAGTGAAGTCGTATCGAAATGAATCCATCAAGGCAAATGGGATCTTGATTCTGTGTGTGTGTGTGTGTGTGTGTGTGTGTGTGTGTGTTCCGTGGTTGCTGTTTCCTGAGTGGGAACGTAAAAGATGACAGGGTGCTTTCAATAGAAAACAAAGCGAGAGGGGTGATGGAGTGCACATTAGGTGGGGATGTTAAAACCAGACTGTGGGAAGAAAGGCTCCTCCAACACACTCTGAGTCTTCTGCCTCCACACAGAGGCTGCATCTATACAGTCTAAACATCTGATTGAATCCAAATGAAAAGAGGCTAGATATTTTGTCTACGCTGGTAGCAAACGTAATGACACATATAACTATTCCATTCCTGTGCCCTTTTACAAACATCACTAATCAATTACAGTATTCATTTCTGCCTAGTTCAAATGCAGCTTAGATTCATTCTTAATATAAATAGCATTTCACACCATTAGATCTGGTGTGTGAATTGAAATCTATCTGTTAACTCTGGTCTATACATAAGTCATTGGAAAGACTGATGCTAAAGCTGAAGCTCCAATACTTTGGCCACCTGACACAAAGAGCTGACTCACCGGAAAAAAAAAAACCCTGATGCTGGGGATATTGAAGGCAAAAGGAAAAGATGGCAGCAGAGGATGAGATGGTTAGATAGCATCACAGACTCAATGGACACGAACTTGAGAAATATACAGGGGATAGTGGAGGACAGGAAAGCCTGGCATGCTGCAGTCCATAGGGTCTCAAAGAGTCGGACATGACTTAGTGACTGAACAAAGCAATACATAACCAAGTAGTATGAAAAATTGAAAACTTTTGCATGTTGGCTGAGTTTTGGTTTTTTTTAATCCAGGTTTTAGATTAATCTAGATGCTCACTGGATAAAATCTGAGAACTCTAGAAAGAGCCACCTGAAACCCACTGTTAGAGCATCCTTCCTTGAGGTACCCTTTAAACGTAGGAAGCGGGAGGATCTTTCTGAACCTTTATCATAGGTTTTCTAGTCTGAGAAAGGGTGTTGGGACAGCATCAGAGCTGGGGAACTTTGAGGGAAGGGAGAAAAAGGAAAATGGCAGCTTGACCCTCTTGTCTGACTTCTCCTTTAGGGTTTGAGTCAGTTCTGGATTGAAAATGAGATAACTAACAACAGTGACAATAACATAATAGCAACGTGTCTCTCAGGTCTGTAGGTCATGTTACAGTTTTTTTTTTTTAATATTTATTTAATTGGCTGTCCCAGATCTTAGTTGAAGCCCTTGGGATCTTCAATCTTCCTTGAGGTGTGTGCGATCTTGTTCCTTGACCAGGGATTGAACCTCGGGGTCCCGTGCACTGGAGGAGCAGTATCTTAGCCACTGAATCACCAGGGAAGTCCCCACATTGCAGTTTACAACGTGCTCTCCCAGACCCTGAGATGTGTCATTGTCCTCATTTTAAAGTTTTTATTTCTGGATTTATTTCTCTGGTTAGGGTTAGGAGTTATTCCTCATTTCTGGGGAAACAGACACAGAGAAGTTCGGTGATATACACAGTGACACACAGCCAAGAATGGCCTGAATCGTCCTGTGTGACCTCAGCTCCCGAATAATCTTCCCACTGCCGAGCGAGGTGTCCCTCACGGATCTACTTCTTAGCTGACCACTCTGTCAGTGTCTTTACCTGCTGCCCTGGCTGCTGACTGTCCCCGAGCTGAATGAGTTCACGGCACATGTAAAGTGGAGACATTTTCCTCCACTTTCTCCCTGGTAGTTCCATGGGCTTAGCCCCATCTCCTCTCCTAGGGGGAGATGACGTGGGTTCTTGCCTCCAGTCACCCCCCAGCCTTGCTCACGGTGCCTCTGTGTGCTGCTTCAGGTTGAGAACAAAGCAGGTAGGGGAGGTCTGGAGGCTTGAGAGTGAAGTTAGATTCGGAGCGCAATATGGACCTGGTCTCTGCAGCTGGCTGGCTTCAGCCCCAATGTGGAATCAACTTACTAAAAGCTGCAGTCCCCCAAATGCCCAAGAACCTCTTCCTGGTTTCTCCACTGGACTCTTAAGTTACTTTGGAGTTTCTCTATGGACCTCACCTCCCCACCACCCGAAAACCTGCTGCTTCGTAAGTGACACATTCTGATCCCCCAGGGAGAAAATCTGGTATTCTTGCCTGGAAGAGGAGTCTGGCGGACTATAGCCCATGGGGCCACAAAGAGTAGGACAGGACTGAGCAGGCGATGCTAATCAATGAATCAGTGAATGGGAGGCTGGAAGCCTGGTCAGCTGGATAGTTCAAGCAGCAGTGCTCCTTCTAGAGGCACATCAGGTGGGCCTGTCTGGTCCCCACTGCAGTGTGACATCCATTGTTTCCAGCAGCTCGGCTGGCTGAGGGAAGCAAAGAAACAGGAAGCGAAATTGATAGACACTGACCAACTCCTTTTCGCTTCCGGTGTGAATGAGAGAAACTGAGCCCCTTGAGAGCTGGGTTGGGGGGTGTGGGGTGCGTGAGTCATGGTGTGTCATAGAGATTTTTTGGATGCATCTTTCAGTTTCAAAAGCACGAAACACTCTTACTACGGGTTGAGAAACCGGAACGCCAAATGACTGTGTCCCAAACAGGACGCTGCTTTCTGTGTCTGGTAAAGTACCTGGGAGTTTTTTTTTTGTTTTGCTCCATCTTAGTTGGTGGCTGAGCTGTGGGGCCTTACAGTGATGTTATGGTCCTGCACAGTAGCATTCCTGAACCTCTGAGCCCTGACTAATTCTTCTGTCCTTGAGCTGGTGTTAAAAGAGAAAAAGAACACAAAAACCCTCTGTGGTCACAACCGAGATGTGACTGATGATAGACTCTGAGTCCCGAGAGTCTCACCAGCCTACTCTGGCACGTTTTGGGGATGCTGTGAAACTCGACAGAGCTGCCTGTCATCATAAGAGAACCAAATGAGTGGGGGTAAGAACTTCAAATCAGCGCACAAATTCTGTTTCTTGCTGGTGGTACAAACAGGCACTTGCCGGAAGCTGCCTCAGTGGAAGCAAGGTGGAGCTTTGCAAGGGTACTGTCTGTCGAGTCTTTGCTGGGAATGATGGAGGTTTTTTCCACTTTCTCATTTTCCATGACTCAAATACTGTTACGACCCGGGACTTTTCGTGTGTGGGATCCTGGCTGAATGTTTGTGATTTTCAGGAGTTCTAGTGGGAGTCAGGTATGGTTTGGCTGGGGTGAATCTGAAACTCACCTCAAATTTACATTCCATTCATCATGATCAGTAACCCACATGTTTAATAAGGCTTCGGTGAGATAGAATCAGTGGGACTGGGCAGGCGGAATGTGATTGCTTTCGTTGGTCCCTCCTGCACTCATCCTCACACTCCAGGTTAATTGACCTTAAAGCTGGACAAAGTCAACCTCTCAAGGATACTTACTTTCATGGCCCTAATTTTGTGTACAGTTGGGTTTTTTTTTAAAGAGGGCCCCTAAACTGTATAAGCTTCAGGTCCCCAAACCCAGATCCATCCCCAATCATGTATCATGAATAATTAACTGACTCTGTGGACTAAGAACTGGAATCTTGGCTTCATCTAGGATCCAGCAATTGACAGATTTGTTTATCTTGTTTGTAGCTGTTATGGAAAATATTTACTTCATACCCAGATGCAAGTCATACCCTTGTGACCAGTCAACCTAAGTAAATAATAACTAGGGGTAGTCCTTGCTAGAAAATAAAAGGTCCAACATAATATAATTTGAATTAGCTTGGATGGCAGAGAGGGTTGTGAGTGTGAAGAAGTTTCTCAGTTGACATTGACAGCTGACACATATATGGTCTTCTATAAGATCTCACAGGTAGGGTTTCCAGGGGCTGACAACTACCTGTGAGGTGGGCAGGACAGTGGTCATTATCATCCCTTGCAGCAGGTGCATAGACAGATCTAGAGGTCAAGGAACTCATTCAAGGTCACAGTGCCACTAAGAGGCACAGCCAAGTGCCTCTTGGATTCAAATCCAAGTCGCTGAAACTCCAAATTCAGTTAAAACTGCCACCATGTTGCTTTTCTAAGAAGCTGCATGCGAGAAAGACCAAAATAGGTTTGTTGGTAAGTATTTACTCCCTGGGCTTCCCTGGTAACTCAGCTGGTAAAGAATTTGCCAGCAATGGAGAAGAGACCCCAGTTCAATTCCAGAATCTGGAAGATCCCCTGGAGAAGGGATAGGCCACCCACTCCACTATTCATAGGCTTCCCTGGTGACTCAGATGGTAGAGAATCCACCTGCAATGTGGGAGACCTGGATTCGATCCTTGGGTTGGGAAGATCCCCTGGAGGAGGGCATGGCAACTCACTCTAGTATTCTTGCTTGGAGAATCCCATGGATAGAGGAGCCTGGTGGGCTTACAGTCCATTGGGTCGCAAGGAGTCAGACACGACTGAAGCGACTTAGCCCCTTTGCTCCTTATGGAGAGCGACCGCACTTGAACTCTACCTGGATGGGTCAGCAAGAGTGAAAGTGACTGAGAGGGGTCTGTGTGCTGGGCTCTGTGCCCAGCAGGGTCACCAAGGCCTCTCAGTCCTACCAGGTGCCTGTTATCCTCTGGGGTTTGCAGAAGAAGAAACTGGGGCTCACACAGAAGGTGGACTCTCTCCCTCTCCCCGACCTCCTTTCCTTGATTGTCAGGTTCAAGGTTAACCCAAAGAGGTTGGCAGTGGTTCATCAGGTGAAAAACCAAAATTTTGACTTGAGATGTGATGACCCTTTGATTTTGTGACTCTGTTTTTCCCAGTTGACTATTGACTTGAATGTTTGGTACAGTGTGAGGGGAGATGGTCTGGTGTTTTGATTGATGCTACATGTTACCTAATGGATTAATACTGGACAGCTAGCCTACCTGTTTAGCTGCAGTGGGGGTATACAGCATTGTCAGGCTACGAGGACCGTAGTGTATATATATATACATATATACATATATATATGTGTATATATATATATATATATATATACACTGTAGTGTATAAGGTTTCAGCATTATTAAGTGTGTGATCACACAAACTATTTCAGTGAGTCCTCATAATATCCTCATTTTAAATAAGAGGAGATCAATGGCAACCCATTCCAGTACTCTTGCCTGGAAAATCCTATGGATGGAGGAGCCTAGAAGGCTGCAGTCCATGGGGTCGCTAAGAGTCAGACACGACTGAGCGACTTCACTTTCACTTTTCACTTTCATGCATTGGAGAGGAAATGGCAACCCACTCTAGTGTTCTTGCCTGGAGAATCCCAGGGATGGGGGAGCCTGGTGGGCTGCCATCTCTGGGGTCGCACAGATTCGAACACGACTGAAGTGACTTAGCAGCAGCAGCAAGGTTTCAAAAGCTTAGCCAGCTACAATTTTGTATTGTGTTAGTTGCTTCAGTCATGTCCTACTCTTTGTGACCCCATGGACTGTAGCCCACCAGGTTTCGCTGTCCGTGGAATTCTCCAGAAAAGAATACTGGACTGGGTTGCCATTCCCTTCTCCAGGGGATCTTCCCGACCCAGGGATCGAACCTGGATCTCCTACATTGCAGGCAGATTCTGAGCCATCAGGCAAACGCTTTGTGTTGTATTGACTTGGAGTTGGGTGACTGTAAGTCCTGCTCATCCAGAACGGTCCCAACTTATTCGGACTGTCCCACTGTTGGTATTAATAGCTCCCTTTGCTCCCCAAAGTGTCCCAGCTCAAGGAATAAATCACCAGCCACCCTAGCTGGAAGGTCCCTGGGGCATCTGGACTTAGCCCTTTGCCCTGACCTTCTCAGGCGTCACGTTCACACATGGCCAGGCAGCTCCGGTTCCTCATCTAGTTTCTTTCTTCTGCCATGTCCTAGTGAGAACGACAGCAATGAGGATGCTTAAGTGACCCCTTCGAGAGGTGGGGCAGTGTGTCTGTTAGGGAGAGCACAGGCTCTGGTTCCTGTCTGACCCCAGTTCCGATGCAGACCCTGCCACTTACCCACATAAGCTACTTCACCTCCCTGAGCCTCAGTTTCCTCATCTGTGAAATGGGGGTAGTAGTTACAGCAACTTCGCAGCCTGAGTTTGAGGATTAATGGAGTGGATTCAGGGCAAACCACTTAGCACACAGCTGGCATTGACACTGGCAGTTATCATGATGCATGTGAGGAGTGTTTGGAATTAATTAACCTGTGGGGAAACTGTCATGGTCTAAGACATTTGAGGCAATTTGAAGCCAAAATCATTGGTCGGTGGTGATGTCATGGCCCGACGAGTTTGAAGGCGTGAAACCTGGGAATGGCCTCGTGCTCAGGAGCACTGGTGCTGTACCCAGGCTGCGTGGGAGCTCTGGGGAGACAGGATGGGGGTGGGAAGACCCGCTGTAATTTTTGTGACTCTGCACTTGTCTCACTGAGGAGGTGGGTTTGGAGTTGAGTTGCTAGAGTGGGAGGTGGCGGGTTGTTTGGGGTGCACTTTGGGATTTGACTAAGATGTGTTTTACCAGAACTGCATGCTGTCGGGGTAGAGACAAGGCCCAAGGGCAAGGAGAGGAAAGCAGGAGGCAGGTGAGCTTTCCAGGACACTTGGGACATGTGGGTTTGTGGGCACTGTTCAGGCCACCCAGGGAAAGCGCTCAGAATGCAGTGGTTTAGAGGTACCAGGACCTGAAACCTAGCTGGGTCTCTTTAGGACCCAGGGGCTCTCCACCTTGGCTTTATTTCAGAAGTCCCCAAGGAGCTTAAAAGAGGCCCTCGGTCCAGACTGCACCCCTGCACCACTTAAGTCAGGATTCTTAGAGTGGTTGCAGCCCCCAGAACTCAATAATCTCTGAGCTCAGCCTTCATTCTGAAAATTAGGACCAGACCCATTTGTGACCGTGAGTACTCGTTCTTCTTAGGAGCAGATGCAGATAATGCTGGAAAAGCACTCTGGAAGTCACCAGGGACCATGTAGTTATAAGGTCATAACCATCCATCCATCCCACAGCAATGCGTCCTACTGACAAATGGGTCTCCTTGGACAACCTCCCCGCCCTCCCCGCCAACATCTACTGTTTGGATAGTCAGAACCCCGTGTCAGGTCATGCATGGATGTAACAGAGGCTGGATGAGAAACAGCGCCCTGGGGTCTTTGGGATGCGGGTCTGGAGTCTGCACTGATTGAAGCTTGCAGGCAACACTGTGGTGATAGCCTTCCTGTGGTCCGCAGCTCTGGGTTGGTGAGCCAGCTCTGTCACCACTGGCCACACAACTTCCCCAGTCCAGGCCTCAGTTTCCTCCTTCGTCCTCGGGGCTCTGTGTGCCTGCGGGCACAGATTACCATGAGAAGTCAGTGCAAGGCTTCT
Organism: Redunca redunca; assembly: GCA_006410935.1. NCBI lineage: Eukaryota > Metazoa > Chordata > Mammalia > Artiodactyla > Bovidae > Redunca > Redunca redunca. The sequence goes on from SJYQ01020425.1 coordinate 27,232, forward strand.
GCTTGACCACACACTTTTCAGCCACGCTCCTTGGAAGCCCTTGAGTTGGGCTGCAGGCTCCTCTTCTTTTTTAATTTTGACACCACAAACTAATGATCTACTCTGATCTCTGGATCTTTATTTGCATTTCTATTTCCCTGCGTTACTGGGGGTTGATGGTTCTCAAACTTCTTAAGAATTACTGGCCAAGCTTTTTTAAATGTACTTTCCTAGTTTCAGTAGGTAGGAGGTGGGGGGCCTAGGAATCTGCATTTTCTCAAGCGTCCTTGAGGGAAGTGTGATCTGGGTGATTTGCCCAACCCAGAGCTTGGTTCTTATCCTGCCTCGTTCCACCCTTTCTCATTCATCCTGACACCCTCACTTATCACATCATCTCTGGGCCCCTGGACTTGGGCTTTGGAGTAAATGACCAGGTTGGACCTTGGCTCTGCCACTTACCTTTTTATACAGTTCGTGAGATTCTCACGGCAAATATACTGGGGTGGTTTGCCATTCCCTCCTCCCGTGGATCACGTTTTGTCAGTCCCGTCTGTCTTGGCTGGCCCTGCACAGTATGGCTCATAGCTTCACTGAGTTACATAAGCCCTTTCGCCACGACGAGGCAGTGATCCATGAAGGGAGATCCAGTGCTCTGGCCACTTGATGTGAATGGCAGACTCATTGGGAAAGACTCTCATGCTGGGAAAGGTTAAAGGCAGAAGGAGAAGAGGGTGACAGAGGATGAGATGATTGCATGGCATCACCCACTTGGTGAACATGAACTTGGGCAAACTCTGGGAGATAGTGAAGGACAGGGAGGCCTGGTGTGCTGCAGTCCATGGGGTCACAAAGAGTCAGACACAACTTGGTGACTGAACAACAGCAACTTGCCACTTATGGCTGTGGGACGCAGGACAAGGTGTTCTGCCCTCTTGAGCCTCAGTGTCCTTGACTATGAAGTGGGGAAACTGCACAGGGCTCAGTATGTATCGGCCGGGGCTACATTTCCCTGTGCCTGCCTGGGTTCTGTGACCGCACAGCCTGTGACTTCCTCTGATCCTAGTGCTGGCTGGCCCCCAGCCCCTGCCCCTAGCCCCGTCTCAGACACTGCCCCCCATCCTTGTGTGGGTTTTCAAGCTGACCCTCCATCATGGCTGATACTTGGGGAACAGGGAGCAGTCTTGTGTTGGGTAGAACAAGCTTAGGCTGGTGTGGAAGGTGAGAGGATGTTCAGGATGAATGACCATGTCTAACCTAAACCCAAGGGGTTCTGACTAATGGCCATGAGCTGCAGAAGGGACACTGTGATGAACAGGACGTGTCTCCAGCCCTGTTGGTCTTGGGGCCCTGCTCTGAGCTGTTAGGATAGTAATAGATAGGACAAGGGTGATACTGTAAGATGCAGTTGCTGAGCATATGGCCGTTTGCAAGGCTAATGCTAAGTGACTTGCATCTTTAACTTATTTAATCTTCACATCAGCCCCATGAAGCTGTTGGTATCTCCATTCTAGAGATGAAGGAGCTGAGGCCCAGGAAGATAGGACTAGACTCGATTCCAGGTCTGTTGCTGTGGTTACACCCACCCTCCTCCACTGCCTTATTCATCAATAGGGCTGGCAGGGCTGGCAGCTCATAGCACATTACAATTTTCAAAAGATTTTGTATACAAAGTATCTGAATTGGTTCTTAGAACTAACACTCTTCACTGGGTACTTCTTATGAATAACTTTATTGTAGTACTATTTACATAGCACAAAACTCACTTGTTTTCACTGTACAATTGAATACTCTTTAGTAAATTTACAAAGCTGTGCAATGCAAGACCTGTGTCACCAGAGTCCAATGTTACGACATTCCCATCACCCGGAAAATCACCGGTGTCCCTTGCTGTCGCTAACCATTGTTATCCCAGCTCCAGACAACCACCGTCTACTTTCTGTCTCTAGGGATTTGCCTTTTGTGGGTGTTTAATATAAATGGAATCAATGACATGTGGTCTTCTGTGCCTGGCTTCTTACACTTGGCAGAATGTTCTTGAGGTTCATCCATGTTGTTACCGGTGTCAGTACTTCATTCTTTTTTTTTTTTTCTCCCACCGTGGGGTTGTATTCCGTTGTATACATTTACCACTTTGGGTTTATCCATTTGCCAGTTGACAGGTCTGGCTTGTTTTCAGTCTAGCCACCAGGCTCTTGTGACGTCTTATAACTGAGTGCTAAGAGTTATCACTGTCCTCATGTTACAGCTGAAATGTCTTATAGTTAACCTGTTGCTGCTGCTGCTAAGTCGCTTCAGTCGTGTCCGAATCTGTGCGACCTCATAGACGGCAGCCAACCAGGCTCCTCGTCCCTGGGATTCTCCAGGCAAGAACACTGGAGTGGGTTGCCATTTCCTTCTCCAATGCATGAAAGTGAAAAGTGAAAGTGAAGTCACTCAGTCATGTCTGACTCTTAGCGACCCCATGGACTGCAGTCTATCAGGCTCCTCCACCCATGGGATTTTCCAGGCAAGAGTACTGGAGTGGGGTGCCATTGCCTTCTCCGAGTTAACCTGCTAGGACATGTCAAAGGCAGATTTGAACTCCATCAGCCCAATTCCAAATTTACTTTATGGTTCCTGAAAACAACCCCCGGCTTCAGCTACAAGCCCAGGCAGCCTCTTCCCCATTCATCTATGAAGATCCTTTCTCCATGTGCTCCTCAGGGATTCCCAGGGAAGGGAAGCCACCTCCCACCAGCCCGCTGCTGCCAGCCCAGCAGCAAGAACATTCCGAGGCTCCAGAGGCCTGGAAATCGATTTCAATTGAGTAGTGGCTCAGACTGTCCTAAGAGACAGAGGCTAATTTCCTGCAGTGAGGAGGAGGACAGTGATGTGTGGTTTGGGCTTGACCCAGCTCCCCAGGGTAGGAGAGCTGGGAGCACACTGAAACCCTGCCTGTGACTCTCTGATGTTAATTTAAAAAGCTCTGAAGTGCTGAGAAGCCAGACCCAGAAACAAGCAGCTTCAGGACACACAGAGAGTGTTTTCTGGTCTGTTTCTCTGTCCGCAGAGTTAAGGGAGTGCTGGCTGTTTTGGGGACTGATTGCTCATAGCATCACCTGGGACAGCTACTGACTCAGGTTTCTGACCCCCCCAGGGCAAGACCCCTCCAAGGTCCAGGGGTCAGTCCATGGCTGGGGAAGAGGGGGCAAGGCTGGGGTCCCCATCTGTGTGCCCCCTGCCCAGTCCAGCTCTGTATGGTCATGGGCAGGGGGCAATATCTGGACTCACCTTGTTCCCCAGGTTTAGAAGGCCTGCCACAGGGAGGCAGGGTTGAGTGGGAATAAGGGCCTGCCTGGAGCCATCCCAGGGTGATGTGTAGTCCAGTGTGGGGTTCACATTGGCCTATGTGAATGCAGTCTTCAACGTCATGGGAGGACCCTGGTTAGAAATGGAAGTGTGGGTGTGATGTGGGTTCCCATACCCCTCACTGCCATGCCTTAGCTGTGCTGAAATCCTGTCTCAAATCAGCTGCCTCGGGAGGACACCTATCTCTTCCGGGGGACAGCATGGGGTGGGGGGTGGGCATGGACAGGGACTCCTGCCAGACCTGGTGGGACCCTGGCTCTGTTGCAACCATGTGACCCTGGTCTAGGTGCTTCAGCTTTCTGAGCCTCAGCATTCACATCTGTAAAATGGGGGCTGGATGTCTGCCCTGCCTCCCACTGTGTTTCCAGCATCCTTAGGGGAAGAGAAAGCACCTTGTGCCTTGTGCCTAAGAGGTGCACTGTGGTCAGCTCAGGTCACTTATTTTCCGGACTTCTTCCCAGGGCCCAGGAAATAGCAATTGTGGGCAACTGCAGGGCCCAGAAGAGGAGAGAAACCATTCTGTCTAAGCCCTTGGAGTCTTGAAATGCTCGCTATTTTGTTTCCTCCGGAGATGATATATTCATTTTATCTAGTGATTATAAATCAAAGGCCCAAATATGCAGAAAACCATTTTCATAGAGATTTTAATGCAGTCAAAGGGAGCCCGGGTTAAAAATGGACTTTTGGGGGGCTGGAATGAGGAATCACAAGGATTCTCCTCTCCTGGCTGTGCCTTTATGACACTGAGAGGAGCTGTTAAAGACACCATGAAGTGAGTCTTATGCAGCCTTTAAAACTCATATGAGAGGCCTTCCCTGGTGGCCCAGTGGTTGGGAGTCCACCTTCCAATGCAGGGGACGCAGGTTCCATCCCTGGTTGGGAAACAAAGATCCCACATGCCTTGGGGCAACTAAGGCCATCACAGCAACTAGAGAAAGCCTGGATACCTCAACAAAGACCCAGCACCGCCAAAACAGGGAAAATAGGACAAAAAACTCATTGAACAGTTTGTAGTGATGGGAAATACTATCAATATGATGTGAAGTGACATTGAGCTAGACATGTAATCATAGCTAGTGTAATCATAGCCCCTTCATATATGTTGAGTGATAATGTATAACTTTGCATCTTTCACTTATAAACATACAAATATATAATGTATAAAGATAATTTCAACTTAAAAATGTCGGTTACTAACATCTATTTACTAAAATAAATGTTTATCCTTAATTAGTCCCCACTTTCTTGGGCGCTCACTGTGCTCCAGGTTCTGTGAACAACCAACCCTTGCTGTGTCTCATCTTAGGGAACCCTCCCAACAACCTTTTAAGGCAGATTGTCTTCTTCTCCCCATTTCACAGATTAGGAAATGAGGCTGAGGAAGTTTAGATGACAGGCCTAAGGTTGCATGGATAGGAGGTGAAGTGGCCAGAACGGTACCAGCATCTCTGCGTCTTTGGCCACCCCATGGGATTGTAGAATCTTAGTTTCTTCAACCAGGGATCAAACCTGGGCTCACATCACCGGAAGCACTGAGTTTTAACCACTGGACTGCCAGGGGATTCCCTGGTCTTTGCACTGTTTTATTGACCCACACTTCTCTGTGCTATGGGCTTCCTTGGTGGCTCAGACAGTAAGGGATCTGCCTGCAATGCAGAAGACCCAGCTTCCATCCCTGGGTCGGGAAGATTCCCCTGAAGGAAGCAATCGGCTAACCGCTCCAGTATTCTGGCCTGAAGAATGCTATGGACAGAGGAGCCTGGTGGGCTACAGTCCATAGGGTCACCAAGAGCCAGACAAGACTGAGCGAATAACACTTTCACTTTTCTTTCCTGTACTATAGATAATGCATCTCGCATGTGTCGATACAGAAGTGGGATGGAGAGACTTGAAAGTCCTAGGATGTGATGCGAGGTGACATGAGACAGAACCCAGCAAGGCCACACGGGGACACAGAATCACATGGAGCAGGGCCCCAGGGGCCAGGCTCAGGGCACAGCGGTCTGTGGGTGACACAGAGTGGGGCCACAGCTGCCTTCGCTCTTCCTGGGACCCCTGTAGTGGATGTTTCATTTGTGCCATTTTAAAACTTGGAGGAACCCAGGGGAAGAAAAAGAAATCAGTCAATTCATTTTTAAAAGGACAGCACAGAAAATCACACTAAACGAATGATTTTTCCATCACAAAGCATTGTGTCATTACAAAATAAAAAAGGACCAGAAAAGGCCTTCTTCCCACGGTGATGAAACTGCGGTGGTTGGTTTTACAAAGAAAACAGAATTCAGCTGAACGTGCTGTGAGAGTGTGTGAAAAATAGATGTCAAGGCTTTTGAAAAGCTTAAGCAATAATAACCACAGAGCATCAGCGGCTAGGATTTATTAAGCACTTACTATATGCTGGGCACTGAGCTGGGAGTACCCTCCCAGAGATCACTGTGGTCCCAATGATTTCATGGGGATGGGGGTAATGACTGGGTCTGTATTGGCATCGGGCCTCTGTAGTGGGCAAGCACTGCTCTAACTGCCTTTCATGCCTTTGCTCAGTTAGAATCACAACGTCTCCGGGGAGATGAGGTAACAGACACAGAGAAGAAAAATAAACGGCTGCTTCACAGTATGGGATGGGCACCATGGTTATCTCTGTTTCACTAGATAAGACATGAGCGGCTGAGGCAGGTGAAGTAACTAGCTCGAGGTTCAGAGGTACACCCTCAGTAGACATCAGTGGAATGAGAAAATAAATATTTTTCTGGTACACATGGTATTTAGGAGCGTTTCTTTACAGGCCTTGGTTTTTGCTGTTCGGTCTGGGCACTGGAGTTCATCTTAACTTGAACCACACGGGCACTTAGTGTGAGGAGTTTACCATCACGCTCTGCCAAGACCAAGGCGTCTTTTGTTCTTCCTTTGAGCTTAGTTGCTTTACTACGCTGTGTTAGCTTCTGCTGTACAGCAAAGGGACTCAACCATATCCACTCTTTGGGGAGGCTTCCGTGGTGGCTCAGATGGTAAAGAATCTGCCTGCAATGCAAGAGGGTTAGGTTTAATCCCTGGATTTGGAAGATCCACTGGAGAAGAGAATGGCTATCCACTCCAGTATTCTTGCCTGGAGAATTCCATGGACAGAGGAACCTGGCGGGCTACAGTCCATGGGGTTGCAGAGTCAGACACGACTGAGCGACTAACACTTTCCCGTTTAGGTCACCACAGAGCATTGAGTAGAGTTCTCTGTGCAATACAGTAGGTTCTTAATAGTTATCTATTTTATACTTAGTACCAATAGTGTAAATGTGTCCATCTCAGTTTCCCAATTCATCCCACCCACCTCCTTTCCTCTTTGGAGTCCGTACGTTTGTTCTCGATGACTGTGTCCCTATTTCTGCTTTGCAAATAAGATCATCTATACCATTTTTCTAGATTCCACGTATATGTGTTAATATATGATTTTTTTTTTCTCTTTCTGACTTACTTCACTCTGATGATAGTCTCTAGGTGCTTAATGACAGCTTTGGCTGAAACTTGAGAGGAAAGGGTGCGTGCAGACAAGCAGGTAGCTTTATGTGAAGTCGGTTGAAACCAGGCTAGTGGTTGAAGAGCAGGCAGCTCACTCAGCTCCTCTTGAGGCTGGGCCCGCAGGTGGGGGTTGGGGGACTGGGAGCAAGTACCTTCCCCACTGTGCTGAGCCTGCAAGAGAGTGGCCCCCAGGGCCTGGCTGGGTCAGGAAGGTGTGGTGGGCTCCCTGGGACCTTATCTGGGATAGAAGCTGGGGGAATAGGGTGCCAGGTGGAGAGACAGCAAGTGCAAAAGTTTGGTGACCAGAGGGAAGCTGATGTTTTACAGGGTCTGGTGAATTTCTGGCTCCTGCCTGGCCATTAGTGTGGGAACTATAGATGGGGGAGGGTTTTGTTTCTTTTGTTTTGCTTTTTAACTCAGATTTTCTGTCTGTCTGGGCCCTGATAGGCTGCTCATTTGGAGTTCTGATCCCAGGAGACAGCATGTCAAAGACAATTTTAGTTTAGTTTAGTTTCAGGTGCTTGACGTTTTATTGAATATAGTTGGTTTACATTCTTGTGTCAGTTTCAGGTGTGCAGCAAAGTGATTCAGTCATGGTTTTTTTTTTCCAGATTATTTTCCATTATACGCTATTACCAGATGTTGAATATAGTTCCCTGTACTGTACAATAGGTCCTTGTTGTTTATTTTCTACAGTGGCGTGTATCTGTTAATCCCAAACTCCTAATTTATCTCTCCCTCTTTCCCCCTTGGTAACCATAAGTCTGTTTTCAACGTCAGTTCATCTGTTTCCGTTTTGTAAATAAGTTGATTTGTATCACTTTTTAGAATTCCACATGTAAGTGATATGCTATATATTTGTCTTTCTCTGTCTGACTTCACTTTACATGATAATCTCCAGGTGTATCCACACTGCTGCAAATAACATTATTTCATTCTTTTGGGGGGCTGAGTAATATTCCATTGTATATATGGACCACATCTTTATCCATTCATCTGTCAATGGACGTTTAAGTTACTTGCATGTTTCTGCTATTGCACATAGTGCTGCTGCTGTGAACACTGGGGTGCATATATCTTTATTTTGAATTAGAGTTTTCATTCAAGGGCAATTTTAATTTAATGTCGTTGTCCCCTTTACCTGGGATCGGGGACAGGGAATATGAGTTTGTTTTGATGATTAAGGACACAGTGTGGAACAGTTGAAGAAGGTATGGAAAGGGCCAATGAGGCACTTTATTCTGCAGTGGCAAGGATGGGGTGACTCAGATCAGCTCATCAGGGTGACCACCCCTCTCAGGTGCCCTTAGTCATCAAATGTGGGGAAGGGGCTCAGAGTCTGGGGACCAGTCCATTTCCTGTTTCTGACTTCCACCATTTGCTTATTCCTCTTCTCATTCCACCAAGGGTATGAGGCCACAACACGTTAAAGGGAACAGGATAAAAAACAATAAGAGAAATCTGAAAGATAGGAAAATAAGAATAGAAAATGAGCTGAATTTGGTGCAAAAGTCATCCACAGGATGCACTGTACCAAAAGATCTATCCATTTCATAGGTGGTGGGGCACTGGTTTGCTTCTGAAAGAGGTAAAGGCAGCCACCTGAGGACTCTCTCTGCTGTCTTAAAGGGCATTCTCATCGTCAGTATGAGCAATCAGCAGAAAGTTTCATGGAGATTTTCTTATGAAATCCCTCAAGGCTGGAAGGTTTCCACAAAGCACAGTTCAGGGAAAGCAGTTCTTCAGGATTCAAAGTAAATTAATGTCTGTGAGACATATTTATAAATGGCTGGATATAATTATTGTTTCAGCAGGGATTTATGTATCAGAGGATTAGGTCTTGCTAAGTCTGGTTTCTAAAGTCAGAAATACTGTTAAAAGCTGGGCTTCTCGACAAAGATTTCCTCTAACTGCCTTCAGGAACTGCCTAGTCCTCTGAAATGAAGCGATGAGGGCAATGTGCTTAGAACAGTGTCTGGCACATGGTCGATGTTTGTTTTAAGTCTGTTTGTTTTAAGTTGAAGTACAGTTGATTTACAACGAGTGTTAATTTTAATTTCTGCTGCACAGCAAGGTGATTCAGTTATATATATATATACACACACACACATTCTTCTAATCTTTTCCGTATGGTTTATCACAGGATGTTGAATACAGTTCCCTGTGCTCTACAATGAGACCCTGGTGCTTATCCTTCCTATGTGATCGTCTGCGTCTGCTCACCCTACACTCTCGCCGCATCCTTCTCCCACCTCCCTTCTCCTTGGCGACCACAGGTCTGTCCGCTGTGTGGGAGTCTGTCTGTCTCATAAATACGTTCATTTGTGTCATATCTCAGATTCCACACATAAAAGTGATGGAATGTGGCATTTGTCTTTCTCTGTCTGACCTACTTTGCTTAGTAGGATAAACTCTAGGGCCATCCATGCTGCTGCAAGTGGCGCTTTTTCACGCCTTTTTCTGGCTGAGTAGTAGTCCAGGGTACATATTCATCTGCTGATGGGCAGTTAGGTTGTCTCCTTGTCTTGTCTATTGTGAATATTGCTGCTGTGAACTAAGGGGTGCGTGTATCTTTTTGAATTACAGTTGGATTATAGTTTTCTCCTGTTTAGTTTGTTTTTGATGCTGTGGGGTGACAGCTAGTGTGCTGAGATGAAGTCCATTTGCTATATAACAAGAAGTTCTTTGCTAAAAAGAAGCCCATTTTAGGAGCATTGCGTGGAGGCTATGGTGCTGCTAGCAGGTAGATTATGGAGAGGTTTGCTGCAGAGCAAACATGGAACCTAAGACGTCCTAACATGTTTGAGGATCAATAAAAAGTCATAGTTAAGAAAAAGGCCGGACTCTGACAGCAACGTGTAGAAAAGAGAGAACCAAGTGACAGTGAAAAGCTGGTGCCTGCATGGCTGTACTTTTTCAGTGGTGAAGGCAAAGCTGCTTTCCTGTGTGTTCCCAGCCCGAGGTGTCCTGGAAAGTCACCTTCTGGTCACCCTGCAGATCAGGATAGAGGTACTGTTTAAGCCTGCCTGGTATTTGGGCTTTCACAGTATCATTTGAGAAAGCAACACTCTTCTTAGCTATGCCATTTATTCTAAATGACACCAGACACTTCCTATCATTGAAAAATAGGTTGCCACCTCAAGAGATCAGAGAATGCTATAGCTGGAGACATTCCAGGGTCCTCCCCGATGTCCCTGCATCCTCATCTGACAAAGGGAAAAGGAGGCTGAGGCCCAGACAGGGATAGTGAACTAACAGTAAATAAGACCGCTAGCCTGGGGGCTGACTCCCACCCCGTGCAGCCCACTCACACATACGATAATCACTAAGTGAAATATTGCAAACTGCCTCAGTGTGCGTCAGTAGGGGATCGGTTAAATAAATGACAATACATCCTTACAGCCAGATGTATGGGTGGAAAAATTTTAATGCAGACCATTAAAAAGGAATGAGGTAGATAGACTTTTATTGATGTGTAAGGATGTCTGTGACATATTGATGAGAGAAAGAAGCTCTTTGAAAGCCTGCATTTTGTGTTTGTTATTGTACAACAAAATGTAACAGGTGATTCCTTTGATTTTAGATTATTTTTACTTTCTTCTAAAGTTTTGTGCAGCATTCAACTTTTGTTTCTTTCAATATGTGGATTTGTTGTGATAAAAAAGATGCATACGTTCATTTTGAAAACAGCTGATTGCTCTTGTAAAATCAACGTTTAAAGTTACCAAGAAATACATGTTCATAGCAGAAAACTTGGAAAACTGTTTTAAAACTAGAAAGATAAAAGCCAATCCCATGCACTCCTACCATCCAGACTATCACAGGCGATTGTTTGCTGTGTTTCTTGCTGGGATTTATAAGAAGAATCACTTCTGAAAACTGCATACCATTTAATCTGATCTGCATACCAGAATTTACTCATTGGTTTTTCCAGATGTCGGATATCTAGTTCTAGTTTTTCCTCATAAAACGCATGGTGAAGGACATCCTGGTGCATATACACTCGTTGTCTACACTATATTCTTAGCAGTTCTTAAATGTGGGTCTCCTCGTTTCTGGGATCAAAAAAGTACAGGCGTTGGTGCAACCTCAGTACCTATTTCCTTTTTAAAGTTATTGCTTTGAAAAGCAGCCTATCCATTTACACTTCAATTCAAAGTAAGGGGGAGTTTGATCCCAGTCTCATCGACATGGCAGCTGTTTTAAAATTATTTACTAAACTAAGTGGGCTTCCCAGGTGGCCCAGCGGTAAAGAACCCTCCTGCCAATGCAGGAGACGTGGATTGAATCCCTGGGTCAGGAATATCCCCTGGAGGAGGAAATGGCAACTGACTCTAGTATTCTTGCCTGGAAAATCCCATGGACAGAGGAGCCTGGTGGGCTACAGTCCATAGGGTCGCAAAGAGACAGACCCCACTGAAGCGACTGAATATGCACACACACACACACACACACACACACACACTAAACTAATCATCTGAGCTACTAGAGGTCTGTTAATCAGGAGGCTGGTGCAAAGCTCTGAGGTACTGTGGGGATCATCTAAAATTAGTTTCATAACTTCCTGCATCCCTTCCTTTACAAAGGCATCCCAATATTTCAGATGTCTTTGCATGCCAGTGCAAAGGTATCCGGAAGTACTGGAGGGAAAAGCCAAGTATTGTAACTTAGAGACCAAGGCAATTCTTCCTAAACCCATATGGTATTGGTGTGTGTGGTAAAAGGGAGGGTGGATTTAAGTAGTTTTAAAGTTTACCTAAAGGATGAGCTGATGAGAATTACCAAGACATTTTTTAAAAATAGGAGAAGTGAAAGATATTAAGCTCTCAGCATTGCATAAAAATAGAACTAAAGATAATGTAGGCCAGTGTTTATCTGATTTAAGGATGAAAGAAGGACTTAATAAACCCAAAATAATGAAGGGAAGCTACAAAAAATAAGTAGATTTTAAAGTTATATAAATCAAAAAGCATCACGAGCAAAATTTAATTTCTTTGGTAAGTTAGAGCACATATTTTTATCATATAGGAAGAAGGGTTAATATTCCTAGTTATTCATTTAACGTGTACTGAATGCTTGCAACTGTTGGGCACTGTTATAAATGCTGGGAATTCTGTTAAGTATTAAATACTTTTATATTTCTGTAAAAAAAAAAAAAAGATAAGACCCTAGTGTAAAAATAGGCGCAAACATAAGCAATTTACAAAAGAAAAGATAGAAATAGCCAGTGCTGCTGCTGCTGCTGCTAAGTCGCTTCAGTCGTGTCCAACTCTGTGCGACCCCACAGATGGCAGCCCGCCAGGCTCCCCTGTCCCTGGGATTCTCCAGGCAAGAATACTGGAGTAGGTTACCAATAAGTATATTCAAAAAAAACCCTACCTCCCTAATAGTCATGAGCAGGCAGATTAATTCAACAATGAGAAATAACTTTTCATTGTAAAATAAACATTTTAGAATAGTTCAGCTGTGTTTTGGCCCATTGAAGGAAAAACTAGCTGAAACATTTTGGAGGAAAAAAAAAATTTTTTTTTGAAGTTTTTTTCATGTGGACCATTTTAAAAGACTTTATTGAATTTGTTACATTACTTCTGTTTTATGTTTTGGTTTTTTGGCCACAAGGCATGCGGGATCTTAGCCTCCCGACCAGGAATGGAACCCGAAACCCATGCATTGGAAAGTAAAGTCTTAACCTCTGAACCGCCAAGAAAGTCCCAATAATTTGATAGTATTTTTTTAATGATTAAAAAAAATCATGTAATTTGATCTAGAAATCCTAGGTCTTTATCCTAAGCAATGATTCTGAGATGCAGCCAAGTTTAAACTGACAAGGATGTTTATCGTAGCCCTGTCATCACATACATGCACACACATACAAATGGGAATCAAAGTGTACAACCTTGGTAAATTACAGTGCATCTATGTTACCTAGTCACAGAATATGACATATTACATAGAGCATTACATGGACATCAGAAACTTTGTTTTCTAAGAATATTTAATGACATATTATCAGGCATAAAAAGCAAGTTGTAATACACTGAATATTTAAATTCTATGTTTTTAAAAGTGCACAGTGTTCCTATATATGTATGTATTTAAAGGACTGAACAGTTGTGGAAAAAATTTGGAAAGGTGCATAGCAACATGATGACTTTGGGGAGGAGCCTCTTATTTCTGTTTTACAGCCAATATTTTATTTAAAAATTTGTGCTATGAGGAAGTAATGTTTTTGTAAATAGGAGCTGTTTTAGGACGTTAACATAAGATAAAAATTGCAACTAACATAATACATAGGCGGGTATACTGACTAGCATTATGATGATTTGAATTTTGAACGATATTTTTATTCTTGTCCGTATTTTCTAAATTTTATACAACAAATAAGTAACTTTTTTAGTCAGGAAGTAAACCACCACCACTATTATAAAATGCCTGAAAAATTTAGGTGACCCTTTCAGTTATTTTTGCATTTTGGTGCCCCCAAACTCAGAAAACAGGATAAACTTACTTCAAACCATGGTTAGTTATTTCCAAACTGTTCTCTTTGACCTCTAGACACTTTTTCTCATGAAATACTTCTAGATTTGAAGCAATGGGTCCAATTGTTCATCTGAAAATAAGTGCAAAACATTATCACTATTTCACATGCATTTCTAGACTTTTTTGAATACTCTGTAATATATTTGTTGCACTGGAGGATAAAGGGTAACATATGAACATAGTATTTGAAATTTTAACATGTTTAAAATTTTTAAATATTTTTTTAATTGGAGGATAATTGCTTTACAATATTGTGTTGGCTTCTGCCTTACAACAATGTGAAGCAACCATAAATATAAATATGTTCCCTCCCTCTTGAACCTCCCCCTTACCCCCATCCCATTTCACCCAGCTAGGTTTGGCAGAGTTATAAACAGAGGACAAGCAGGTTGGAAACTGGTCTGACAATTTCTTATCCAGTTAAACACGCATCTAACTCAACTCAAGAATTACATTTCTAGGTATTTACTCAAGAGAAATGAAAGCATATGTCCAGACATAGCTTGAGCACAAATCATCACAGCAGTGGTGCTCATAAATCCCCACACTGGAAACGACCCAAATATCCATCAACAAGAGACAAACTGGGGTATATCCATATTTCACAACAGCAAAAAAAGAACCAAAAAAATTCAGCAGTGCAACAACCTGATGAATCTCCGAATACGGCACTGAGGAAAGAGAGGAGAAACACAAATGCGTGCTGTACAATTGCATTTTTGTAGAATTCTGGAAATGACAAAATAAGTCAGCAACAGAAAGTTGATCAGAGGTTGCCTGGGGCTGGGGTGCAGGGTGTGACTGCGCAATGCAGGAGGGAGCTTTCTGGGGCAAGGGATATGTTCTGTAACTTTTTTTCTTTTTTGAGATGTTCTATATCTTGATTGTGGTGGTGGTTACATTTGTTAAAACTCAGCTGTCCATTACAATGGGTACATTTTGCTGCATGCAAATTTTACCTCTGAAAAGTTGCTGTTTACGTGAGTTTATTTTGTGCACAGGGGCTTTCTGAATGTGGGGTCCTGCAGGGGTCCCACGCACCCATGAAGCTGGCCCTGATTCTGTTTCCTGACCGTTTCAGATACCTTCACATTGTGTGGGTGTGTGTTATGATACATAAATGGGGCCTCCCTACAAATACTTTTTAAAATTCATTTTCTAACTCACGAATATGCTGGGATCATCTCCCCACTCCCATAACTCTAGCTGAACCTCCTTCCCCTGAGAGCCCGCCCTTTTGATAGCATTTAGGATGTTTTCTGTTTTGCACGAGTATCATCACCCAGCCCCCACATGGTATGAGCCTCTATACACAGACATTTCTAGACCTTTTCCCAGCAACCCAGCCTCTCCCCGCACAGGACATCATCTCTTCAAATAAACCTGAAGATTGTTTGCCTTTTGCATTTCTCTTCCCACTTTCTTTTTCTTGAGCTTTAAATAGAGTGAGACAGTCTCTATAATCAGCTTTCTTCAGCTCAGAGGCTTCTACCCCACCCTTTCCCCTAGGGGCCCATGAGATCTGATCCCTTGTACCCAAATTATGCATAATTCGAAGGGTTCAAAGGAAGTCCCCAGGCTAGAAATCAAGGCTCCAGTGGGGTTCACAGGGTCAAGCAGTCCATCCCCCTGCCTTGGTAGGATTGTCACTGAACATTTGCTGCATTTCCCACAGGCTTATCACATCTGGGAAGGGTTCCCAGCCTCAGGATTTCCAGAATCTACAGCAAGACAGCCTCAGATCTTCATTGGAGAGGGATACAGCCACATTTCAAAAGAGGGGAAGTTTCAGCCTATATTTTTACCACAGACAGCATTTTTTTTTTCCATCTGTGTCCCTCAGCATTCAGGATCCTAGCTCCCCACCCAGGGATGGAGCCTGTGCCCCTGCATTGAGAGCACAGAGTCATAACTACTGGACCAACAGGAAAGTCCCAACTGTATACAGTTTGTTGCTGGCTCGAAGGCCCACTGGCAATAACCTCTAGGGCCTCCTACCACTAGTTTTGAGGATCTGCTGAGACAAACTGATGGGCTTAGCGAGCAGATGGGGGCTCACTGTTAGCTCAGTCAACATTTGTCTGCAGTGGTCAGAGCTCTTTGAGATGGAAGTGACTGATGGCCTCTGACTAGCTGCATGGCCCTTGCAAAGCCTTCAGGTCCCACATTTCCACCTTTGCTAAACAGTGACGTTTCTGCACTAGGTGATCTTAAAGGCTCTCTGAGGTTTGCTCCAGGTCCCAAAATGTCAAGGTACTTGCTCCTCCCCTCTAAAATGGGAGGCACTTTCCACAACATACAGGGACCTCCATCTGTCCTGCTGAGAAGTGAAGGGGGCTCCCATGGGAGCAACTGACCAGTGAAACCCAGTGTCTGATCTGGGCTGGATGGGCGGGTCGGGGTCCACTGGCCCAGAACACTCTGGAGAAGGGATCTCAGGCCCCCTCTGGACTCAAGTCCCGAGTAGAGCAATTGATCAGTGTTGGTCACAGTAGTGGATCAGTGGTTCTGCCGGGGGAAGGGACATATACACTGTCAGTCATAAGAAAAGCCAGACACTGGTGGTGACACAGATTTTGTTCAGTGATGACTCCTGCACTAGGGAGGGAGTCCAGTGTCGACTGGGTTCAGTGTGGATTTGCTCAAGGGTACTGGGTGGTTCACAGAATGATTTTAGGGGCTCAAGGGGCAATAGCAGAATCTAGGAAGTGAAAAAATACCTGCAGCAAGTAAGAGGGTCGGTCAGCATCCTGTGATTAGACTGGCTGTCTGAGAGCTGGCAGTTACAGTGTTGGGCTTCTACCTTCCCAGAGACAGGGACAGAGGCCTCCTCCTTCCTAATGATCACACTTGAAGGAATGGCCCTCGGTCCTTGAGAGAGACTGCCAGGTGGTGGGAGATGCATGCACATCTCAAAGGGATGGAGAAAGGATTTACAATTGTAGCTTTTTAAAATAGATGGTCTATGGAATGAACTTATGATTACCAAGGAAAAGGAAGGGGAGAAGAGATAGTTAGGAAGTTGGGGGTGTACACACCACTGTATTTAAAATAGATACCAGCAAGGACCTACTGTATAGCACACGGAACTCTGCTCAGTGTTATGTGGCAGCCTGGGTGGAAGGGGAGTTTGAGGGAGAATGGATACCTGTATGTATATAGGAGTCCCTTCCCTATTCACCTGAAATTATCACAACGTTGTTAATCGGTTATACGCCATTAGAAAATAAACAGTTTAAATTAAAAAAAAAAATACTCAATGGAAGGGAAGATTGGGGTCTATTCTCAGGTGTTGACTGGAGCCAACAGTAAATTTGTTTCCAGACAGAAAGTCAAACTGGGGCTTGATCATCTAGAAAGTCGTGCTAGAGCCTGCTCCAGTCTCCTAAGGCTTTTGGATGAGCAGTTCAGGCTGAGAGTTTTGGAAGTTCTCAACACAGAGGATTTGCCTTCCTTCACCTTTTCTCTAGATGGTGTCCTTCAGATGGGAAGAGGCTCAGGTGGCTATAGGGGAATCAATTTCTGGGGCCTGTGATGTCCCTCTGTACCCCTCCCAGTCTGTGTCCTTCCCATCCCCTTTCATAATTATTTTTCTTCTGCTTTACTAAAACCATGCAATCCCTCCTGTCCAGATCTTCTTGGGGGGCAAAAAAACCACTGAGGCACCAGCAAGGGCAATGTGAAATGCTGGTGCTGGTGACAAGGAAGTAAATGACTCTAAAATAACACATCATCTTGCAAATCACGTGGTTTCTAGTTTTTATTTTCAACAGCATCTTAGAAATTAAGAAGTAATCTGATGCTAGGTGGCTTTGTGACATTTGGAATCTAATGTGGACACAGTTGACAAAAATTGAGCAGTGTCACTAAAAAATTTCCCTATAGTCCCATCCAGTCAATACTCATATCTGTAAAAATGAAAAGTAGAATAATAATACCCTTCTTGTTTGAGCAATAAATAATATCCATCCAAGGATACATTAACTAAGTGAGAGAGAAAAAAATGTAAACACTCCATTAAGCGAGAGATGCATTTCTAATA
>SJYQ01020425.1:44824-144834 GCA_006410935.1 Redunca redunca
TGACCACTTAAAAGCAATGAAACTGTATGGAAAGAGTAGAGTTCAAAGAGAAAATAGGGAGAAGTGAAAGTAGTATTTAAGTGAAAGAATGGCTTACTCATATATTTTAAAGTTAGAAGGTGGCCCAGCATCTTATCATAAACCATAATGGAAAAGAATAATTTGTAATTTTTAAAAATTTTGTGTTTAAATGCAACATTTAAAAAATAATGTATATATATAGTATGTATAACTGAATCACTTTGCGTACAGCAGAAATTAACACATTATAAATCAACTATACGTCAATTAAAAAAAATTAGATGGTGGTTGAACACTGAAAGGGAGGTAAATTTTTACCTCTACTCTCTCAGTTTTTCAGCTGGGCTGTGAAATAGATTAAGAGAAAAAAATATACACTTTTACATACATGTGATTTGACCTGGGAGTCTTTATGAGGAATGAAGAACCCAAAGAGATGGTGGAGCCATCTATACTATACATGCGTTTATGGTAGTTTGAACAAAAGGAGGTAATTATGGAAAAGGAGCTAAAATATGCAGGAGATGAAGGAAGGTAAGAAATACTTTAACATGGTCTGTTCATATAGAATTCGCTTGGTCTCAGCTCCTTGTCCTTAATGATAAGAATGTTGCTTCCCTTCTGGACTAGAAGGACCTCTTTCATATGGAAATTTCATCTCCTGAGTTTAAGAAAAAGAAGGAGAGTTGGATTTTTTTTTTTTAATTTGTTGGTTTTCAAGTGCCTTTAACTCCACAAGAAATTCTTATGCCAAAATGGTATATTTGGGGGTGGCATATTCTGCCACCCTTCACCCTCCACGTTCATGATGACTAAAATGGAGAAGCAATCCACTTATGGATGTGAACAGGTAAGCAAAATATGGTCCATCCAAGTGATGGATTATTATCAGCCTTAAAAACAAAGGAGGTTCTGTTGCACGCTACAACATAGATGAACCCTGGGGACCTTATAGTGAGTGAAATAAGCTGGTCATAAAAAGACCAATGCTATATGGTACCCCTTACGTGAGACATTTAGGGTAGTTAAAAATCATAGAGACACAAAGTAGAATGGTGGTTTCCAGGCGCTGGAGGAAGAGGGGGATGGAGAGTCATTGTTTAGTGGGTTTTAAGGGTCTCAGTTTTACAAGATGAAAAGAACTATGAAGAGGGAAGGTGGTGATAGCTGTGCAATGTGATGTATGTATTTAATACCATGAAACTGTGCACTGAAAAATGTATAAGACGGTAAATTTTATGTTAAGTCTATTTTACCACAATTAAAAATTTGAAAAGGAAAAAGGATGATGGTGGATAGCAAAGTTCTTTTTCATTCAGTTCATTTAAAAGGACAGTTTTCTTTTAAAATGTCAGTGTTTAAAATGTGACATTGAAATGTGAATCACATCCTGCTTCATCAGGCTTTGGGTGCAGCATTTTAAATGACTTAAAAATGTGTGTGGGCCTGTGATGCAGTTTTCTTAAAAGCATTCCATGAGGCCAGGGGTAGGGAGTAAGGAGAGTGGGGATAGTTGCGGGGGGGTGGGGGGTGGGTGGGAGTTGGGATGGTGAGCAAACTCCCACCCTCAGACTAAATCTGGCCTCTCGCTTGTTTTTGTAAGGCCTGCATGCTAAGGATGGTTTTTACATCTTTAAGTGGTTGAAAAAAACATTAAAAAAAAAAGAATATTTCTTAATACTTGAAAATGATATGAAATTCAAATCTTAGCATCTAAAAACAGAGTTTGATTAGAGCACAACCATACTCATTCATTTACATCTTATCTCTGGTTGCTTTCCTATTCCTTGGCAGAGTAGGATGGGAAATTAGAAACACCAGGCTGGCCTCAATAAGCACATCTGTAGATTTAGAAAATGAACTTATAGTTGCCAAGGGGAAGGATGGAGGAAGGAATAGTTAGGGAGTAGGGGATGGGCATATATACACACTGCTGTATCTAAAATGGGTAACCAACAAGGACCTACTATATAGCACATGGAACTCTGCTCAGTGTTATCTGGCAGCCTGGATGGGAGGGGAGATTGGGGAAGAATGGGTGCAGGGCTATATATGGCTGAGTTCCCTGGCTGTTTACCCGAAACTATCACAACATTGTTTGTTAATCTGCTATGAAAGTGAAAATGTTAGCTACTTAGTCATGTGTGACTCTTTGTGACCCCTGGACTGTAGCCCGCCAGGCTCCTCTGTCCATGGGATTCTCCAGGCAAAAGTACTGAAGTGGATAGCCATTCCCTTCTCTAGGGCATCTTCCCGACCCAGGGATGGAAGCCAAGTGTCCTGAATTGCAGGCAGATTCTTTACCACTAAGCCACCAGGGCAGCCCTAATCAACTACACCCCAGTACAAAATAAAAAGTTCAAAAATAAATAAATAAATCTTGGGGAAAACAAACACACACATCTTTGGGGTTGAATGTGGGCTCCAGGCTCCTGATTTGAGAATGAAAGTGGAAGTGAAGTGATTTGAGAATATAAGAAGGAAGACCCAAAGTTTTAGACTCGGGAACTAGAACTCCCATCTCCGCCCTAAAACTGATAGTGCAGCCCACAGGCCTATCACTGAAGCATCATCTTCCCCATCTCCAAAGCAGGATGATGGTCCCAGACTTTACAGGCATCTCCCGAACTACGACCACCTCCAGTGGTAGGGTCACATGGATGTGTGGAAGGCCTCAGGACTGCCCTTCCTTTCCCGACTGGGAAACGTGGCAGGATTTCCTGAAGACAGAGAAGGGAATTTCGGGCTGGCTGTTGTGGATCTGGCAGGTTTGAGGCTCTGCGCACCTCTCTGTTTCTGGAAGGAAGGGCTAGACTGGCATGGGCAAGATGCCAAGTGGCCATCTCATTTTGCCCTGGCAGGGGTTGCCAAAGGCAACCGGCCCCACCCCCGCTCCCGCCCAAGGAAGCCTCTCAGACCAGAGACGCTCTAGGCCCCACTGACGGAGCCCCTGGGGAGGGGGCGGCTGCTGAGATGGCATGATAACCTCCTCACAGGCACACAGACTGCTTTCTGGTTTTCACGTGGGCGTTTTCCCCTTAGAGGAAAATTCGATGCCTTTGAATCACCTCTTCCCTGCCGAGGGCGCTGTGCCCAGTGTGAGGCCGTCAGGAAGGAAGGCTTGCAGCCCTGTCTCAGGGCCCAATCACGGGAACCTGGGAGGTTTGGGAGCAGAGCAAGGTCTTGGACACCATGATCTGGTTTGAATTTATTCTGCTGCTCATCGTTGGTTGTTCCCCAAGCTTCCATTTTCCATCCATAGAAAGGAGATCATAACAGTAGCTGCCCTGCAGGGCTGTTAAGATTAAATGCAATCATGTAGGTAAAATGCCTACACAGACTTGCTTTCTAATTGTTTCGTCTTTTCATCTTGCTAATTAAGAAGTAAGACACTGAGGACACTGAGGGCCTTGGTGTTCCATTGTGTCACTCACACCCCATGCAGGATTCTGTGCCTGAATGAGGAGTCTCCTCGACCCTCAGATGGGGCCTGAGCTTACTGACAAGCAGAGACACCCCAGGGTGGGGCTGGGACCCTCAGAAGACCTAGGCAGGTCTGATAGCCGGGGCCTGGGGGGGCGGTGAGGGAGTGTGTGCTGGGGTAAGCAGAGCAGGAGGGAGTTTTCTCATTGTTTTAAATTAGGGCAGAAATGAAGGATGATGGTGACAACCTTTTACGACTTAAAAAAAAAAAAACAAACCTATTTGGGACACAGATGCTCAGATTGCCGCATAATCTATTTATAGAAACTCACATGAGAGGAACAAGCAAGAATTCTCAAACAGAGATGAACCAAAGACCTGCTGGTGCTGTGTAAAAGCTGCCAGGGCAATTTTTCCAAGGGCCAGAAGCCAGGCTGGGCCTCTTTATTTGACCTCCTTCCCTGAGGTGGGAGAAACTGTCATGGAGGGGCAGGAGGCTCAGGACCCATTTCAGGGATCTTCCTAGAGTGAGAGGGCCAGGTGGTTTCCACTTTGCCTTAAGTGTACTGGGTTAGTGAGACCTCCCCTTCTCACTGCGACTTGCCCTAGTGTGTTTCCATTCATCTTGACAAAATAACGCTTTATCAGGTATCAAAGGAACAACATAAGCCCACGACACTCGGAAGGTGGATGGCAGGCAGTGGTAGCTCTCGCACTCAGTCATCCACTGATGTCGGTGACTCAGATTCGGCATCAGATGGGGATATTTAGAGGTGTCTGTGGACAAGGAACCAAAGTGCAGGGGGCCTGAGAGGCACTCAGACAAAAGTGGAGGATGGCCCTCCCCTCCCTCCCTTCCTCAAACATTTATTGAGCAGCTGTTACATGCCAGACTGTTCTGAGCACCCAGGATACAACAGCGAACCAATGTCTCATCTTTCCAGGCAGGTGCCACGATCTTTCATAATGTTCAACAAATGGTTATCGGCACCAGGAACAACTGGAGAATCAGTACCAGGTGTTATCCATCTTGGCATCCCTAGAGACAAGCACAGAAAGTGACCCATAGTGGACACTCATAAAATTATATGTATATATATAATTTATAATTTAAGGACATTCTGCTAGCATTTGGTCACGGGGTGGGGCAGTGAGGATGGAAAAAAAAAAAGGTTCTAGCTTTTCCCCTGAGGAACTTGTAATCTTGATGGACAAAATATGAAAAACAGAAGAAGGTGAAATAATACATAGACTGGAACGATTAAGTAAATGGGTGGTGAGTGGTAGGGCCAGGTTTCTTCCTGTTGGAGAGGCAGATTATGGGTGACTAGAAGGAGGCTGGAAGGATTCATGTGGTACTGGATTAGAGCTGGAGGCATCAGTATGAGCTTGTGTTTACCTTAATATGCATGCAGGTGGCTGAAGGCAGATGTGTTTATGGTTTGGCATATACACAGAGTTTAGTGCACACACATGCATTTCTTGGCTCTGCCAGCTGAGTGGGTCTAGAAACATCTCTACTCCAGGGGCAAGGAGTATACTTAACACCCAGTGCCTATCTTGGTCTCTGATATTACTTTCCAACAAGAGGAACCAGGGCTCCTTAGTGATATGGCTGATTCAAAGACTGGCACAGGGATTATACCAGCTGGAAGCTGGAGCATCTTTTAGTGCCAGAAAGTGAGGAAGGGTTCAACAGACAAAGTAACACACCATGACGGGGTTGGTGAAGTGGTCCCAGAGCCAATGAAAAGAGCCCCCAGTGGCCAAAGATGACAACCTGACCAACGAAATAAAGCCATGTTAGAGTTCAAAGTAAAACCCCCGGAGCACAGACCAATATAAATACATGATTCAATAAATAAATAGAGGAAAACACTCAAACCTTCCATGCAGAAAATTCCCACGTAATTTATGTGGATCTGGACAATTACTTCCTTTTCCTCAAGTGTGGGCTGTGCGTAGCGACTTCCTTCCAAAGAGGACAGTATGAAAAGGAGGGAAAGATCTTTACTTGGAGAAAGCTGACAAATACTGTTGTGGCCAGGTGATCAAGGTCAATATCAGCAGCGATAACGATCATGGTGAGAGATGGACCCTGGATGGCCTGGAATGCAAATGGCCCTTTACCTCTTTGGTCTTCTTCCCCCAAACCTACTTCCCCCATAACCCTACTCTAAGTATGAGGGAGAAGAAAAAAACACAATTGAGAGTCATTTTGCAAAGCACAGGCCAGTACTCAAAACTGTCATCATTATCAAAAACAAGGACTAGGAAACTGAGAGTCAAGAGGATTCTAAGGAGACACGATGAGTCCATGTAATCTGGTATCCTTTGTGGGGTCCTAGAGCAGAATAAGAACCTTAAGTAAAAATTAAAGAGACTTGAATAGCATACAACTTTAGCTTCCCTGGTAGCTCGGATGGTAAAGAATCTGCCTGCATTGCAAGAGACCTGGATTCAATCCCGGGGTTGGAAAGATCCCCTGGAGGAGGAAATGGCTACCCACCCCAGTATTCTTGCCTGGAGAATTCCATGGACAGGGGAGCTTGGCAGGCTATACAGTCCATGGGGTTGTAAAGAGTCAGACACGACCGACTGACAAATGCTTTCACTTTTCTGTAGTTAATAATCATGTATCAATATCAGCTCATTAATTGTGACGCGTTTGCCATGTTGATGTAGGGGGTTAATAAGAGGGGAAGCTGAGGGTGGGGTGTAGAATTCTGTACTACAATTTTCCTGTAAATCTAAATGATTCTAAAATTAAAAGTTAATTTTAAAAATGAAGTAAGAAAAACGGGGAGAAGCCTCACTTGCAATCTGAACAGGGACAGGAAGAACATGAGGATCAGGAAGAATTAGCACAGACGCTAAGGCTGAGTTGGCTCCGTCTTCCTGGGTGTGATAGATGCAGGCTGGGTCCTGCCACCTCCTTTCCCACCCTCTGATGATGTTCTGTTCTCACCAGCCTCACATCCATCGCAGTCTCCCCTGAAACTGTCTCTGCCCAGCTTGTGATCCTCCTGAGGGCAGTGACCCCGCCCTCCCTTGGTGCTAGGGCTCCCTACTGGGCCTGGCCCCAAGGGTGCCTGTGAAAATGTCATGAAATGAACATCCCTGAGCTTGTAGCCGTGGGACAGGACTCCAGACCCCATCCGCTCACACAGTGAGAAAGCAACGCTCTTTGGAGCTCTGCACCAGCCTGTCTCTGACATCAAGGAGAATGCCTCACCCCCACCTTTGCCCATCACCACATGTAACCAAGAAGAGGCAGGTCTTAGGCTCAGATTCAGCAAGCCAATTCATCTGGCAAGAGTGAGAGCATTGCTTTATTTTAGAATTGCTTCAATTTGTAGCAAGTGATACTGGTTTTCCATTTAAAACAGCAATGACAAAGTTTCCTTTTAAATTTTAATACAGTTTCATAGAGAAAAGTTGCAAGAATAATACAAAGAATTCTTGGATGCCTCACATCCGTTGAGTCGGTGATGCCATCCAGCACCTCATCCTCTGTCGTCCCCTTCTCCTCCTGCCCCCAATCCCTCCCAGCATCAGTCTTTTCCAATGAGTCAACTCTTCCCATGAGGTGGCCAAAGTACTGGAGTTTCAGCTTCAGCATCATTCCTTCCAAAGAAATCCCAGGGCTGATCTCCTTCAGAATGGACTGGTTGGATCTCCTTGCAGTCCAAGGGACTCTCAAGAGTCTTCTCCAACACCACAGTTCAAAAGCATCAGTTCTTTGGCGCTCAGCCTTCTTCACAGTCCAACTCTCACATCCATACCAATGGAAAAACCATAGCCTTGACTAGACAGACCTTTGTTGGCAAAGTAATATCTCTGCTTTTGAATATACTATCTAGGTTGGTCATAACTTTCCTTCCAAGGAGTAAGCGTCTTTTAATTTCATGGCTGCAGTCACCATCTGCAGTGATTTTGGAGCCCCCGAAAATAAAGTCTGACACTGTTTCCACTGTTTCCCCATCTATTTCCCATGAAGTGATGGGACCAGATGCTATGATCTTCGTTTTCTGAATGTTGAGTAAGCAGGATAACAAACTGTTCACGGGTAAAACAAAAAAAAACAAAAACAAAAACAAAACGTAAACACACAGAAAACCAACGTTTAAGAACTGTTGGTTTAAATCAACTTCGCTCTGCCCCAGGGTGCTTACAACTTGCGTGGTCAGGATTGGCTGGGCAAAGGGTGATGGATTAAATGTGGGACAAAGGCTGTTCTTCACTCGGGGCCAGAGCTCACCAGGGCAGGGGGTGGGGGATGGGGTGCTGGGCTTTCTTCTAGGTACTGGGAAGAAGGCGTGCTATCCTGTGGGTCCATTATGCCTGCAAATCCCAGCTGTGTGGGTCACCAGAGAACAGTCCATAAGGTCAGGAATAGAGAAGAACGCCTGGCAAAGCAGCTGGAAGACTCATGTGTGGACAGGAGAGGAGGTGAGCTTCCTGGAACCAGAAGTGGGGATCTCAGCATCTTTACTGGGCAGGCCTCCAGTGTCGATGCTGTGGCCGTCAGGCCCACCATCCAGGAGGTTCCTCACAGCTATCTGTGGCCTGACCTCCAGGGTAGGTGGCCTGGCAACAGAAGATCAGGATGGTCCTTTGTGACCCTGGATGCCATCAGAGCCTTCTTTAGGGATGCGTTGCTCTTGCAAGAGGATGAGTGTGGGCATGAGCTTGGGAGGTCTTGTGGGGGCCAGACTTGGGACTACTGTGTGCCTCTCATGCACGAGGGTGAAAGCAGGATGCAGCAACCTGCAGGAAGTCGGGGCAGTGCCGCAGAAGGGGCCACCAGGCTGGGGGAGAAGAGGGTGACCATCATGGTCACGTGACAGAGGGTGTCACCGTGTCGAGGTTGTGCAGAAGAGTTGGGAGGCGGTTACTGATGCTTATGTATTTTAGCATCTCACCCTCACCAGAGCCACCTCCACTTGCCTGGATGCCAGTCTGGGCAGCCTGAGAGAGGCCCAGGGGAGGGGTGGCCACATTCCAGAGGGGAGACTGGGATTTGCTGAATGCTCGTGTGTTCTGGAGGGAGAGCGATGCTCGGCCTGAGGGGCCATGGGGGACAACATGTCCTTGAGTGTGGGAACGTGGCTCACATTTCTCTCCCCACCGTGTGAGGATTAAGGGAAGGCTGTGGGACTGGCTCTGCTTAGCCGGGAGGGCAGGAGACCCCCAGGCAGAGAGGATGCTTGGGAACAGGTTGCCCAGAAGGAAACTGTATCTCAGGCAGAGCTACGGCCCTGGAGGGTGGCTCCCCTTCCTCTGCACTTGGGGGATGGCCAGGCTGGGTGTGGTGGGCGAGGGAATGGGAGCCAGGAAGGGGCACATGCCTTTAGCCAGGATGGGCCACCATCCTCGGGAGGAGGGCAGTCCTTCCCCAAGAAAGTGTACTTCACCATCCTGCCTCAACCTCTACCCTACCCACCTGGCTCTCCAACCTCGACCTTCCCATTTTCTTTCCTATTCCGCATCCTGGTTGCTGTGCGGAGCCCTGCTGATAGGCTGCTCCCGGCTCGCAGCTGGGTGACCTTGAACTGGTTCCATGACGTCTCTGGCTTCATTTTTCTTACCTAGAAAAATAATGGAAATTAGGATATCTCACTACCCTGGGAGGGTCTGAGGATTAAGTGGGTCCATGTGTGTGAGGGGTTCGGGACAGCACCTGGCTCGGAGGAAACAGATTGGGGATGAAGGCAGGTTTGTGGGGGGCCTTGCAATCAGCTCCATTGTCTGCTCTGGATGTCGCTGCATCCTCCTATCTGCCCGTCTCATTACGCACTCTCTCTCTCTCCTGCCTTTGTCTCTCTCTCTTCTTTGTCTTCCTCTGTTGCTATTTCGGTCCTTCCTCGATGATGCCGGCGGTGAGGGGTGAGCCTCTTTTCATGTCAGGATGCAGAACCCCGCCAAACTGGTAAACAGCTGAAGGATGTGGTGGGAGATGAACTTTCCACTGAGGCTGCTTTGAACTCATCCCTTCCTTGATGGGTCTCCCCAGCTCCTCCCCACTTTGGAGACTCCATCCCATCTTCATGAAGCAACAGACAAGGGCTTGGGACCACGGCCAAGAGGCATCCGTGCCGACTCGCCGAAAGGGGCTCCAGTCCCCTCTGCCCATCTCCAGACCCTCCAAGAGGGTCTCAGAGAGGGGCGGAAGTGGAAACCACAGATGGGTCGATAGGGAGGGATGGGGAGCTGGGTGGTGGCTTGGCAGATGTGCCTCCAAGGTGAGGTTTGCAGTGGAAAAGGTCAGGAACCAGCAGGCAATGCCCTGGCCAGGGCTGGGAAGCCTGAGCCTGTGGACCCAGGAGTGGTCTCAGAGCCTTGAAACCATGTCGATGTGGCCCAGAGAGCAGGCAGAAGCTGGAGAGCCTGGTGGATAAACCAGCCCAAGGGCGCTTCTGGCTTCATGCCTGGGCTGACCCAGATCAGGAGGACGTAAATGAACCTCGGGGAAGAATGATAAGACACTCACCTAAGCATTCTGATATGTAAGCACAGAAATGAGCTACTAAAGTGTGGACCCGACCACTTCAGGAGGCGACGTGGAGCCTGGCCACATCATGATGAGCTGGCAGCTATGGGGAAAACTCAGAAGCATCCCGAGCCTCAGTTTTCTCAGCCCTAAGATGGGGATGACACTAATACCCCAGAGAGCTGCTGTGAGCACGAATGACTCAGTACCTGTAATATGCCCCGAACGGTGCCTGACTCAGAGTAAGTACTCAAGGATGGAAGCTATTATCAATGTCACTGTTCTAGTCCATCAAGGCTAGAGGCTGCTGTGCTGAGAAATCACCTCACGTGTGTTTATGACCACTCTCCAAATCGTAGAATCCTTGTCCAAATCATAGAATCCTTCCCCATCCCTGAGTCCCAGCCACCAGAGCTCCGTGGCTACCTCTCAAACCCACCTCCACATTGCAGCAGTCATCTTTCTAGAGCATCCATCTCGTTAGATCAGTTTCCCGCCTTAGAAACTACTCAGGATCCCCCAGTGCCTTTAGAACAATGACCAAACTCCTGGACAAGTGTCACAGACCCTCTGAGATGCTCTGCAGTGGCCCTTCCCACTTACGCATTCCCTGACCTCCAGGCTTCAGCCAGCACGCACCACACATTGTCATTCTCTTCTCTGTCCAGCAAACTCCTATACATCCTTCAATAGCCTACTCATTTGTTCCCTTTTTGCCATGCTATCCCCAGCAAACTCCGGTTGTTCTGGTGGCTTCTGTTCCTCCGTTCACATGGCCCTTGGTAGCAAAGTGCTGGAGTCCTGAATGAGGCAGAGGTTGTATGCTTAGGTAGCATGTGGGACACAACTTGATTATGGTCAATGCTACTTTTGAAAAATCCCTTGAAAAGTTAAAGGAGCAAAGTGCTTAGAAGTGTGTATAGAATGTCCTTTTTAAGTAAGGATGTGGGGCAGTGGGGGAAGCAAGAAGTATTCCTATTTGCTGATGTTTAAACCAGAGAAATAATAGCGTTTACTTGGGGCCTGGGTCGGGGAGAGGGTAGAAGGTGGGTAACAAGGTTTTAATGATATGCATTTTTATGTTGTTTGAAATTTTGAACCATGTGAATATATTTACTATTTAAAAGAAGAAAGGAAAAGTGAAAGGAAGGAAGAAGGGAGGAAAGAAGGAAGGAGAAAGAAAATACAAGCTCCCACAGGAAGGTTCCTGTATTTCAGTCTTCCCTTGCTGCCTCCAGCCTAGATGGAGGCAGGTTGGATCAACAGAGAAGCTTCGGGCTTTCATTTCAGGCCCATCACGTATGAAAAATGTGAATCATTAGCAACCGAGATCCCATCCAGTGTGGCAAGATGCCACACTCAGGGAATGATTTCAGGGTCTGAGAGAACAGAGTCCTGGCTCCCACACCTCTCCTTCCTCCTGGGTGCTTGTTCACTGAGGGGTATGCTGGGTTCGCTGTTCTTTTTTCTTTCTCTTTTGCTGCTGAGTAGAGACATTTAAGTTCCTGTGGTTTCAAGTGTGCCCATGATGCGCCCCCACTGTGCCGTGTGGTGATTTCGCCTTGGGGCTCTGGACTTAGGTAGAAAAGTCGTACTACTTGCCAAGCTGTGTGACCTCTGGCTAGTCACTTAACCTCTCTGGTCTGGGCCCCAGTTTCCTTATTTATAAATTAGAGAGGATACTAACTTCTCAGAGAACTCTTATGAGGATTATAAGAAATAACACATGCTTGGCACGTAGTAAGTGCCACTCACTGTCGTCTTTGTCACCGTCGTCGTCACCACCGCCCCACGCGTGGGCTGTACCGCAGTTACTGATCCCTGTGTCTGTCTCCCTCAGGGAAGGCCTGGGTTTCATTCCTCTCTGTGCTCCGAGGCCAGTATAGAGTCTGTCGCCTGTGGTGCCCAGACTGTGAGCTATCCCATCCCCGAGTTTAACATCCGAGCACCCAGCAGGTACCTCTGCTGCTGGCGGACAGACAGGCTGGTGTCTCCAGATCTCAGAGCTCAGCTGGTGCTCTGTGACCAGCATTGCGGCTCCAGGGGGGTACAGGGACAGGTTTCTGTCGGAAGTGCCATGGTTAATGCTCAGACTCTGAAGTCAGATGGCATGTACTGAAATCCTAGCACGGCCGCTTTTTGGCTGTGTGACTTGGACATTTTACTTAACCTCTCTGGGCCTCAGTTTTCTCACCTATAGAGTTGATGTGAGAATTGGTGATCTTCAGCCGCTTCTCTTCACAGGCTGGGCCAGCCTCTCCCTTGAAAGACACCCAGTTTCTTGCTCTGTCTTTGCTTATGTGATGCCTTCAACTTGGAATGCTCATCCGTCTCCACTCCCATAGCTAACTCCTACCCATCTTTTATGACCCAGCTCAGCATCACTTCCCCAGAAAGCCTTCCAGGATGGCCACCCTCCAGCAGGGACAGGGGCTCTCCTGGGCCCCATGCGTTCCCTATGCCTCATTCTTTCTCTGTGCTCACAGAGCTGGAAAATTGCTGGAACGCCTCCGTTTCAGATATAACCCCTCCTCCAAGTCAGTGTTTCTGAAATTGGGATTCAGCTCCCCATCCACTGAACATCTTTGTATTTCCTCTCCCAGATCCTTGAGGTGTATACAGGGTAAGGTCTCTAAAGCGTGTGTGTGTGCGTTAGTCACTTAGTTGTGTCCGACTTTGTGCCACCCCATGGACTGTAACCTGCCAGGCTCCTCTGTCCATGGGATTTCCCAGGCAAGAATATTGTAGTGGGTTGCCATTCCCTTCTCCAAGGGATCTTCCCAACCCAGGCATCGAACCTAAGTCTTCTGCATTGCGGATGGATTCCTTATGATCTGAGCTACCAAGGAAGCCTGGTCTCTAACGAGTGGAGGGTAATGTGTGTAGGGCTTTCCTGGTGGCTCAGTGGTAAAGAACCTGTCTGCCAACACAGGTGACGTGAGTTTGATCCCTGGATCAAGAAGATCCACTGGAGAAGAGAATGGCTACCCACTCCAGTATCCCTGCCTGGAGTATTCCATGGAATAGAGGATAGCACACTTGATTATGACGGTGACTACTCCCCTGCCAGGCTTCCACTTCTGGTCAGTGCGGGATGTCATTCATCCCAGCCTCTTCAGTTCCAGGTCAAGGTCTGACTCTGTAAGGAATGGTCTGAGTGCCCTGGAGGCATAGAGATGGGGGTAGGGTCTTCCCTGGGAGGAGCTCCCCTCACCCAGCCCAGGAGCAGGAGGGCTTGTGGGTCACGACACCAGCCCTCAGAAAGTCCCTGCTATGTGTGACCCTGGTGATCCCAGGCTGCCTGAAGCCTGGGAGAGAGCAAGGGAGACATGTCTCAGAGTTTCCCAGTTTCTCTGAGACTGGCGTGTGTGTGTGTGCGTGTGTGTGTGTGTGTGTGTGTGTGTAAAGGAGGGGTCCAAGGATAGGGAGTCGGTCTTGGTGAGAAAAGAGGGAGAATGAGGAGATGGCACCCTCTCCTTGTCTGAGCGCCAAGGGACAAAGCCGGAGAGGAGTCGGGGCCAATGTGTGAGTCAGCTACTAACTCTCTGAGTGACCCTGGACAAGTCCCTTCCCCTGGGAGGGCTCAACATCCCCACCTGTGAAATGAGAGTGAGACAAGCCTCCTGCAGCACCAATGCGCTAAGACCCCATGAAGACCACGGGAGGGGTCTTCTCGTCCCCTCCTTCTTCTTTCACAGAGACCTCTTGCCTCTACTGGTGAATCTACCCATTGGGTTCATCTATTGCCAATAGGGAACATCTATTGCCAAGCTTCTAACCCTTGCCACCACCTATATGGTGCCTTCTACTGCCGTGGACGTGGTTGAACTTTATAGCAAAGGCTCAGAGACGTTGAGTGACTTGCCAGAGGCCAGGACAGTGTGGAGCTAGGATTTGAACTTTGGCTATCTGCCAAAAAAAGCTTTCTACAAATTGACCTGGGAGTCTGGCCCCGCCCACGCCAGCACTGGCTCCTCCCCTAGGAATCCCCCACCACCCCAGAAGGGTTCAGAGGGCCTGAAGAGGGGGCCCCTTCACAGCGGCAACCACATCCTGTGACGGTTGCCCTGGAGAGTGCCAGCTTTCTCTGCACCTCTGGGACAGGTGAACAGAAAACAGGCCAGCCCAGCCCCTCAGTGCAGGAGCCGCCTACGGCTCCGTCCCCCAGCTCTGGGAGCGCTCAGAGAAAATCTGACCCCCAGCAGGCAGAGCTGGGCATTCAGAGAAAATCTGACGCCCAGCAGGCAGAGCTGGGCCTTCACTGGTGCAGCTAGGCTAACACCTCAGCCTCTGAGCAGCCTGGGATCCATGCCTTTTCCAGGCAGGACTGAGATAAAATCTGCTTGTCCTCCCCTGCCTCAGAAGCTTTTGGAAGCCAGATCAAAATTTGTCCCCCTGGGGGACAGTGCCCCCTGGCCCCACTGATCCAGGGCTGGTTGGCAGATCAGGTAGGCGGGTGGTATTGAACTCACAGGCGTCTGTCCATCTCCTCCAGGAGAGCAGGCTCTGTTTCTGCTGTACCCCTAGCACTTTTCATGGTGCCAGGCCACAGTACATTTCCAATTTGCCCTGATATTTCCACCTCAACGAACAGAGCTGTCCCCACCCAACACACACACATGTACACACATACACAGCCTGAGTTCTGTGAGTTCAAGGACTTGTCACTGCACGCCCCAGTCTCATTCAGCAATGAGTTTAATCTTGGGATACTCAGAACAGGACACCAGAAGCTGGCTCTGAGCCCTCAAGCCTCTCCCTGGAGGCTGCCTGGACTCATTTACAGCTCCAGGAGTGACACTGATGACAACATTCATCGGGGGTGCTCCCATCAATCCAAGCAGACAGGTGGGGACCCAGGGCCTAGTGCAGCCTCTGGGCCCCTCCTGGAAGACGTCTCTGTGCTTCTGCCCCCACGGGGGCTGGGCCCCACTCTGGGCCTCTGAGGGTAGAGGTGGGGCCTGGACAGGACCATCTTTGTAAACTGTAGGAGGCTCAGAATAAAGATCCGCTGTCCCGGGATGGTCACTGCAGAACAGGGCTGTGTCCCTGATGGGCTCCAAGCATCTCTAGAGGCAGGGTTGGCCTCTAGCCCCAGCCCTGGTGGTTGGGGAGGGGCAGCCGTCCTGCTTGCTGTCAGTTGGCTGTGCCCAGGACGGCTGGACTCCTTGCTGGATGCAGGTACCAACGTGAGCTTAGCCTGGGTCAGCTTGTGCCCCACTCCCCAAGCCCCAGCACCCACCTGTCAGAGCAACACCAGCCCAACAGCGCCTGCACGTGAGGCTCCCCTGCCTCCAGCGGTACCTTTGAACCCTGAGTTGTCAGACACTCAGGCAACCAAAGCTCCAGACACACAAGAACTGGAAGGGTCCCCAGGAATCATCCAGCCTAGCCCCTCCACATGGCCGGCCAAGACTCTGCTGTTGCTCACCCCTGAGGCAGAGAGCTCGCTGCCTCTCAGGGGTAGGGCCTGTGGTGCCCTGAGGCTGCTGTTTGGGGCTGGAGGAGGGCTGTGCTGGTAGGTTCTGTGATGGATGGAAGCTGAGCCATAAGAGGTGTGGAGTTTCCTTTCCTGTCTCCAGGGGAGGACTATCAGCCCCTTGGGGATGATCGGGGAGGATGGAGGGGTGGGGCATGGAGCAGAGGGAGTATGCAGAGCAGGAGTCTGGAGAGAGGGAGCACACAGAGCTGAACCCGGGCTAGGCTGCTCCGATGTCATCGTATTCTTCATCAGAGGAGGAGTCAGGCTGGGGAGCACGGGACCCTGTGCGAAAGGGAGGCTCAGGTCAGTGAGAGGCCCAGTCATTGCCCCTGCTGAGCAGGGACAGAGCTGAGCGGATCTGGACCCACCTCATTCTCCCCCATGATGCTATCAGTTCAGAGACCATTTTATCATCTTGTTCATGATTACTGCCCTCGATAGAATGTCAGTCCTGAAGGCAGAGTCTTGTAGAGCAGGGCTGTGGTCCCCAAGTGCCGGGAGCCACTCGGTGACCACCATCTCCCCAAGTGCCGGGAGCCACTCGGTGACCACCATCTCCCCCATGGGGTCATCTGGCTGCTTCTGCTTGAATGCTTCCACTAATGGGGAGCTCACTTCCTATCAAGGTAGTCTCTTTGAATCTCTCTCCATCCTACCTTCATTCATTTTCTCTACCTCCTCAAATTCTTTTTTGTTTAAAAAAAAAAAAACCTCACTACTTTTCTTCTTTTCCCCTTGAGCTGATGTATTCAGAGCTCCCCCGTTAATCCACCCTCCTGTCCCTCTCCATGCCCCCTCCCAGGATTCCTCCTCACCCCCACCACTGGCACCTGGACATCCAAACTGCTCAGCAGAAAGGGGCTGGGGCGGCAGCTTGTAGTTCTGGTACCACTCGCCAGAGGAGGTGCTGGAGCTGTCATCAGCTGAGGGCCCTGCTGGAAAACCCCAGAGCCGGTCACCCTCTGCCAGGCTAGTTCTAGAAGACCCTCAAGACTCGGTAAAGTCCTTAGCTTGACAACTGAAGAAACAAAGGCCCAGAGAGGGCGAGAAACTTGTTCACGGTCACACAGTGGCTGCTGAGCGGGGACTAGAATCCTGAACTCAGCCTGGCTCAGGGCTTTGAGCTTTACACTTCCTCCAGCCGGGTCCCATATAGGATAGGAAGCTGGAAGAGGTACACTGTCCTGGGCCTACCTTACCTGGAATAGTTGCCTGGGAGCCAGCCAGCTCCAAGTTGGGGGGCTGCTCCAGGAGGGGGTTCCTCTCTGATGAAAACACTTGAGAGCTCCACAGAGGTCGTTTGCTGTTGGGGCTATTACAATATACCTCCCCCGAAGATGTGCTGGAGCTGCTTTTGCTCCGTGGAGGAGGGTCCAGGGAGGGAGGGTCTGTAATGCAGTGTTCAGGGTTGGCAGGTGGAACTTCGGAGGCATGCACCTCTTCCAGTCCTGGGCCTGAAAAAGAGAATGGTGATCAAGAAGATGCAGTGCAGCAAGAGGGCTTTAAGTTAGACCTGAGAAAGAACTTACTGCCAATGGGAATTGGTTAAAGTCAGGAAGGACCTGTTGAGGGAGATTGCACCGATGCTTCTCGAGGTGAGTGAGCTGCTAGGTCCGGAGGCAGTGCTGGAATCCTAGTCGCCTCCCTCCCTCCACGTCCCTCCCCAGACTGACTCACCTTCCTCCAGGGTGGGCATCTGGAACCTGTTCTGCTGGGCCTCCTCCTCTGTGAAGCGGTGCCGCTGGGAATCTACAAGCAGAGGTGGCGGTGAGGAAGGAGGTGGGGAAGCCTCCACCTCCTTGTCCAGAGGAGTCTGGAGCAGAGGCTGGTGTTCTGTGGGATTCAGGAGGCTGAACAGGGCAGGAGGACCACCCTGACATATGGAGGGGCTTAGTCTCTTTCATCAGATCCCAGGCTCACATTCTAATCCAGGCAGACCTTGAATCTCAATCTTAAACCAGCCCAGGGACAGGCTGCTTCTGGCCAGAAAGTGGAGCTTTCCCAGAGCAGAAGCCGAGGGTCTGCAATCTGCATCCTGGGCTGTGGTACCTCCATTTCAGAATCAGAGAGATGCAAATTCATAGCACCTTAAGGACTTGAGTGTCAGGAATCTGGGAGTCAGCTCTTCCAAACGTGTTACTACTGACTTTTAGTCTCGGTGTCATATTAATAGCAGTTTGGACTGCCGGTCTTGGATCTTACATGACTGGGCTCAGAATCTCAGATTCTAAGGACACTCATCTCTGTGGCTCCCCAAGGCTGGTCCATGGCCCCTCAGACTGGAATCATCCACATTGCCCCTCCAGAGGCCCTGGTTCAGCTGGGGGTAGTGGGGGAGGCCAAGATGGCTGCTGTCCCAGTGTCCATCCTGCCCACCACACAGTAAGAGATCTCTGGACTGCATCTGGACACTCAGCTGCCCAGGACAAGAGCTTTGTCTCCCTGCCTCTCTTGTAGCTGCTGGGTTTAAGTTCTGGCAGGTGGAAAGTGAGTGGGAGCCGTGTGGGTGTCCCTGGCATGCCGCTTTTTGCCTCCCCCATTCCCCTGGTCTAGAATGCAGACGTGGCAGTGAGCCATTCTGGACCATGAGGACAGGGCAACATCTTAGGGACTGCAGAGCAGCAAAAAAGGAGCCTGGGCCCCTCCAGCTTATCCAGATGATGTCATTTGGAGGCTGTGTCCCACACAACCAAGCTCTCATCCTAGCTTACAAAGTAGGTCCCAGGTGGGGCTCAGGAAATTTTGATGAGCTCCCAAGGGATTCACGCAATAGCTGTGAGAGTCTCTGCTTTCCTCCGACCTCCTTGCATCATGTGGCCTCCGCCTGAGCACTGTTTTTCCTCCTCCTACATCCCCAGCAGGAAGAGAGCAGAGCTGGAGAAGCCAGCTAAGGGGTGCGAGCTGGGCTCATGGTGGAGGTGGGAGAGGAGGTGAGATTGAAGGAGCAGAATGGGACACAGAACGGGTGTGAGCGTGCAAGAAGCCATCTGAACTGGAGTCCCTCATATCGTACAGAGATGCAGCCACATTTAGGTGAATGTCGACGGACTGATTTTGAGACCCTGCATGGTCACCAACACCAGAGAAAAGGTAGTCAAAGAGGAAATGCCTTGAGATATCTCCAGGGTCACAACACACTTGGAAAACGTCAGTGCAGGACCACTGAGAGTCAGTCCAGTGGTCACAGCAAGGGAGGTGCCACCCTCGACATGCAGGAGTCACTGGGGGGGAACCTACTGCAGTTCCCCAGCCAGCTGGGCCCTCTCCCTGGAGCGGGCAGGTGGGCCCTCGGGAGTCGGACCCAGGCACTCACTGTAGAAGGTGGTCAGGGCCACAGGAGGCTGGGTTCTGAAGTCATAGTGCTCATAGTCTGATTCCGAGCTGGAATTCCAGTCTTCGGGGGGCGGGGCCTGGACCTGGATGGGCAGCTTGGGAACTGGGGAGAGAACAGAGTGGGGGCATGGCAGGGCAGAGCACAGAAAGGAGCAGAGAGAGGCGGCAGGCAGCATGGATGGTGGGGACCGGAGACGGAGGGGCGGGGAGCATACCAGGCAGCCCACCTTGTGCAAGACTGTCAGGCCTGGGTTGTCTAAGCTCCCCCCATCCATTTCAAACACAGGGAACTAAATAACAGTTTGTTTGTTTTTTAATTTAACAAACACATAGTAGTCACTACATGTCAGGCACTATTCCAACATTTACTAATATTGGGATGTCCAAAAAGTTCATCCAGGTTCTTCCATAAGATCTTACAGAGGGCTTCCCAGGTGGCTCAGTGGTAAAGAATTCGCCTGCCAGTGCGGTAGATCTTATGGAAAAAAACCTTAATGAACTTTTTGGTCAACCCAATATTATCTCATTTAGTGCTCATAATAACTCTGTGAGGCAGCTATGTTAGGGTCCCCGTTTTACAGCTGGGGAAACTGAGGCACAGAGAGAGTCTCACATAGCCCAGAGAAGAGGCAGCATGGCTCTTAATCTCTAGACCATGATATTCAGTGAGTGGCTGCTCTGGGCTTACCCTTGTGCTAAGTTCTGTGTTCATATTCTCTTCTCAAATATATGGATCCTGTGTGCAAAGAATCTTTATATTTCTCTGACTTTTGTGTTGGTTTTGTGTCATCGAACTCTTTCAAATAAGGGTGATTTAATACATTCATAACGCCATGGGATTAAACTCGAACTCCTTCACAAGACTTTCAAGAGATATACATCAGTATATCATTAAAGATGGATGACTGATTCCTTTTTTTTATTTGGAAAATATGAAATACAGTTATGTTCCAGGAAAACTTTGATGGGGCTCTGCAGACAGACTGATTCTGGGCAGACTGTTAGAAGAGGTGATGATATCACAAGCCTACTGGCCAATTAGCAGAACAGAGCTCTCCTTGAGAACTAAGGTCCAAAATGCCTTGGGCCTGTTTTGGTCCAGAATTCAAAAGCCTAGAGCTCTAGAATGAGTGCACTGGAAGGTCATCTGCCCATTGAGGCCCAGACTGAGGCTAGACTTGTTCAAGGTCCCGTGAGCATGCGTGGGCTGGTGCAGGCCTCTTCTCCAGCTGGGGCACTGCTTTGACCTAAGCAGTACTGACCCTCCAGAAAGTATTCCCTTTTTTGTCCCCCCCTGCCCTCCCCAACCCCAGGACAGGCGACATCCTACCTTCTTTGGCGATGGTGATGGGGACCTCTTGATAGTTTTCCGTCCCTGCCGGGGCGGTGGTGGGTGAGTGCTGGTGGTTTACCACAGCGGGGAGGGCTGAGGGAGGGAGGCAGAGATTCTACGAGTCACTTTTTGTGCCTTTCCAGTCTTCCTGGTTCTGTTCTGATAGAGACACTTCCCTCCCTACCTTCCCCACCCCCATATTCCCCGAAACACACACACATACAATGTGGCCCTTCAGTGGACCACTTCTGAAGGGCATGCTGGGAAAATCCTTCCCATCAGGACGTGCTTCTTGGGACCAGGGCTGGATGGCCATTGCTGGATCACCGTCACTCCTGCTGGCGACCCCCATGGCTCACGTCCCCCTGGGAAGACTGCACCTCAGGTCTGCTTGTTTTCATCCCTGAGCCTTTCCTGTGGCTCCCAGGACTTTGCACCTACCGTATTTTCCTTTAATTCTCAAGAGGATGATGGCTATGAAAACAAGTGAGAAGAGAAGGAGAATTCCCAGAATGATACAGGGGATGAGAAGCATTAGCTCTCGAGATTCCCAGTCCTTCGTTTTCACCATCACAGAAGACTCTGAAAGAAAGAACCCCAAGTCAGGGAGAAAGAGGAATGGACATAGACTTTTCCTTGTCTATCTCACCTCTCCTTCCTCTCTGCACCTGACCCACTTCCCTTTTGGACCTCTCTTCTTCCTCCTTTCTTTTTTTCCAATTTTCCCATCCACTTTTAGGTGCCTGGTATATAGTGTGTGTTCAGTCATGTCTGACTCTTTGTGACCCCCTGGACTATAGCCCACCAGGCTCCTCTGTCCATGGGATTTTTCAGGCAAGAATACTGGAGTGGGTGGCTATCTCCTCCTTCAGGGGATCTTCCCAAGTGAAGTCACTCAGTTGGTCTGACTTATTGTGACCCCATGGACTGTAGCCAGACAGACTCCTCCGTCCATGAGTTTCTCCAGGCAAGAATACTGGAGTGGGTTACCATTTCCTTCCCCAGGGGATCTTCCCAACCCAGGGATCAAATCCAGGTCTCCTGTACTGCAGGCAGACTCTTTACTGTCTGAGCCACCAGGGGCTCTTGGGATCTTCCCAACCCAGGGATCAAACCCACATTTCCTGTGTCTCTAACATTGGCAGACAGATTCTTTATCACTGCACCACGTGGGAAGCCCATCTGGTATATAGTAGGTGCCTGAGAAATGCATACTGAATGAGTCATTGAATGAAACTTTCTCCTGGCCACCAGCCCACATGGATCTGTCCCTGCTTAATAATCACTGAGCAGCCACAATGTGCCAGGCACCAGACCTGGGGAGACAAATAGGACAGTAGTGTCACAGGCCTTGAGGGTCTCTGTCTCTGTCTAATGGGAAGATGGATGGACAAGCTGACTCAGTCCAATTCAGTGAGATGCCTGGTGTGATGAAGGTACGGACAGGCGTGCATCCCTCCAAGCGACACTGTGGGTTAGACCAGGGCTGGATTCCCAGAGAAGGTGGCTCTGAGCCTCTGCAGGCAGGGAGCAGATCATCAGGAGAGAGAGATCTCCTTCCCTTGGCCCAGATGCATCCCCCCTACTGGAGGTGCACTCCCTGAGGGCAGGGGTGGGGCCAAAACTCCAGAACTTTTGGTCCTGAAGCCTTGGTGTGACTGTTTGCCTTCCCCTCCCTCCTGGCCGCACCCCTGCTGAAAATAATGCAGAGCAGAGAATGGATGGAGGCCACAATGAAACCCTAACC
Source organism: Redunca redunca (assembly GCA_006410935.1). Taxonomy (NCBI): domain Eukaryota; kingdom Metazoa; phylum Chordata; class Mammalia; order Artiodactyla; family Bovidae; genus Redunca; species Redunca redunca. The sequence continues at coordinate 66,657 of SJYQ01020425.1, forward strand.
CTCATCACCCCAGAGACCTGAAGCATCTCCTGCTCAGTGCAGAAGGCCTGGGGTGTGCAAACTGCAGGGCTGGAGGAAGGGGAGTGACAATAACATGGGAGGCTGGGGGATGAGCTCACCTAGGCCCCCTGACTGGCAGCAGTGTCTGCTCCCACTAGGAGGATCACCCCTCTCCCCGTCCTCACTTTCTCCCCTCCTCTTGAAAATGGAGCATTTGGGCCAAGGTGGGAACTGGATGTAGCAGCAGGAAGAAGGTGCAAGGCAAAGCCTGGGCTGGGGGACTGGGGGAGACCTGTGAACATGAGCCAAGAGGGTCAGGGGCTGAAGGAGGGGCTGCTGGATCATGGGCTGGAGTGTGGTCCTTGGAGGATAGGTCTCCATAAGTGCTTTGCTCCTCTGAGGGTAGCATGGTCCCCTACCCCAACCTCAGGAATTAAAAGTGTGAGAGGGTATGTGTAGGGGTCCCGACAGGAGCTCACCCTAAAGCTTTTCCTTCCCTCTCTGTGCCCTTATCCACCGCCAGGTTCTCTGGCAGGACTTGGTGGCCTTCTGCCCCCTCCCCAAGCTACCCATTGCCTCTGGAGAGGATCTGAAAGAGGGAGCCAGGGGCAGAGGGAGGAGTAAGCCTATGAATGAGGGCTGACCCCTGTGCTTATCCTGGGGCTGCCAAGGGGCTCCACACCTGGACTAAGTCAATAAACAAGAATAACTGACGCCCAGACAGTGCTTACTGTGTACTGAGCCCTATTGTGAAGTGTGCTCTTCACTGGAGACTCACAGCAACAATGCTAGGTGAGAAGTACTGTGATTCTCATCCTCATTTTGTAGTCTAGGATCTGAGGCTCAGAGAGGTCAAGAATTGCCCAGCATCACACAGCTAGCAAGAGGTACAGCTGAGGGTTGGGCCCCAGAGGTCGACTCCCGAGCTGGCTAAGCTCCACACGCCTGGAGGACAGACCAAGTGTGGATTCGGGGTTCAGAGCCTCAGACGCAGGCTCCAGGCAACAGTGGCGGGCTGGCGACCCACCCTCTGAGCCTGAGCTGCTGCTTCTGTGTAAGGGTTGCGGGAAGACCTCCCCAGGGGGCTGCTGGGAGGATTAAAGGGTTGGGAAATAATGACTGTAAAGCCCTGGCCAGTGCCCAGCACATTATAAACACACTGGCTGCTACCCTCGGCGTCCCCACTCTCTCGCTGGTGTCAGATCAGCTCTGACTCTCTCCAGCTCTGTCCTCCTGCCCTACAAGAGCTCACGGAGAGTGGGAAGAGGACTCCTGCCCATGGAATGTCAGGCTTCAGGGAACTGTGGAGCTGACATGCAGAGGCAGATGAAATGAGCAGAGCACAGAACACCCAGAGAGCCCAGGGACGGTTGCGGAGTCAAGTTCATTGTCTGGAGATGGGGGGTGGGGGACAGACCATCAGACCCCTCTCTCAGACACACACACACACACACACATACACCATGCATGTATGCAAACAAGCTTCTGAAAAACTGCCCCCAGGGATACTCACCCACAGTGACTGGCTGACCACTTGCAGGGACTTCAGTAGTGGACAGATTGAGCAGACTCCGGGCACCTGTTAGAAAGCACCACTCATTCACTCAGCACGTGCGCCCAAGCACCTGGGTGGCCGGGCTTTGTGCTAGAAAGTGGACAGGACAGACAAGTGGCCTGAAACTGGGGGCGTGTTCCCACCGGGGCCCATGGGTGAGTTCCACATCCCACAATAAAGAGGATCTGATGGATTAAATGCAAGGACGATTCTTTGGTTAAAATAAAGGGCTAATGAAAGAATTAGCCCTTCCTTCTGTATAATCTGCTAGAGAACCCAACTATTTCCCTTTTCCATCTTGCGTTGAATTTGTTCTTCACACCTGCCTCAAGAAGTGGGAAGCTGACAGTCTCATCATTATCATAATCATTTGACTGGTAAGGGAGAGAGCTTACAACATTCCATAGTGGATACTGTCTGATTTCCTAGCTACTCTGTGAAGTGCCTGGTATCAACATCTGCATATTCATGAATGAAGCCTCCCAGCTGGTAATCAGCAGAGCCGGAATTCATAGCCTGGTGTCTGAACTCCACAGAGATGCTGACACTGTGTTTGTTCAAGTCTAACGCTTTTGCTTCTTCACATTTTAACACCTCGGAAATAGGGGTGGTAATATCAATCAATTCAATTGATAGCATATCAGGAGTTTATTTTGGCAGTGTTTTTGTCCCCGATGGTGCATAAAAGAATAACTGTGAAAGTTGTTCAGTTGCGTCCAACTCTTTGCGACCCCATGGACTAGTCCATGGAATTCTCCAGGCCAGAATACTGGAGTGGGTAGCCATTCCCTTCTCCAGGGGATCTTCCCAACCCAGGAATCAAACCTAGGTCTCCTGCATCACAGGCAGATTCTTTATCAGCTGAGCAACCAGGGAAGCCCAAGAATACTGGAGTAGGTAGCCTATCCCTTATCCAGTGGATCTTCCTGACTCAGGAATTGAACCGGGATCTCCTGCATTGCAGGATTCTTTACCAGCTGAGCTACCAGGGAAGCCCAATAACAGTGTGACTTATAATCAATGCCATCTTAGACTCGGTGAAACCCAATTCATACAGCAGGTAGGAGGCTTTGCTAAAATACATGCCAACTCCCCAGGAACGCCTGGCATCTGATTAGAGCTCCAGACACTGTAGCCCTATTATTAGTGTCTTCTAATTATTTTTACAGTGATCACCAGCCCTAGGATAGCAAATTGATTTTGTTTCCTGAGCCAACTCCAGTCACTAGGGAACACTGCTTCATATATAATAATGCCTTAATAAAGATTGGATTCATGATTCTGGAGCTGTGTCAAGGATCTGGGGAAAAGAATACCTGATCAATACCGTGTACCCTGGGCACGGTAAGGGCCACGGTCCCCCTTATGCCAGTATTTGCCATTCCTGATCTAGCCCAAGCTCTAGTCCTTGGGCTACAAGCTCTTACGTTGTGAATTCCTGGGGATGGGAAAGTGGAGCGGGGAGGAGGAGGAAGGGTACCTGAGCAGAGGACCCTGGCTGCCTGGGACTGTCTGCAGAGGTTGGAGTTGTTGAACCGCCAGAAGCATTTGGAGAGGGTGGACTCCCTTCCCTTGCATGAGTAGTACATCTTGCCCGACAAGGAGTGGGGCAGCCCCTTGGGCACCCGGGCCACGGTCCCACAGCCCAAGTCCTGGCAGAGCACGTTGGCCTCTGAGTCGTACCACTCACTGTCACACACTGTGTTCCAGACCCCTCGGAAGTACACCTCCACCTGCCCCTCGCAGGGGTCAGTGCCCCCAGTCAGGCGCCAGGACTGGTGCTCTGCAGGGGGTGGGGGGGGTCAGAGTCAGGTCAGGATCCTTTGGGTAAAAACCCCCACCAGCCCTGACCTACGGATGCAGACTCCCCAGAGCCAAGGGGTCTTCAGATGCTCTCCCTTCTGCCTCTGCACACCCCTCTCGTCCGCCCTGTCTGCTCTGGCTGACCCTGTGCTGTCTACGTCTCTGCTGCTCAAAGCGTGGTTCGAGGACCGGCAGCTTCAGCATCACCCGGGACCCTGTTAGAAAGGCAGGCTCTCAAGCCCTGCCTCAGACCTACTGACTCACAATGTACCTTGGACAAGATTGCTCCTCCCTCTCCAATCTTGGGCACAAGAAGAGAAGCCGTGGCTGGACCAGAACTTCCAGTCCTCATCGGGGGGCCACTGACAGCCTCCTCAGGGCCTCCCTGCCTCCAGGTCCCCTTGCTGCACTGAACCAGGTGACCAGCTCTCACTCAGGAAGAGCCTCGTCTCTAATGTCACCCATTCCAGGAGGCGGGCAGGCTTCACCCTCCACTTCTGCTCTGTCTGCTGCTTCTTAACCCCACCTGGCTGCCTTTCTTAGGTCATGTGCCACTCTCTCTCCTGGATTATGGTTGTTTGGGCCTCACCTTCCCTTTGGACTGGGACCTCCCACGGGCAGGGTGGGTCTCTCCAGCACTCACGGAGGCCCAGCAGGCCTACAGTGAGTGCTGGATGACCCTGGTTCAGCATCACCCACTCACCTGAACACACCACTCCGGCGTCCTCCTTGTGGCCACAGTACCCATTTCCGGGCAGCCCTGGGCAGTTCCACAGGTAGGTCTCCAACCCAGTGCAGTTCACTTGGTCCCAGTGGATGTGTCCTCTGCCAGGGGCGAAGTGCAAGCCGGGCAGGGCCTGGACGGCCCAGCCGCAGCCCAGCTGCCGGCACACCACGTGAGCATCCTCCAGGTCCCAAGTGTCGTCACACACCGAACCCCACTGGCCGTGCTCCAGCATCTCCACGCGGCCCTCACATGGGCTGCCACCACCCACCAATTTCAAATCGCGTTTTTCTGGGGATGGGAGGAGAATGGGTTTGGGGATGGGAGGAAAGAGGAAGAGGACGGGAAGGGGTGAGAGGATTTGCTGTAGGGACTGGGCAGGGGCGTGGCTCCCCGGGGTTGTAGACTCAGGGAGAGGGGCTTGAGTAGACTGCCTGTCAAGGCTGGGGACCTGAGTTTGGGTAGCCAGTGGGAGGGGCTAGTAGCCTGGTGGGCGGTACTAAGGAATCTCCTCTCTGGGCCTCGTGGGCAGGCTGAGGGGCAGAATAGTGGGTGGGGCTAGAGACCCGGTGGGCGGGGCCTGAAAAGCCTGGGGAGCCGAAGAGCTGAGAGATGCTGGGAACCTGGCGTGTTTATGTACTAGGGGGTAGGGGTGTTGCCGGCGCCTCCGGTGTGAGAACTGGTTGTATTTGCGTCGTTGGTGGGTGGGGTTTCAGTTCAGTGGGAGATGCCTGGGCCCAGGGGCCAGAACTGAGGACAGGAGGGAGGGGCAGGGGCCGAAGGCCTGGGCGGTGGGACGGGCAGGGGGCCTGGCGGCGGGTGCGGGTTGGTCCGCTCGTACCTGTACAGTTGACCTGGGCGGGCCACTCGTCGCTGCGGCAGTCGCGCTCCACCACCTTGCAGCTCCGCCATTTGGGGCCGCTGCACTGGACGGCAGGGGCCAGGGCCCCTGTGGTGGTCGGGGCCCAGCTGGCGTTCACGGCGGCTGCCCAGGGCGGCGGCTCGGGGGTCTGCAGGACCGGCAGTTCCAGCCGGTGAGCCTGGCCACAGTCCAGCGAGCTGCACAGGGCGTGGGAGGCATCGAGCTCCCAGAGCTCCCCGCACACGGGCTGCCACGACTGCCGGAACCAGACCTCCACTGTCCCGTCGCAGCGGCTGCTCCCATTCACCAGACGGACCTGGAGTCGCTCCCCTGGAAGCGCCAGACATCAGCTAAGCCTCGGCAGATGCTGATGCTGCCAACCCCAGGGATGGAAGGAGGTGAAGGGGCGCGGACAGCGGCCAAGGGCTTCACCACAGATCTGCTGCTTGACCTTGGACGGTCCCCTACCCGCTCTGGGCCTCAGCCTTCCTGTCTGCAAAATGGGGCTGGGCTGGCTCCTCCCCTGACCCTTTGGTCCTCCTTACAATCAGGAAAGGCTAGGGCCGAAGGTGATTAGAGGTTAAGATGAGTTAACCCTGGGGTGTCCAATCCCCACAAACTCTTCTCTTGCCTCCGCCTCCAGAGTCACCTTGTGTGAAAGGAGGTTGTGGGCTCAGAGACACTCCCATCCCTCCGCCCCTCCCCCACCCCCACCTCCTCCCAGTACTGTGGCGGCCATATTTCCCCTCCCAGGCTCCTCCACTATTTTGAGGGTACTACCAAGGAGGATGGGATCATGACTCTGGAACCTTGAAGGATGGACATGGGGTTGATGATGAGGTTAAAGATGGGCCATTTCAGTGGGTGGCAGTTCCTCTTCCCCAGAGCCTGCCTCCTGCTTCTGCCCAGGGTTGCACAAAACTTTGCACAGAGTGGATCCTTAAACATCTGTTGAGTTAAACAAGGCCCCATCTGATGGAACCCCACTACCCCTACCAAGAGTCCTTTAGCGTGTTCTCAACAAATCCTCTTTAAATGCTCACTGAATACTTTGCCCACATGTGCATGATTTTTGATCAATAGCCTCTCAAAGATGGTAGCACTTAGGCATTGGGTCAGGAAGGAGAAGTATTGTCTGAAGTTAGGGAACCTCCCTGGTACCATAAAAACCCATTTCCCTTTTCCATCACACCAGCAGAGCATCTGCTTGGTCTCAGAAAGCTGCCTGTGAGCCCAGTAAGATCTTTCCTTACCTGGCTGCAAGGTCTGGCTCTCTGCACTGGTAGTGTTGGGCTGGTCAGATGGGGTCGGAGATGGGTGACCTGAAATTAACCAGCAACAGCTGTGGTGGGTGAGTGAACTCCACCCTGAGGAGGGCACACAGGTGAAGGGTAGGGGGCACTCATTGGAGCCTGCAGTGTCTACATGGGGCCTCTGCTAAGACAGGGCCCTCAACCTTGGGTGCATTTACTTCCTTCAGGGCATGAAAATTCTCAGCATCCCCCACTTCATCAATTATTGTGCACACATGCTCAGAAATCAGAGGAGAGCAGAAAGAACAAATGTGGCTTTGGGGCCAGACCCACTCACTGGCTGAGTGAGCAAGAGGGGTTACTCACTGCTCTCGGCCAGTGTCCCAATTCGTTTACAATAACACTTAAGAAAGTATCATAAGGCTAAAAGGAGACAATACCAGTAAAATACTTCACATATATAAGTAGCTTGAAAATGGGAGTTATTAATAGGAAAAACACTTTGGTTTGGAAAATCTGTTTGAGAAAGTCCTACCAGACTTTAGGGTAGTTGGCACATCCTGGACTGGGAGCTGTTGGACTACAAAGTACCTTCAGACACTGAGAAACTAACATTTGCCGAGGGCCGATTATATGCCAGGTCTTTGCATACAGTATTTCATTTTCCTTCAATAACACAGTGAGGTAGGTATTAGCATCCACTTTTTAGAAATTAGAGAAGGGAAGCCCAGAAAATAGAAATCAGTTGTCTGTGCCATACTGTGTCCGTTTATTCTTCCAGAGCCTCTGTCCACTTTGCCCTGAGAAGCTGACCTGTTTGGACTAAATCAGCATCTTGTAGGGCCCTTGGGCTTCTGTTGGGCTCAACCAGTGGTGAGCCCCCACAGAGAGACGAGGGAGGGGAGGAGTAAAGTTGTGGAGTTATCCTCTTGACTTCCTTCTCATGCGATCCCTTGGGTAGCCTGATCCTTCATCTGAAGGTCATTGCTTATCTCCAGGGGCTCACCTCTGCTTGACTTTCTCCTTCTGGATCTCACTGACTGCTCTGTGGTCTTGTCTCCTCTGGCTAAGGGTGGTGACAGCTCAGCTGCTCCAAGCACCTGGTTATCGCATTATTCTTTCCAAATAAGACCCCCTTTAAACTCCTATTTTGAAGGTGCCACCTGTTTCCCGTTGGGATCCTGGCTGATACATGGCCTGAAGCCACGCAGCTAGCAAGTGGCAGAGCCAGGATTTGAACAGTCTCCAAGGAATGGGCTCCATGCTGGGCATGGATATTCTGGTTTGCAGAAGCGTAAAGGGGGGATATGGTTGGGACTGTGAGCTTACTAAGGAACTCCTCTGCGGTTCCAGATTCTCCTGTCCTTAGTTTGGAGCCCTTGATGTCTAGGCAGAAAGACGTGTGCCCACTGCCAGGCCAAGGAAGGTAAGAGTCAATGAGCCTCCTCAATCTCTTTCTGCTCTGTTGTGGCCGAATTAGAGATCCTGGATTCCAGATTCAACCGCACGATGGAGGAGGATATTGACCCATCTTGAATTTTGTGTAAGAAGTGCGGCTTTTTAGTGTTAAGCCATTTAGTGACTCAGCAACAACTAAATGAAGAGTTTTGAGATGTATTTATTATCACAGCCTAGCCTGGCCTAGCCTGAATGATACAAGAGCTGAAGATTCAGGCATGACTACTATACAATCTCAGCCTCATCTGAGAATATTCCATGGATTCACTCCTGGATAAGCATACACGCCTGTTCACGCAAGCACACACACACACACACACATGCGCATACCTGCAGACACAGCTCCCCTACAAGCATCCAACTAGGCTACTCCATCACTCAGACAGAAAATAATCAAACCTTTAATTGCCTGTTCTCACCAACTCCCTGGTTGGCTGCCTAGCCTGACCTCCTGAGGGTGAAATGACTCAGAATTCAGAGCACAGACTGCGGCTAATGTCATAGTCGGAGCAAGAATTCATATGCCCTCAAGTTAGAACTGCAGAATCTGTTCCCACAGCAATGGTCTCAGCATTCCAGTGTAATTGTTATTTCTGTGTGTGCTGGGGAGAGGGGGAGGGGATGTGGGAATTGGAATGTTGGCTGCAGTGCTTGAGTGTATGATTGTGGTGTGTGTGTGTATGTGTGTATGTGGTTGTGGCAGTATGTGTACCCTGATGTGTATGTCTTTGCATGTACATATGAGTGTGTATGAGGTTGTAACTGTATATGTGTATTAGGGGGGCTCTAGCTCACTTCTGTACACCTCTCTGTGGGTCTGAGAAAATATTTCTCATACGTAAAGGCACACATGTTTTCAAGTAGATCAGAAAACCCTGGAGGGCAGGGCCGAAGTCTGGGTCAGCCCCACATCCCCCAGGGTGCCCAACACAGGGTTTGTTGATTAACTGACTGAGTGAAACAGTGAGCAGGTGGTGTCAACTCCAAGGACAACTGTTGTGAAGGCAGTTTATTGATACCAGTGATACTCGATTTGTTTTCTGTGTCACAGGCATTTTCCTGTCCCTTTTCCCAACAAGTGAGGCTGACTTTTGTGTTTGGGCTTCTGTGCTGCAGAAACAAAAGCAGACATTACCTCTCAGCCTCCTTCCATCCAGGCCTCAATTCACAGAGGGCCCAATACAGGATCCACACTTCCCAGACCTCATTTCTGCCTATGTTTCACATTTTTCCATAAATTTGATTCACATTTTCGCTGCAATAAATTGATTTGGAAAGGAACCTTTACCCTGTCTTAAGAATTCACTTTACAATGCAAAGATGCCTGAATGTAAAAATATTTATTACAGTTTTTTGAACAGCAAACAATTGGAAAAATTGAATGCCCATGTGTTGGGAAAATTGCAGAATAAAGATGGTCCATTTACATCATGACATCTTATGCAGCCTTTGTAAAGAATGAAATAAACTTATATCATTTGGAAGGATTTCCATGGGAATTGGTATGATTATGTGAACATGGAGGAACGTATGGAAGAACACAGACCAGGTTATAAAAATGGGTAAATTAGAAAGGTGAGTGGAAACTCCCTGGTGGTGCAGTGGTTAGGACTCAGCGCTTCTGCTGCCAAGGGCATGAGTTCAATCCCTGCTGAGGAAACTAAGATCCCACAAGCCAGGTGGCCTGTGAAAGTCTTGGACTTCGTCTAATGCTCTGTCGTCTCCATCTCAAAATTCTTAACAATTTTGAAGCATAAGGTACTGCATTTTCATATTGCACTTAGTCCTGCAAATTATGTTGCTGATCCTGCCAGTGGAAGAAGAAAGGAGGGAGAGAAAAAAGAAACAAATGATGAAAGAAAGAGAAAAAAGGCTACACTTCAAAAAATCATGTATATAGATGATTGTACATGATTTTATATAGACTCCATCTATATGAGATTAGGTACAGAGGTAGGTATGCAGAAAAATTAGAAAATATAACAATATAAATGGGTATTTTGTATTGCTTGCCTAAAACAGAAAGGAATTGTAAAAATAAGCACACTAAAAATAAAGCCACATTAGGGACTTCCCTGGTGGTCCAGAGGTTAATGTTCCATGCTTCCAATGCAGGGTGTGTGGGTCTGATCGCTGGGCAGGGAGCTAAGATCCCACATGCTGCACAGTGTGGCCAAAATAAAAATAAATGAAGATATATTCTCCCCCATAAATAAAAATAAAGCCACATTATAAATGTTGAAAGACATCATCAATTAGAGACTCTTTGAGGAGATCAGCAAGAATGACAGAACATTGAAAATAAAATAATTGAAAACTTCTCTTGCTAAGTAGCTCAGTGTTATTTAATGCTTAGTTCATTTACCTCCTGAAACTCTCCTGTGTGTGTGTGTGTGTGTGTGTGTTAATTGCTCAGTCATGTCCAGCTCTTTGTGACCCCACAGACTATAGCCCATCAGGCTCTCTGTCCATGGGTATTCTCCAGGGAAGAATATTGGAATGGGTTGCCATTCCGTTCTCCGGGGGATCTTCCCAACCCAGGGGTCAAACCCAGGTCTCCTGCATTGCAGGCAGATTCTTTACTCTCTGAGCCACCAGGGAAGCCTCAAATTCTCATGTATACCCAGAAAAAGGTCTTGAGTTGAGCCCACAGTCTGGAAACTTATGGACCAAGAGGAATAAAGAAAAGAGGGGAGGGTTTCCCAGCAAGAGAGGAAAGAAGCTGAGAGAGCTACCCCCAGCCCAGGAAGGTGGCAGCTTTTTTAGGCTGGTCCCAAGTACAGTGGAGCAGGACGTTACCTGGGGTGGCAAGAGGAAGATGCCAGGGGAGGATGAAGTGAAGGAGACAGAGGACTGGGAAAATGAATGCACTGAAAAGCCACCTTTCCCAAAGCCCAAGAAAATGGGCCACTCCTCCCCTTCCTGGGTCACCCAGGCCCGTGGGATTTCCCCTTGGCTTCTGGGAAATGAGAGACACAGGGAGGGAGGAGGTACAAACACTGAAGGAAAGGGGGGTGTTTTCCCAGCCGATGCCCCAGCTGGCCAGCCCAGTGTCAGAACAAGGCCTGCGGGGAGAGTTTCAGGTCCCTGTAAGGACAGGGGGAACTCAGGCCTGGCCACACTCGCACACCCACGTAGGGGAGTGAGATAAACACCAGCTACCATAGCTGAGGGAACCTGCAGCCCCGGCCCATCGATGTCTCAAGGAATAGGTAGGTGCGTGGTAGATGCTCGCTGAGTGGATGATGGATGGAGAGATGCTGTGCGGAAGTGAAAGAATGGTGGAGAGGGGCTATAAAACATATACGAGGACTTTCCTGGTGACTCAGTGATTAAGACTCCAAGCTCCCGATGCAGGGAAGCCGGGTTTGATCCCTGGTCAGGGAGCTAGATCTCACATGCTACAACCTGGTGCAGCCAAATAAATAAATATATTTTTTAAAAATGAAGAAGAACCAGTGTGGGGAACATGTAAGGTGATATTTGCTAAAAGCATATCTTTCTTCTTTAATATCAGTGTAAAGTGTTCGTGAGCACATGTGTCAACAGCCTTAAAAGTAAAAAACAAACCAGGCCCTTCTGATCCAGTAATTCCACTTCTGGGAACCTTTCCTAAAGAAACGATCAGGAATACAGTACCACATAGTAGTGAGCATCCACCAGTCGGAAATTGGAAAGTTCTCAATTATTTTTTCCAGCTGAGCTCGTTTGTAACTATATGACTCGGGCAAATCATTGACCTCACTGAGGCTCAGCAGCCCTTCTGTAAAACAGGAACAACAAGCACTCACATGGCAGGCTTGCCGTGAGGATTAAGGGAGATGATGCGGCCAAGGAGCTCAGTGCCTTGGAGCACCTTGACCTGCTGCTCTATTAAGTGAAAAGTCTGAGGCTATGTAGTTTCGAATAGTAAATATAACAACAACAACAGAAAAACTCAATCGGAGACCACTCATTTGTCTAAAAAGAAAGGGGAGATTGGTTAGGAAATAACAACATGTAAAAAATATTTACAAAAAAAAAGTAACCAAGAGTTTTTAAGGACATGTTGCTAGGTTAAGTGATCAACTTAAGCAGGGAAAGATCAAAGGCAGGGGGAGAAGGGGACGACAGAAGACGAGATGGTTAGATGGCATCACCAGCTCAATGGACATGAATTTGAGCAAGCTCTGGGAGATGCTGAAAGACAGGGAAGCCTGGCATGCTATAGTCCATGGGGTCACAGAGAGTCGGACATGACTGAGTGACTGAACACAACAAACAGGATACACAGTTCCCCCAGTGCCTGCCCTGCCCTTGGCTTTAAGCTTCTGAAGGTCTTCCAGAACCCAAATTCAACTCTCCGTTCTAGCCTCTTGTCACAGCCTGGACTTTTCCTCTATGACCCCAGCCAACAGACAAGTCTGTTTGTGACCCATAAGTCTGTTTGTGAGTTCATTGCCATAAGTCCTATGAGATTCTAAGTGTCCCATGTGTACCCCAAGGCCCACAGACCCCAGTGCAGCATTCTCCCCAGCTGCTGCTCCGGGGCACTTCTGGGGAAAGGGCAGAGTGCACACCTCTCCAGGACTAGGACCAGGCCCCTGGGGCCACAGAGCCAACAAGCTTTGGGAGCAGCATGGGCCTGATGGCCTGGACATCACCATGAATCATGTTCATGCAGACCCACATTTGTTACCTGAGAAAGGTGATGAAGACTAGTTGACCCCAGGATGGCTTGCCTCCCAGGCTGGAGCTGGGGACCCAGATATTCACAGAGGGCAGCACTGGTTCAGAGAGTGGTCCAGAAATGTCCAACTGACCCCTGGCCCTGAGATTCACTGGGTGGGCACTGGACTGCCATTCCCAGTTTGCAGACGGACATTTGGGAGACAACCAGATGGGCACTTAGTGTTCTACTTCCAACCTACACTGAGGAGAGTCGTTACCCATCTGAGGGATCTCAAGTTCAAAGGAGAGGGAATAAGGGAAGGACGTTGTGGTTCATCCCATTGCTCTGATGGGGTAAGTGGAGGCCCCAAGACATGCCGAGTACCCCCTACAATCTCCAGGCACAGCTCAATGATACAGTTGACATTTATTCACTACTTTCATATACCAGTCCTTTTAAAAATACTTTAGATGAATTAACTGATTGAATTCTCATAGAAAGTCCACAAAGTAGGGAAACCAAGGAGCAAAAAATTTAGTAGTAATTTGCCCGAGTTGACACAGCTAGAAAATAGCAAAGCTAGGAGTCTAACCTATAGAATCGGACACGACAGCAACTGAGCGACTGAACAAGGATTCGAAACCAGGCTGACTGTTTCAAGAACCCCCACTCTTAACCAGTCTACTCCACTGGACTGGAATCCAACATCCTGCTTTCTGGTTCAGTGACCATGCCAAGGGTAAGGGGCAGAGATCTCTGACCACTCAGGTGGGCTTCCAAACTCCTCCCAACGCTACCATGCTCAGTCAGCCCTGAACTCAGATAGCCCACCCCCAAAGGTGATATATCCCATTGTCTCCCACATGTCTAGAGGTTAGGATTCCTAGTTTTGACCTAGGCGGTCCGGGTTCGACTCCCAGTGGTGGAGTACCACTCTTGTGGAGAAGAAAATGGCAACCCACTCCAGTATTCTTGCCTTGAAAATCCCGTGAACAGAGGAGCCTGGCAGGCTGTGGTCTATGGCATCACAAAAGAGCTAGAGACGACTGAGCAGCTAAGCAACAACGGAGGTGATACAACTCAGCACGCAGCCAAACCTCAGGGACCAAGTCTTAAAAGGGCCCTGAGTGTAAAGATGCGCAGAAGGGAGGAAACTGTCCTTTCCCAGGGCAGCAGCCTCTGGGATGGCTTTTGTCCCCTGGCCCCACGACAACGACAAGATGAGGTCTGACAGCCCAGCCAAAATCGTCCCCCCCTCTTCTCCACCTGTTCTCCACACAGCCTGGCTCCAGAGCCACCTGAACTCCCTGGCCTCGCTTCTGAGGCCAGAGGAGAACTGGTTGGAAATGAAGAGCTAGTCAACGCCTGATATCCCCAGGGAATTTAGAGGGAGGAGCCTGAGCCGAAGAGTGGAATTCCAGTGAATGGTTTTTTTTGTTGTTTTTAGAAAAGTCCCCTGAGGTTGTTGATGGAGAGCAATTATTTTTGTTCTTTGTTTTTTAAGTTTAATACTAGTTTTATTTACTAATAGCTAAGAAAAGCCACGACAAACCTAGACAGTGTATCAAAAAGCAGACACATCAGTTTGCCAACAAAGATCTGTATAGTCAAAGCTGTGGTTTTTCCAGTAGTCCTGTACAGATGTGAGGGTTGGACCGTAAAGAAGGCTGAGCGCCTAAGAATTGACGCTTTTGAATTGTAGTGCTGGCAAGACTCTTGAGAGTCCCTTGGACTGCAAGAAGATCAGACTGGTCAATCCTAAAGGAAATCAGCCCTGAATATTCACTGGAAAGACTAACGCTGAAGTGAAGGGCTAATACTTTGGCCACCTGATGCAAAGAGCCGACTCGTTGGAAAAGACCCTGATGCTGGTAAAGACTGAGGGCAAGAGGGGAAGGGGGCAACAGAGGATGAGATGGTTGGATGGCATCACTGACTCAATGGACATGAGTTAGAGCAAACTCAGGGAGACAGTGAAGGACAAGGAAGCCTGACATGCTGCAGTCCATGGGGTCACAGAGTGGGACATGACTTAGTGACTGACAACAATGATCCTTAGTGGAATAGTAAACCTCTAAAATGCTTTGTTTTCTTTTATAATCTTTATTTTAGGGACTTTCCTGGTAGGGCTTCCCAGGTATCGAGTGGTAAAGAACCCGCCTATCGATGTAGGAGACGTAAGAGATGCGGGTTCAGTCCTTGGGTGGGGAAGATCCCCTGGAGGACAGCATGGCAATCCAATCCAATATTCTTGCCTGGGGAATCCCATGGGCAGAGGAGCCTTGCGGGCTACAGTCCATGGGGGTTGCAAAAAGTTGGACACAACTGTAGCACGCATGCACACACATATATGTATCTATTCTTTTTCAAATCCTTTTCCCATTTAGGTCATTAGAATATTGAGTAGAGTTCCCAGCACTACACAGTAGGCCCTTGTTGGTTATATGTTTTAAATTTTCTCTTAAAATATGGTTTTAATGTCTAAAATGTTATTTGTGTACATATGTTTGAGATCCAGTGTTGGACATTTGTTTTCAATATTTTCCTTTTATAATTAATATTGAGATGAATTGCACATTCTTAATTATTTATGTAGAATAAGTCCTAGAAAGGGAATTATTGAATCAAAGGTAATACTCGTTTTTTAAGCTTTGTTACATGTTCCTTAATTGCTTTCCAGAAAGTTGCATCATCTATCTCAGCAGCAGGATTTCAGAATGCATGTTTCCTGTACCTGCTTCAACATCAGTTATTTTCATTTCTCAAACGTCGTTACCTGAAGCAGGTCACCCTCAGCTCCCACCTGGATGACTTACAGCAGTCTCTTGGTGGTCCCCAGCCATCCTACTCCCCACCCATATCAATTCTCCATACTCTCCCCAGACTGATTCTCCTAACATTCCTTCTTAAATCCCATGGCCCACAGAATGAGACCTAAGTGTCCTCATGGCCCCTGAGCGTCTTCATGTCCCTTTGGGGGTTTCTTTAATCATCTCATCATCCCCTTCTATGCCCCGAACATACTGAACACGTTTCTGCTTTTAGAAGTCATTCATATTCTCTCTCCCTCTATCTTTGTCTCTCCCCCTCTCTTTGTCTCTCCCCTTCCTTCTGCTTTCCAGTCTCTGCACACGCAACTTCCTCAGGTTGCACTCTTTCCCCTGTTCTCTGGCCAACTGCCTCCTCTTCCATCTAAGCATTTGGGCTTCTTCTTTTTACTTTCTTTTTTTTTTTATTGGAGAATTTCTTTACAATGTTGTGATGGTCTCTGCCATACATCAACAGGAATTACTCATAGTCATATATATATCTATATATCCCCTTTCTCTTGAGCCTCCCGCCCCCTCCATTCCACACCTCTAGGCCATCACAGAGTGCTGGGCTGGGCTCCCTGTGTTATGCAGCAGCTTCCTGCTAGTTCTTGATTTTACACATGATAGTGTATATATATATATCAGCGCTGCTGCTGCTGCTGCTAAGTCACATCAGTCGTGTCCGACTCTGTGCGACCCCGCAGACGGCAGCCTACCAGGTCCCCCGTCCCTGGGATTCTCCAGGCAAGAACAGTGGAGTGGGTTGCCATTTCCTTCTCCAATGCATGAAAGTGAAAAGTGAAAGTGAAGTCGCTCAGTCGAGTCCGACCCTTAGCAACCCCATGGACTGCAGCCTACCAGGCTCCTCTGTCCATGGGATTTTCCAGGCAAGAGTACGAGCTACTTTCTCAATTTGTCCTACCCTCTCCTTCCCTGCTAGCAGTGTGTTCGTGTCAACCCTAAACTCGATGGAAGGCAATTGTTAAAACAACTGGAAAGAAAACCCAGAGAAGCTATAATTCCATTAAAATTAGAAAGAAGCATGGCTGGTTCACACAAGTAATGTATGACCTGATTCAGAGGGAAGAGCTGTGCCCCATCTTTGAAGGGACTTGGAGAGGTTAGGCTGAGTTTATCACAGAGACCAAGGCTGTTGCGGGAGCTTAGTTGGAGAGTATGGCTCATGGCTTCCAGAAGTGACCGACATCCATGACTACAGTGAACAGACCAGGCGGCACCCACTGGGGCCTTTCTAAACCCAGCAAGATTGGGCTGAAATCCCCTCCCCCCAACCCCCTGGAAAAAGACAAAGTCAGCAACTTGATATCTTAAATGTATTTAACTTATTTTACAAGATTTTTGTTTGTTCCTTCTCATTCTCTCTCCCTACACCTAGAAAGGGCTTAGGGACATAAGGAAAACTCAAGGCACAAGCTATGGATTGAATATTTGTGTCTTCCTAAAAATTAATATGTTGAAGCCCTTTCCACTGTGATGGTATGAGGAAGTGGGGCTTTGAGAGATAACTTGGGTGAGATGAGATTATGAGCGTGGGGCCCTCATGATGGGGAAAAAAAAGTGAGAGACCTAAGATCTCTTTATCCTGTGAGAGTATAGCAAGAAGGCGGCCGTCTGCAAACCAGGAAGAGGACCCTTACCAGACACTGAAGCTGCTGGCACCTTGATCTTGGACTTCTTAGCCTCCAAAACCGTGCGAAACAAATGTTTGTTGTTTAAGCCACAAACATTTAAACCGCCCAGTCTGTGGTATTTTGCTGTAGCAGCCCAGGCTAGGCAGCACATGACTGACAGAGCAAGGTGATGGCAAAGGTTTCAAGGGTCCCAGACCCGAAGGTCCTCAGTCACCCGGGTCAAAGAAATCAAACTTTTTAACTGTCTTTTGTCACCATATTGTACAACCCAGGATGCTCACCTGCCTGACATCCTCCCTTCATGCCAGACTGAATTTCCCCGCTTTCCATCACCAAATCCAGGGGAGGTGAAGGACAGCAACTCACAATCTGCATTGATAGGAAGCTCAAAGATTAGATCAAGCCGGCTTGGGGCATGTTCAGTTCCTGGAACTCCTCTTTCTCTCATGCTCAAGAAAGTGAGGGCGTGTGAGCGACGTTATCCTGAAAGCTGAGAAATGAGTCTATTGCTGGTCTGCGTTCAGTTCCATTAACATGTGCCAAACTCGGACCATGTGCAGGGCCTGGGGCAGGTATTAGGGAGGAGAGAGTGAATGGGATGATCCCGGGAGTGGCAGAATCCACAGCATCCCTAGCATGGATGTATCTGCTTCACAGTCAGCACTCTCGGGAAATTCTTTTTTCAGGTTCCAACACATTTATTATCTTGTAGCAACACAGTTACTAGTAGCAAGTTACTAGTGGAACAGTTACTAATATAAGAACAGACATTTTATCAGACATATGTATTTGATGTGAACCCAAAAATGAACACAAAAACCTTCAACCACGAATCATTGTGCTGTACTGTGCCCAGTCGCTCAGTTGTGTCCAACTCTTTGTGACCCCATGGACTGTAGCCCTCCAGGTTCCTCTGTTCATGGGGATTCTCCAGGCCAGAATACTGGAGTGGGTTGTCATCCCTCCTCCCAGGGATCTTCCCAACCCAGGGATTGAAGGCAGGTCTCCCACACTGCAGGCAGATTCTTTACTGTCTGAACCACCAAGGAAGCCCAAGAATCCTGCAGTGCATAGTCTATCCCTTCTCCAAAGGAACTTCCCAACCCAGGAACTGAACCAGGGTCTCCTGCATTGCAGGCATATTCCTTACCAGCTGAGCTACCCAGAAAGCCCCAAGAATCATTAAGGAAACGAAGTCAGGTGCTGGTGAGCCACGTCTCCACACTTTTAAAACAGGCAATATTCAAAATACTGATCATACCAATCAAGTACTGGTGAGGAATACAGGGGAACTGGAATGTTCCCATAGTGTCACTGGGAATGCAAATAGATACAATCATTCATTTTATGAAACCACATGTTCATATACAGAGTTTTACGTATATGTTCATAGTAAGCTTATCTGTAATAACCAAACAAGAAACAAACAGGAAGTTCTTTTTTCATGATTTAGAGTGGGGGCCTTGGGAACAGACAGAATAGCGATCTGAACCCATCTCTGTCAATCACCAACTGTGCAACCTTGGGAAAGTCTCTGGGCTCTGTTAGATGGGTTTTAACCTGGCGCTGGGCATAGTGCATGGACCTCATCGGCTTGCTTTGAGAAGTGCATGGATGGCATATGTAACATGTTTAGGACTGGTACAGCTGCCATTACATGCCCCACTCTGAAGCTTTGATCCACTTTCTCCTGCTCAGTCCTGAATGGACATGGAAGGGCAGCTGGCCCCTGACTATCTTTATGTTCATCCCAGGCATAAAGATGGATCTGAGGTTGCCTCAGTTTTCTCTGCAAAGGGACAATTCCAGTTCCCCCCAAACATCCTTCTTTCTTCCTGCTTCCCCATCTTTCTTAGGAAGCTTAGCAGAGCTGCCTCACACTCACAACTCACTATTCCCTTCCCCACTTCTACAAATGTGTCATCCAGCATTCCTAGAGATGAGATGGGGACTGCAGTTTCCATGGTAACGAGCTCCTTTAAAAGCAAAGGCTCTCTGGTCTTGGCCACAAGGCTTGCTCAGGCTCCCATGCCAGATGATACCTTCCCTGCATCTACCAGATGGTAAGATGGGACACCAGAGAGCACAGAGGATTGTGGAAAAAAAAAAAAAAAATCCCAAGGCATAACAAGAAGGATATCGCTCCAAGTGAGCCCAGCAGGCCAGAGACACTGGCCTTTTACTAACTGTATCTTCTTGATCCCCCGTAAGAATTCAGACCATGGCAAGAGGCGGACGTCCAGGTTCTTCCTCTAGATTTCAATTCAGTTGGTCTTGGATGAGATCCTAGAATCTGGTGTGGGTAGAACCATCTACCAGGTTTTTGGCAGCAGAAATAGCACTGGATTGGAACTGAAGAAACTTGGGTTTGAAAACCAGTTTCTTCCTTACTATGAAAACCTTGGGTGAATCTCTTCATATGCCCAGCTTGTCTCCCTCACCTCACAGGTAATAAAAACCTCACAGGACTGAAACAAGATCACATAAAACTCCAATACCTTGGCCCCAGTAAGTAGCCAAGAAGACCCTGCAGAATCAACAAGCACAGTGTACGTGTGTGATAGATGTGTGTATGCAATAAGTGGTAAAAAGCAGAGTAAAATAAAATACAAAGGGCGAGGGCTTCCCTGGCAGTCCAGTCATTAAGAATCTGCCTTGCAATGCAAGGGACACTGGTTTGATCCCTGGTCCAGGAAGATCCCACATGCCGCAGAGCAACTAAGCCTGTGAGCCACAGCTCCTGAGGCTGTGCACCAAGAGTCTTCACTTCAAAACAAGAGAAACCATCGCAATGAGAAGCCTGTGCACCACAATGAAGAGTAGCCCCCGCTCACCACAACTAAAGAAAGCCTGAGTGCAGCAACACAGACCCACCACAGTCAAAAACTAAATTAATTAAATAAAAAAATCTTTTTTAAAAAATTAAGCAAAAAAATACACAGAATGATCACATTCTTATAACTATAATGTGTAGAAAAAATAGCCAATGAGACCTCATAGAATTGAAGTTGCTGATGTCTTGACTCCAAAGCGATACCTTTCTATTTATAGCTTAGAAAAATATTCGCTGACATGTTCACACGCAGACATGCACAGGGATTTTTACCACAACACTGCTTGTAATCAGAGAAAATTAGAAGTACTCTAACAGTTCACAAGCAAGAAATCGTTAAAGAAACTGTGCTATATTTATAGAACGATTTATTTCATTAAAAAAGTGAACTAGATCTATATCTACCTACCTGGCTAGATCTTCGATATGTATTCTGAGCAAGAGAAACAAGTTGTAGAATAATATGTCCAATATGATACCATGTGTAGAAAATATGGTGGACGTACTATCTATTGAGTATTGATACATTTTTGTGTAATAAAAATATAAGACATGGAAGAGAAGAGACACACCACACTTTGGAGCATGAGTATTCTGGGGAGGGAGGGATAAGAAAATATTGCAACTGCATCTGTGTGGTTTTCCTCCTTATTAAAACAGATCTGAGAAAACATGGCAAAAATGTCAGCATTTCTTCCGTCTGGGTGGTAGGAATGTCTAGGGGTCGTGGAAACACTCTCAGTGCACTTCTGTGTGTTTGCAATATTTCTCTCTAACAAAATGTCTGGAGGTGGTGGTTTAGTCGCTAAGTCATGTCCGACTCTTGTGACCCTATGGACTGTAGCCCACCAGGCTCCTCTGTCCATGGGATTCTCTAAGCAAGAATACTGGAGTAGGTTGCCATTTCTAGAAGGTTCCATAACAGGGTAATAATAACAGGTTTTATTACAGGTAGGTTTTTTTTCTTTGTATTCCCGAAGTTGCTAAATTCTGTAATTTTACATTATATGTAATGTAATGATGAAAATGAAAGCAACACTTTTTAAAAATGACAACGTATGTGAAAAAAAGCTTTATGAATTGCTTGAATGATATCAACGCCCCTGCCAATGAGTCTTGTGTGCTTACTCGGATGTTTTTAAAATTCTTTTGTTTTCATCACGATGCTTACAGAAAAGTACTATTATTCCCACTTTACAAATGGGGAAATTTAGGGTCCAAGAGAGGTGGAGGAACTTTCCAGAACCAGGGCTCATAAGAGGCAAAGCAGGGTTGGAACCCAGACAGAGGGTTTCCTAGACTGCCTGCTCAGGAAGTTACTGCAGGAGAGGTGACCTTTGAGCCAGGCCTTGATGGTCAAGGGACATTTCTCTGGGGCATATTTACTGAAACAAGAGCTTTATATATGTTGTCACACAGAACCCACATGAAAACCCTGTGAGGAGGTGCTATTATGAGACCCATTTTACTGACAGAGAGGCTCAGAGGAACTATTACTAACCCAAGGTCGCAGAGCTTGGCGGTGACAGAGCCAGGATAGAAATCCAAGTTTGTTCTCCAGAGTCACACTTTCCACTGTGCCAGGCAGCGTCCGAAAGTGAGAGGAGGAGAGGGGCATTCTGGATGGGGGGGCACAGCACGTGCAAAGGCCCAGAGGCAGGATAGGGCCTGCCATGTTTAGCTAGAAACTCAGGTACGTGAAATGCAAGAATAAAATCCCCCAGAGCCCAGCCCTCTGTGCAAAGGGCAGGGTTGGGTTTCAGTGGAAGCTGAAACTCTGCTGGGTCATGCAGGATTTTCCAGGGGGCACGTCCCCACCCACTGGCTCACAGGAGTGACTCTGGGTCAAAGTTGCTGAGAGCTGCTGGAGTAGCAGTTTTTGGGTAAATGAAGCTTGTGTGTGGGCAAGAGGTGAAAATCCCCCCAACTCTCAGAGGGTGATGCTGACACCTTCCTGAGATGGTCTATAGCCCCCTTAAGAGAAGGGCACCCTTAATGTCAATATCTAGAAGCTGTTGGAAGTCACTGGCACCCTTCCTAGGAAGGCAACACAGTCCTTCTCAGCAGGAAGTACCTCGGGCTTGGAATAGAATGGGGACCAACCCTGGTTCAGCATGTGCCCATCAGCCCCACCCCTCCCACCATCACCCACCTCCACTCTCTAAACAAATCCAGACCCAGATCCAGGTTCAGAGGGGAAGCTGAGAAGACATGGGGGAATGTTCAGCCTGAATCTCCAAGGCCATCTTGTGCCATTTAGCAGCGGAAGGCCGGCAGCGGTCAATGGCCACGTGGCCAACCAGACCCATGAGTTCAAGTACAGGAGATAAATTTGGGTTCCCTGGGTGGTGGTAGCGTGTGTGTTTATCTGCTTTTACATACAGCACATGCTCTCTAATTACTTTCCGTTGGACCCACTGAAGTCTCAGTTTTCCAGATGAGAACTCAAACTGACTTGCTCAAGGTCACAGTCACTAAGAGGTAGAGCCAGAATTCAGCTTCTGGTCTCTCTAAATTCACGCCCACGTCTGGGCTGTGGGGCCGTAGCATCACCCCACACTCCCCTTCATAAGTCTTGTCTAGGGAGCTTCCGAGGTGGCTCAAACTCCTTTCACGTTCTTGCTTATCCCAAACCTTAGTCAGGAAGTTACCCTTCCTCCCTTCCTTCCTTTCCTCTTTTCATGCCTCCTTCTCTTCTCCCTTCCTCCTTCCCTCCCTTTCAGCCAGGCTCTGTACCAGACCCTCACCATGGTGGGGGACAGAGGTATATTCATAGTTGATTATGATCAAATAGAAGTGCTAATCCGGGCATCAGAACAAAGTGCTCCACAAAGAATAGAGATGAGAGGCCATAACTTTGACAGGGACAGTTGAGAGGGGTCTCGGAGGATGAGTAGGAGTTCTCAAGGATGACAATGTGATGGACAGCAGGAGATATCCAAGTCTTTGCCAAACAGCCTGGGGGATCTAACATGTATCTTTCCAGAGGGTGAGCGGGCTTGGAGGCAAGAGCACATGGGGCAGTGAACTTTCACTCTCCATGTCACCCTTTCTCCTCACCAGTAGCCTGGCACCACAGGGCTTCCCCCATTCTTCCTCACAAAAGTGCTTGAGCCCTGACTTAAATGCTGAGAAGACATTGTTGCTTTCTCAGCCCCTGAACCCCAGTGATGGGTAAGATCTCTGGCCAGCGTCTCTCCCCATGGTGTCAAAAGAGGCCTTCAGGACTTCCCTGGTGGTCCATTGGTTAAGAATCCTCCTGCCGATGCAGGGGACTTGGGTACAACCCCTGGTCCAGGAAGATTCCACATACCACTGGGCAACTAAACCCGTGAGCCACAACAAGTGAGCTGGCGCTCTAAAGCCCTCGAGCTGCAACTGCTGAAGCTCACACACCCTAGAGCTCTGCTCTGCAACAAGACAAACCACTGCAATAAGAAGCCCACGCACCGCAGCTAGAGAGTGTCCCTTGCTCACCACAACTAGAGAAAGCCTGTGCTCAGCAATGAAGACTCATTGAAGTGATGCCAGAAATAAACAAATTAATTTAAAAGATAAAATAAAGAAGCCTTTAAACTGGGGCAAGCAGAGAACCAGCTGAATGTCTAGTCAGTGCCAAAGTATGCTGGACCCTGGGAAGTTTTGCAGAGGTTTAAGGTGGGCATCCCAGGCTCTAGCAACCAACACCCACTGCTTTGGTATGTGTCTGGCCCAGGCAACTGACCTCCCAACCTATTCCCAGCTGCATCCCACCCTCCCAATCCACTCCGCTGGCTGGCGACTCTGTTTCTAAACTCCAGAGTCCTGGGGAGCAGAGACATCAAGCCATCTGTGCAGGGCCGGGGTCAGCACGGCAGAGCTGGGAGCAGATGAGCTTCCCAGGTGGCGCTTGTGGTAAAGAACCCACCTGCCAATGCAGGCAGACGTCAGAGACACGGGCTCGATCCCTGGGTCGGGAAGATCCCCTGAAGGAGGACACGGCAGTCCACTCCAGTATTCTTGCCTGGAGAATGCCATGGGCAAAGGAGCCTGGCGGGCTGCAGTCCACGGGGTCACAAAGAGTCGGACACAACTGAAGCGACTTAGCACACAGTCACAGGCTTTGAAGTCGAATCTCATCTCTTCCTCTTAATACTAGGATCTGGATTTTTCTTTTTCTTAAAAAGAAATTGTATTGGCATACAGTTTTGATTTCAAATGCGGTGTTAGTTTCAGGCATACAGCAAAGTGAATCAGTTTTACGTGTACGCGTAGCCACTCTTCTTAACCTCTAGTATCCTCCGCGACCTTTGTCCACGAAAGTGGTGACATTAACAGCCACCTCCTGGCGATGCTGGGAGGTTGAAAGAGAAAATGACTGTCATGGGGCCTGACTCTCCCTAACTATTCGGCGCTGCGCTGACACAGTCCTTTACTGCAGTTCTGAAGCCCTCAGATACCACTGGGTTTTTCATAACCCTGTGAGTGGCCTTCCCGACCTGAAATGATGCAGGGTTGTTGCATGGTCTTTATTTATTCTGTACGGTGTGAAAAATCATATATTTTGCTGCAGAAATGTTAATATACTTGGTTACAGGGGCTGCTCAGGCCCCTGCTGAGACATTATATAACATGTGCTAATACTTCACTTCAGAGAGCAAGAATTGGGATGCTGACCTTCCGGTCATACTCATTTTCCCCCAGAAAGGTTCAGAAACTTGCCCAAGGTCACAGAGGAGGTGGTGGAGCTAGGGAGCAAATGCTGGTCTCTGAGACCCCAGAATTCACATGCTCACAGCCATCCTGATAAACATTCATCAGAACCAACAGTGCACCCACCTCCATACTGATGAGACTAAACACCCACCACGCCCCAGAGCCTCACACAGTCCCTCTTCGAGAACGAAAGGCCATGTTGTGTGAGGGTGCTGGGTGAGATCTCTTTTAATGTGGCCGTTATAACATTTTTACAATAAGGATGACTAACGTTTACATTGTGTCTGAATTCTCAGCTGGAACTGGGCGGGAGTGACAAGGAGAGATGGTAGAATAGAGACTAGCCGTTGTTATGACCTCAGGTAAGTCCCTGTCCCATTTTGGGCCTCAGGGTCTCCACGGTGAAAATGGATGAGTTGGGCAAGCTGGGGTCAGCCAGAGGGGATTGGGTCCTGTTGCCTCCAACGGCCCCTGATTTGCGGCTGCTGAGCAGACAGTGCTTCAGAACACAGCTCCCGCTGCCCCCACCACCTCCCCCCAGCTGGTCCTTCCACCAGCTATGCAGTATTTCCTAACCAGATGACCTTCAGATTCAAGATTAAATTGTATCGAATCCCATAGTAAGCAAACGATTCCTCTTCCAGTTCTTCAGTCCTGGGGATTGCAAGTCTTATTGTCATGCTTCTCTACCTTTAATGTCTAAGATTTTTTAACACAGGGAGAGCTGACTTAGGTTTGGATAGCAGGCTAGTGAATGACACAGTCATTCTGAGGGATTCATCTGTTTATATGGATATAATCAACTTATTGAAGTAACATCAGTTTGAGATATAGGAAACCTGGAGACTTTCAAGGTTTAAATACACTTACTTAGATTTACATACAAAGTTGACTATAAAAAATATTTGTTAAATAACTGTATATACGTAAGGACTTTCCCGATGGCTCAGCAGGTAAAGAATCTACCTGTAATGCAAGAGACACTGGTTCAATCCCTGGGTCAGAAAGATCCCATGAAGAAGCGAATGGCAACCCACTCCAGTATTCTTGCCTGAAAAATCCCATGGACAGAGAAGCCTGGCTGCCTACAGTCCAAAGGGTCAAAAAGGGTCAAAAAGGGTCAAACAGGACTGAGTGAGTAAGCACAAGGATGAAGCATATCACATCCTTGTACACTTAAAACTCTCTGATTTCCCATTTCCTCTGGATCAATTCCAAGTCCATACTGATGTTTTCCTTGACACTGCCAACCTTTCCATCTCCGGCTCCCCCTCCCTCTGTAATCTCCTCCAGCATGTCAAACTCACTTCCGCCTCAGGGCCTTTGCACCTGCCATGCCCTCTGCCTGGAATGTCCTACTCCCTGATCTCAGCAAGGCCGGCTCATTTCATCAGTCAGATCTCTGCTCACAGGCTCTCAGAGGCCTGTCCTAAATCTCCATTCCAGTCTCTCTATCTGCCTTCCTTGGTTCTACTTCCCTTATAGCACATATTCCTCTCTGAAATGATACTATTTTTAAAATGTTTTGGGGGAGTTCACCTCAAGACATGTGGGATCTTAGTTCCCTGATCAGGAATCGAATCTGCACCTCCTGCATTGGAAAGCAAAGTCTTAACCACTGGACTTCCAGGGAAGTCCCAATACTAATTTTTTAATGTGTTTATTTGTTTATTTTCTCCTCTAGAATATAAGCTCCTTAAAGTCTGGAGCTTTGTCCCACTTCCTCTGTGGCTGAAAACAGTGCCCGCTCATGATAAGAGCTCCACAAATTAATGGCAGGAAGCTGTAAAGGTGAAGGGAGGGTAGCCAGGGAGCAAGGCAGAGCACACCGGGCACCACAAGGAGGCAGGCAAGATGGCGGCCGTCAGAGGCTCAGCCTGAGGGCTTACACATGGCCCCGTCAGCACCAGCCTTCCAGACACCGAGCCAAGTGGTTCCCACCCACGGAGCCAGCAGAGAAAGCCATGTCAGCAATTATACCTGTAAAAGAATGAAGGCTTTACAACATCACCATCAAGGCATTATCATGATAATAACTGATTCAGACTGGAATCAGCCATAATATTACTATGAGTGGATAAAAATTTGAACAGGACCAAAATATTTATATATTCTCAGAGACTCTGCCCATAAGAGACATATTCATTACAAAGGAGATGAGTGACTTTACCTGCAGACAGCGCCTTAATCCAAGCAACCCAAGTGAGACCACTGGTAATGGGATGAGCTGATACTACGTCCGAGAAGGACTCAGCTTCATTTTTGTGACACTCCTGACAAAATAAGAACAACTAATCATGAGGGACCTTCAGACAAGCCCTGATGAGGAATATTTTACAGAAAAACTAGCCTGCACTCTTCAAAATGATCAATACCATGGAAAGAAAATCTGAGCAAATGCTCCAGAAAATTAGGAGAGTGAAACACAATACATTCCACAGAATTTTCTTTTGCCTCTAAGGCAAATTGCTTTGGAAAAATCTCAGAAAGTTCTGTAGATTATTTTTGTAGTGACGTTAATCACCCGATTTTGAGAAATGCACTGTGGTTACATGAGAGAACGCTTTTTTTTTTTTTAGGAAATGTTGACATATTTGAGAGAAGGGGCCATTATGTCTACAACTTGCTCTTAAGTGGTTTAAGAAAAAATGTGGTAGAAAAATAGAGAAAATTATGAAAGTATTAACCAGTCAGGGAGTCTGAGTAAAGAGCACAAGGGAAATCTTTGTATTATTTTTGCAGCTTTGCAGGAAGTCTAAAATTGTGCTGAAATAAATTAAAAAAAAAAAAAAAAAACCTAAAATACTGAGCTAGAAAGAAGGCTAGGAATTGAGGAGTCATTGAGATGGTGGAGGCAAAGTGGCTGCAGGAAGCCAGCTCCCTGCCTCACAAAGCTGACCTCTTAGAGACCAGGGTCAGTTCTGTTCACCTTAAACCACGTCAGCCCACAGCACTCCCCTGACATATCCACATCACGGTGGGGGAACTGAGGACGCATGTGGGCCCTCTGGGTAATGTGTGGAAGGGACCCAGGGCACAGCCTGCAGACCAAACTTCTGACCCCTGACCATGACCCTGGGTGCCTCACTCCCCACTTTGCACCTCACTTCCCTCCTCTGACAAATGGGTAAATGTCAGTGACTGGCAGCCCTCTGGCGATGAAGTCTTCCACCTCAGCTTGTTGTTGTTCAGTCACTAAGTCGTGTCTGACTCTTTGCGACCCCATGGACTAAGGCATGTCAGGCTCCCCTGTCCTTCACCATCTCCCAGAGTTTGCTCAAACTCACGTTCATTAATTAGATGATGCCACCCAACCATCTCATTCTGATATTTCTAGAATCCCATCTGGAGAGTACAGCATATCTCTCCAGGAAACTTGATTCATTTGGCAAGTATGTTTACTTTACCCGAAGGAAAGACAGAAAGGTGGTCTCGCTAAGCCGAATGAGGAGTGAACATTCTCCCTGTGCTGGACACGCTTCTCCACCTCTGCCCCGACTCCCCAACCCCAGCTCTGCTCCCAGGCACCCCTCCTAGAAGAGATGAACACAACTAGCAAAAAACTTATACCAAAGTATAGAGAAAATCTTTCCTGAAGCCTTATTTCAGAAGAGGCAGGTGGTAGGGATGGGTTAGTCAGAGACCAGAAAGCCACTTTGGTCCCAGTTCAGTCAGCAACTGTCGGCGTGGCTCCAGTTTTCCGAGCATCGCTTTGTGCTCCTGCAAGATGGCAGAGCCATGCATGGCTTTGCACACAGCTGAGGACACAGTGACTTCACCTTTGTGTTCTCCTCGGCTCAGGGCTCAGTGGGTGATTTTCAAATTGAAAGCGGGGCACTCAGATAAGACCCTCAGGACACCTCGAGAAGCTGTCAGCTCTGAGGAGCCCCTCATTCAGGACCCCACAGCCCAGGGCCCCAACCCTCAGCGCAGACTCCCTGGGCTGGGCTGGCCCTACCTGGAGAGCCCAGCCCGGTTCAGGGTCACAGTGGAGTGGTCAGGGTGACCTGGAAACTTAGAGGCTAGAACTTCTAATGTGTTCTGCCACCTCTGATACACAGTGGAGATCTGGGGCAGCCCCCGTGCAGGGGAAAAAAAAGGGGGTCTCTTTTCCATTACACTACCCTAATCCAGCATTCCCCCAGGCCCCCACGGGCTCCGCCCCCAGCCCGTCTGCCCTGCCTCCCTGCCCGGGCTGGCCTCGTGGGGGCTGCCTCAGCTGCCGTTTTTTAGGCAGAGGCAGTTTGGCCGCAGGAGTCTACAAAATGGTGGGCGGAAACCCGGGCTTGCCTCCGCTGTCCCCGAGAGCTCCCGCCCTGAGGCCCAGCTCCACGCCCTGGCCGTGGGGCTCTTTGGGGCCCCAGGGAGCCCTGAGTTTCCCCCAGGTACATCACAGCCAACATCTTATGCAGCCTCATCCCAACGCGGGGCTCCGGAGGTTGCCACTGATCCCGCTTTACAACTGGGGAAACCGAGGCTAGGCGGAAGCTCGGCTGGCCCGGAAGTGGCTTCTGACACATAAGCCCCTTCTACAGTTTCTTCACACTCGTTCCATGACAGCCCAGCTGAGGTGAAGACTCTCCAGAGAATGGGAGACCTTTCCAAGAAAAATTGATGTGGATGGGTTCCCAAACCCTGCCATCTTCCAGGGCAGGGAAACATTACGGATTTGGAGGCCCAGGCAGCACAGTGGATAAGAATCCGCCTACCAGTGCAGGGGACACGGGCTCAGTCCCTAGCCCAAGAAGATTCCACATGTCTCAGAGCAACTAAGCCCGTGCACCCCAACTACAGAGCCCTTGTGCTGCAACCCCGGAAGCCTGAGAGCCTGGAGCTTGTGCTCCGCATTAGGAGAAGGCACCACAATGAGAAGCTTGCATCCAAGAGTCCCCTCCACTCACCACAACTGCAAGAGAAACCCCACGTAAAGCAAGAAAGACACCAATGCAGCCAAAGATAAGTGAATAAACAGAATTTTTTTTAAAAAAAGATCTGGCACCTAATAGTTAGCTGCCAGCCTTGTTAAAAAACAAGGGGCCCCAAATGGGGTTGCTTATGCTAAGCCCCACATCACCAAGTTGAGACTTTATGGTTTCACCTGACCAGGGCTAGTTAAGTCATCTGCCTGTTAGAGGCTGCCATTCCTAAACAAAAGCAAGTTTGTGATAACCAACAAAGACCTACTGTATAGCACAGGGAACTATACTCAATATTTTGTAATAACCTATAAGCATAAATAATCTGAAAGCATACATATATGTGTATGCATAACTGAATCACTTTGCTGCACACCTAAAACTAACGGAGCATTGTAAACTCTGCTCAGTGTTATGCGACAGCCTAGATGGGAGAGGGGTTTTGGGGAGAAAGGATACATGCATTTGCATGACTGAGCCCCTTCACTGTTCACCTGAAACTACCACATCATCGTTAATCAGCCATACCCCAATACAAAATTTAAAGTTTAAAGTTCGAAAATAAAATAAAAATCCCCTTATATACCTGTCCTTTCTGTCAGAGCACATGCTGCCGATTCTAACTGCTTTTTGCTCTTTAAAATTTTTACTGCATTAAAAGATTTTAATATGCCGCAGTTTATCTTTCAACCGACTATTCGCTGTGCCATCCAGGAAAAATCACTTCACCTCTCTGAGCCCCTGACACTTGATCAGTAAAGTGACACTCATAATCAGACTTCACAGGGCTGTGAGGAGGGCAAGACAGGTGTATGAATTTACAAAGCACTGCCCAGTTGGCCTAGCGCAGGCAAATGTACAGTCTGTGAGGGCCTTCTCTGTGCCAGTCTCTGTGCCTAGCATGCTCACTGCATCCTCATGACACAGCAATCTTGGTGAGTCAACAGATAGCCTGGCACCCAGCTCTTCTGGGCTCTGGAGCTCTTGGCTCCACCCAACAGGCCTTAGGCCTTGCTATCCAGATCCTGCTCAAATGGTCCTTTTGCCTGAAATGCCTTTTTTTTTCCTTTAACTTTTTAATTTGAAATTATAGACTCACAAGAAGTTGCCAGAATAGCACAGAGAAATCCCAGATACAGAAGAACACAGAAAAATCCAGCTTCCCTGGATGGTGACCCACTCTAAAACTAGAGTAACTCACCAAAACCAGGAAGTCGATAACCACACAACACAAGGACCTCACCAGCTTTTGCAGGCATTCATTTTTTTTTTAATGTCAAATAAAGTAAATAAAAATTTTTTAAAGTGTCTTTGGGCCTAAGATATCTTTTGCCATCATATTTTGGTATGCAAAGTCTTCTTGTCCCCATGTCCAGCCCCTCTCTGGCAAGTTCAAGCTCTCCCTATTCTGATTTCCAGCTCCCAGAAACTGTGCAACCCAGTGATGGAGAACGTGGGTTTTGGAGATCTAAAACCCGTGTTTTAAACTCAGCATCATGGATTTAAATCCATGGAGTTAAGCTCAGCATCAACCACAGACTGGGGCAAAGTACAGAACTTTCTGAGCCTCTGTTTTCCCACCTATCAATATAAAATGGGGGCAAGCACCCCAATGTCAAGGGAGGACAGAATAATCATGGCTGGTGCTTGGAGAATGTAAGTCCCCTGCAATGGATGGTGGTTATGACTGTCATTGGACTGCACCTGTTGTCACATCTACCCTGGGCTGACCCTTGTATGTTTTACCACCATCCCCTGTAAAGAATCTGCCTGCAATGCGGGAGACCTGGGTTTGATCACTGGGTTGGGATGATCCCCTGGAGAAGAGAAAGGCTACCCCCTCCAGTATTCTGGCCTAGAGAATTCCATGGACTTTGTAGGCCATGGGGTCGCAAAGAGTCAGACACGACTGAGCCACTTTCACTTCAACATTTAACACGTTCAATGTCAAGCCTTCATATCTCAGTGCCAGCTCAGGGCCTGGCACACAGTGAGTGAGTGTGAAGTCACTCAGTCGTGTCCGACTCTTTGTGACCCCATCGACTGTAGCCCACCAGGCTCCTCTGTCCATGAAATTTTTCAGGCGAGAGTACTGGAATGGGTTGCCATTTCCTTCTCCTGGGGATCTTCCTGACAGATGTTAAATAAATGTGGATAAATGGAGCCCTCTGCTATGCAAACTCTCCTTTGGCTTATCGTATCTCTTTGACATGGTGTCTCTTTAGCTTCACTTAAATCATTCCTGGCCTGGTGGGCAGGGTACGTGCACAGCAAGTCCGTGAAGGCCGAGCCTTGTGGTGGGAGGCAGCCCATTTGCTCTCATCCATCCCTTAAATGCCTTTTGGGGGCTCCAGGATCCAACCCTGAGGTCCCTTGGGGCCATCCCTGGACCCAGTATTAAGGCTGCAAGCCTGGGAGGGTACAATATCTGGGAGAGATGCCGCATCCTTGGAGAGCAGCCAGACGGGAGACAGGCCAGGCAGCCTTTCGCCGCGGAGAAAGCTCAGAGCTGCCAGTCAGGAGACCTCAGCTCAAGCCCTCGCAGGTCTTAGCCACAGACTTTGGACAGGGCTGAGCCTTGCTAAACCTCAGTTTCCTCACCTACACAATGGGGTCTTCATGTGGGTAAACGAGCTTATGGTACAAACGACATTACGTTAACCACTAAATCCTGTCCTTACATATATGAGATCTTTGTCCTGGCTGTGTAACATTTATAAGTTCACATTTAAGTGGTCACTGACATGGTATTAAATACCACAGGTCTGACCAGAAATGAATAACATTTTTCCATGATGTTTATTTTCACCATTATTACCATTCAGGTGATTGACAATGGCTTTAAGGCAGCAATATATAGGTTCTGTGTTTTTTTTTTTAAGTAAATGTCTTTCTACTTTTAAGCATGTATTAAAAATATTAAGCAAACGGTCAAGTAGAATGGCAGCTTTAGTAAACACCTAGAAGGGCCAGGAATGTGGACTGCCAGAAAATGCTGCACTTCTGACGCACCTCGCCCTGACCAGATGTGGGGAGGGGGGCAGTGATGAGGGTGGGATGGAGGAGTTGGAAGACCCTGAGACTGGGGGAAGCAAGGGATCCGGGCATTCCAGCCCCACCAGGGTCTGCTCAGTGCAGGGCTGAGAACCCAGCATGGGATTTAGTTGCGGTCCATGCAGGGGGATGGCGAAGGCTGCATGCCAGGGTGTGTGTGCGGTGGGGGGGCGGGTGTCTTTTCCTCCAGGCCCCTGTCCTAAAGCCTCAAATGGACCACCTGCTTCCTTGTCCCAGGGGCATGGCTGATGCTTCAGCCTCAGAATCCGACAGCTGGGGTCCCAATTTAATCCTCAAGCGTTTCTGTAAGAAATGAGGCTGACTCAGAGCAGGCTTCAATATATGTGAACTGAATGAGGGATGCTGTGGGTAGTGTTTCTCACTCCTCCTGGATCCCTCTGGAATCATCTATGTTAGGCTGACTATGCCAGCCCCAACGCCCTAGGAGC
This sequence comes from Redunca redunca, assembly GCA_006410935.1. Lineage (NCBI taxonomy): Eukaryota > Metazoa > Chordata > Mammalia > Artiodactyla > Bovidae > Redunca > Redunca redunca. The sequence goes on from SJYQ01020425.1 coordinate 99,375, forward strand.
TGCCTTGTCTTGTGTTACCACCCTGGTGACAGCCACATTAACTGTCCCCACCAGGCATATGACCAGAGAACCAGACTAAGCTGGAAGGAATATGGAGGTGGCTGCCATATATTATTCATAGATGGATGAGTCTTCCCAGACAGGAAGAATATGGGAGATTAAAAAAAAAAAAAAAGAATAGTAACTATTTGTTTAATTTAATCCAATCAAGTGGTAAAAGCCCCTGAGTTAGGGGGAGATAGAGAGGATTAGGTTTGTGAAATTTGGATTGTGTGTGGAGAGCCCAGTCCAATCAGAAGGCATGAGCTATCCATCAGCAGCACAAGAGAATGCTATCTCATATTTTGGCAAAACAATAAAAAAAGCTGTCCTCATCTCAGTCCACTGATACAGAAACTCCAGCCTGCTTGGGATAAGTCAAGTTACTTGCAGTGGTACGACTATTTTCTCCTTGGTAAGTGGCTTTTAAGCCCAGGAAGATTAGAATTTAAAATATACAGGTGATGAAAAACATAAAAACCCATAGTATTTGTACCTTTTTGTCAAGTTTAAGTTGGGTCAAATTCTGCATGTTGGTGTATAAAATCCTGTATTTTAGTGTTTAAGAATTTTTGGCTACTAGAGTTTCTTGGAGAAGGCAATGGCACCCCACTCCAGTACTCTTGCCTGGAAAATCCATGGACAGAGGAGCCTGGTAGGCTGCAGTCCATGGGGTCGCTAGGAGTCGGACACGACTGAGCAACTTCACTTTCACTTTTCACTTTCATGCATTGGAGAAGGAAATGGCAACCCACTCCAGTGTTCTTGCCTGGAGAATCTCAGGGATGGGGGAGCCTGGTGGGCTGCCATCTATGGGGTCGCACAGAGTCGGACACGACTGAAGCGACTTAGCAGCAGCAGCAGCAGCAGAGTTTCTTATGTTTGTGACTGAGTAATTGACTCCAGTTGAAATTTTAACCTAAAAAATGAAGAGAATTTGACAATGTCTGTAAACATGATCAAACTACTTAAGAGAATTTAATATTCACTTTGTTTATAACTTAGTTTTTTAGATTTATAAGAATTATTTTAAATCCTTGGTTATGCTGTGTTTCTTAGAGCTTTTTGAGGCATTTATAAGACAATCAAGTACATTAAATTTATAAATGCAGTGTCTGAAAGAACGCATGGCAACCCATTCCAGTTTTGTTGCCTGGAGAATCCCAAGGATGGAGGAACCTAGCAGGCTACAATACATGGGGTTGCAAGAGCTGGACATAACTGAAGTGACTTACAAGTACCCGCACATAAATGCAGTGTAGAATATCTAAGGCAGTGATCTCCAGTATAAACGTAATATACGCTCCATACATCATTTTAAATTTTCTATCAGCCACATTTTTAAAAAGGAATAGGTAAGCTTAATTGTAACAGTAGTACTTTCACCTAACAATCTAAAATATTTTCATTTCAATGTGTAATTAATATAAAAGTTATTAATGAGTTATTTTTACATTCTTTCTCTGAACACATCTCTAAACTCTGCTGTGCATCTTACATTCCTAACACATCTCCCTTCGGATGACCACATTCGGACGGCACATTGTAGTGGCAACTAAATTAGACATCACAGATCTAAGGGAATTAAATCAGCTACATTTGTAAGTGGTATTTATTACTTAAGGAGGCTTACTCTGTTCAACCTGACTTGCTGAAATATTAATCAGAGTCCTTGAGAGCCATTGTTTAAAGGCTACTGGACTTATAAAGAAAATGAGGTCTGTGTATTTACAAGGCAAGGAAATAATAGATTTTTTTTTTAATGTTAATTTAAGAAGCTATTTTTTAAAGTGACCACATATAGCCTTTTCAAGTGCACAGCAGCAGCCCTTGAGGACCTCGCCAACCACAGTCCAGATGGAATTCGAGTCACTGGCTTCAGCTCGGCCCCAGGAGGAATGGCTAGGTTCTTTGTTCCCGCGTCTCTCGTAGTGTCAGAAACGATGGAGCCCTTCGGGACTGTCTGGCCAAAGCTCCCCGTTCCACACACACTGAGGTCTAAAGCTGAGAAGCCCTGCTACAAGGTGACTGAGAGGCAGGGCGGCAGGGATCCACGATGGTCTCCTGACTCCCCCAGTCACCCCTCCGAAACTCCCCAGTCAGGGGTTTCTGGCTCCTTCTCTCCACCTCTCCACCCACGCCTGGCTGATCTGGAAACTGAGGCAGAACTGGAGCATAGGTGGACCAACAGGTCCCCGGCCCAGGCCTCTAGGGAGCACCAAGGGAGAACTGGGAAGCATGGGTCTCTAGACCCTGGTCCCTGCCCTAGTCACTCATCAGGACAGACCAAGACCTGCTGAGAGGCCGGCCCAGAATCCAGGCCAGCCTGGCCAGAGAAACTGCTCTGCAAGGCCCAGGATGGAACCTGGAGCTGGGAATGCAAAGGGGAGAAGGACAGGGGAGGCCAACCCAACTCCAAAGAGCCACGATCAGGTCCACCACGACACAAGAGAGCCACCTGGCAAGCCGCCCGGGCCACATGCAGCCATGGGGGCAAAGCCCTGGAACTTCCCCATGGACCTCATCCTCCCAGCTCCCCTTCCTTCCTCCCTCTTCTCCGCTGCTTTTCTTTCTTTGCTTTTGTCAAGTTCCCTTCTGCCCGAGTGCCCCTATTGTCAGGCCATATTTCCAAGAACTAGGATCTATACCTCTGGGCATCCTTAGGAGGGTTGAAGGGAGCAGCATTTAATGCCATTTAATCACAGAGCAAGGAAACTATTCCTGCCTAAAGGGCTTTCTCCTGGAGGAGGAAATGGCAACCCACTCCAGTATTCTTGCCTGGGAAATCCCCTGGACAGAGGGACCTGGCGGGCTACAGTCCATGGGGTCACAAAGACTGATACTATGAACAAAAGGGCTCTCAGTTCCCCTGAACAGTCAAGACAAAAATCACAGTTTGGAGGCAGGATGTCTTTATCACCTCCGCATCTCCCCTTTAACAAAGAGGGCTGGCTTTGGGCTCAAGGGCCGTTACATTCTTTTAACTGTCTGCTAACAAGTCGTAAGAACTGGTTTTCACTGCCATATATTTTTATGCTTATCTTTTCCTTCTATTTGTGGCAAATGATGTCAGTTTTCCATGTGTAAATTGTGACATAAAGTTTCCTTTCAAAACTGAACTTGTATTAGTAAGAAGTGAGTCAATTGAGTATAAATGCAGTTTTGAAAACACAAGGTAACTATCCTGAGAGTGGAGTGGGCCGGGCAGAGCCAAGGTGAAGTGTAGAGAACAGGCCCCAGGTGCCCTCTGCTCCACCTTCCTCGGCTCTGCCCAACCCGGGTTCCCACCTCCATTCAGACACGGTGTGAGGCCAGATCCCAGGGCCTGCAGGCCTTTCAGACCCGGAGCTGAAGCCAGCCACTCATGAAAAACAGAGCATAGAGATGCAGAGTGAGGGGCCATCTGTCTGTCCAGCTCGGAGGCAGAAAGTGGCAGAGCTCCGGAAGCTCCCCGTAGAGTGAGAACAGGCAAGGCCTCTCTTCCGGCCACCCATACGGTGCCAAAGTCATATCCATACCCACTCCAGAGCTAATCAGTTTTTCCTGAAGCAGTGTGAAGTCAGGAGGCTGGAAGCACGTGCCTCTAGACACATGAAAGCAGAGAGAAGAGCCCTCCACAGCTCCCTAGATGCTCCAGGGTTCCCGACGGCGCCTTCCAGGGTCTCCCTCACATCAAACTGAAAGCAGTTAGCATCTCTACTGCCAAGTGGACCCAGACTTCTGGGCCCAGAATTCTGTTTCCATCCCCATCTCCTTACCCTCCAGATGTGAGGGCCCAGAGCAGCAGGACCTCTGCCACCTTGAACCCCACCCTCCGTGGGGGACCAACAAGCGTCCGATGAGCACAGCCCAGGGCCCAAACTTTTCCACCATCTCATGCCTGGCCCAGGTCACTCCAGGCAGTGCCTTGGTCCCCATGAGGGCCTCAGGATCAGAAGGAGCCGGCTCTCAAGAGACTTTCTGCTCATTTGTGCCCTAAACCATGGGTCCCCAACCTCCGGGATCTAACGCCTGATGACCCGAGGTGGAATTGATGTAATAATAATAGAAATAAAGTGCACAGTAAATAGAATGTGTTTGAATCATTCTGAAACCATCCCACCCCCACCTTGGTTGGTGGAAAATAAAAAATGTCTTTCACAAAACTTGTCCCTGGCACCCAACAGGTTGGGGAACACTGCCATAAACTACTCTGGAGTCACCAGAGGCCAGCTGTCTCCTACTCTGCTTGGCTTCCCCGAATTCTGTTACAGGACGACTCTACCATGCGTGGTACAAGCCTGGTGAACCCAGAGCCTCTGCTTTGGGGTTGAGAACACAATCATCAGTGAGCCTTCTTCTCTGGAAGGAGAACGGTTTTTCCTGAAAGTTGGCAAGAAATCCTTAGCCTATGGATGGGAGGTGTCTCCTTCCTCAGACACTGGGAGCCCATTGATAAGAAGGTTGCATGCTGCCCACATTATTTGACCCTCAGGGGTCCTTTTAGCACTGTCCAGGCACAGCCCCAGCCCCTCACAGGGGTGCCTGTACCCTCCCTGGGCCCCGAATGCTGTTGGCACAGCTGGGGACCATCCTAGTACCAGACTGTAGTCTCAGCTAGAAGGCTCCAGAAACATGAGCATGAGAAAACAGCCAGAAAGGGAGCTTGGAGGGCAGATCCCAGGCCCTCCCGTAGGAACGGCAGGAGGTGAGGAGGGGGCTACCTGAGAGAGCTGCCGTCAGCAATCCAGCAACCGTGAAGAAGCGCGCCATGTCTGCCGCCATCTCCGACCGCTATGCGTGCCCGCCGGTGGGAAGCACCATCCCAGGGCCAGGAGGTGGACAGGCCGCTGAGGGCCCCTCGCAGCTGCTCTGCCCCTGGTTGCTCCTGTCTGTAACTCTTTCTCTGCAGAAGACGGCACCCTTTGCACGCATGCGGCCAAGCCCAGCCTGCGAGTCTCTCACGCCTCTGTGCTCTACTTGTGGTTTCGGTCTCCAGGAAGCCAGGCTGGTAATATAGGTGAGGAGAGCCCAGCTGCCTCTACTGCGAGGCCACCAAGCCTGGCTAAATCCTAAGAGTCTCAGAGTGAGACACACACACACACACACACACACACACACACACACAGGGGCCCAAGGGTCTCCTGAGGAAGAGGGGAGCAGAGCGGGGCAAGCCTCATTTCTGGAGATCTGGTACATGGTAAGTAGGTGCTCCATCAATACATGTTGGAAAAGTGAAGGAGCGACCCAGTTCCGTCCTAGTCCATGAGCTCTGGCTCTCATGGGATTGAATCCCATGCTTTCCCTTGCTCTCAGGTGCCATGATAAATGGGAAGAAGAGTGTAGCTTTGCACTTTTAAGAGAGAGAGACTCCGCCTCCGCTTGAACATCGTAAATCAGAACAGTCCTGAGAGATGGTTTTTCCCCACCTCCTTCTGCAAGCTGGAGCCACCCCCGGAGATGGCACGGAAGGCTCCAGTTCTCTCTATACTGCTGGGTCCCGTTTATTCCTCTGTGGGAGGCAGGTGTGGGAGCTGGGCCCAGAAGGATAAGCAGGTTTTCAACAGGCAGCATTGCGTGGAAGCTGCTGGGCCTTGAAGAGGGGCAGGAGCAGAGAGGCAGGGGGCTTCACAGGGGCCGAGGCGGGCCCCCCAGGGCTCTTTGGGAAGTGCTGAGTTGTCCAGTTGGGCTGCAAAGAAAGTTCCAAAGGAGGCAGGGGCCAAGACCAAGTGTAATTAATTCACCATTGTGCTTCCTAGGGAGTCTACATGCACGTTAAGTCACTTCAGTCAGGTTCGACTCTATGCAACTCTGTGGACTTTAGCCCACCAGGCTCCTCTGTCCATGGGATTCTTCAAGCAAGAATCCTGGAATGGGTTGCCATGGCCTCCTCTAAGGGATCTTCTCAACCCAAAGACTGAACCTGCATCTCTTATGTCTCCTGCGTTTTCAGGCAGGTTCTTTACCACTGGTGTCACCCGGGAAGCCCAGAGGACCTACCGCTAATGCCAAATAAATATTGTTGAGTCAGCGAAGGAACCACTCACTTAATCTGGTCGTCCACACAGAACCCATGAAGAAGCTGAGTCTAAGTCCAGGGGAGTCTGTTTCTCTCCTGACCCTTCCCTGATATGACTCCATCTCAAATTCATGAAGCCTGGCCTGACACTTCCCTCATCCTCACTTGTTTTCATCTCCTTACCTGTTGAATGGGGAAGCGACATCTGAAGTTGCTGGTTGTAGAGCCAGAGGGAACCAGGTCCCCTTGGGTAAACTCTGCCCAGCTCCAGGGTGGAAGAAGCTCTGGCACCAGCTGAGGCTGCCCTCTTGTGGACGGTTCTGAAAGCGCATACAGCAGATAACTGCCTCCCACTTCCATTTTCAACTCCAATAAGGAACACTAAGCTCAACATTCAGAAAACGAAGATCATGGCATCCGGTCCCATCACCTCACGGGAAATAGATGGGGAAACAGTGGAAGCTGTGTCAGACTGTATTTTTTTTGGCCTCCAAAATCACTGCAGATGGTGACTGCAGCCATGAAATTAAAAGACGCTTACTCCTTGGAAGAAAAGTTATGACCAACCTAGATCGCATATTCAAGGTCCGTCTAGTCAAGGCTATGGTTTTTCCAGTGATCATGTATGTGAGAGTTGGACTGTGAAGAAGGCTGAGCACCGAAGAATTGATGCTTTTGAACTGTGGTGTTGGAGAAGACTCTTGAGAGTCCCTTGGACTGCAAGGAGATCCAACCAGTCCATTCTGAAGGACATCAACCCTGGGATTTCTTTGGAAGGAATGATGCTAAAGCTGAAACTCCAGTACTTTGGCCACCTCATGCGAAGAATTGACTCATTGGAAAAGACTTTGATGCTGGGAGGGATTGGGGGCAGGAGGAGAAGGGGACGACAGAGGATGAGATGGCTGGATGGCATCATGGACTCGATGGACATGAGTCTGAGTGAACTCCGGGAGTTGGTGATGAACAGGGAGGCCTGGTGTGCTGCAATTCATGGGATCACAAAGAGTTGGACACGACTGAGCGACTGAACTGAACTGAAGGAACACTTAGTGAGACCCCTTTTGGAGGAAGAGATGAAACCACAGCCCTGCCCTCAAAGAGTGGGTAGTTCACAAACACAGGTGACCAACCGTAGACCAGGGTAGGATGAGCACAGTGGGCAGTCTCCTGCTGATAAGCAGCATCCTGAGAGACACGTTTGGTTGGGCAGGAGAGATGGTTAAGCTTTCCTCTCTGGCAATATAGGAGATGGTAAGTGCTGGAAAGTTCTCCTGAAGCAAAACACACACAAAAGCTGGATTAAAATATTATAAAGCAGGAGTCCCCAGCCTCTGGGCAACCTCCTGTCAGATCAGTGGCAGCCTTGGATTAGAAATAAAGTGCATAAAAAATGCAATATGCTCAAAGTATCCTGAAACCGTCCCTCTGTCTGGTTAATGAAAAGAATTGTCTTCTATGAAAACAGTCCCTGGTGCCAAAAAGGTTTAAGGATGCGTGCATGCATGCATGCTCAGTCATATCTGACTCTTTGGGATCCCATGGACTGTAACCCGCCAGGCTTCTCTGTTCATGGGGTTTCCCAAGCAAAAATACGAGAGTACGTTGCCATTTCCTCCTCCAGGGGATCTTCCAGACCCAGGGATCAAACTCACATCCCCTGCATTGCAGGTGGATGCTTTACTGCTGAGCCACTGGGAAGAAAAGAGTTTGGGGGACCGCTGTATAAAGCATCTTTAGAAAAGTCTAGCAGAGGTGGCACGAAATTAAGGTTAATTGTTGGAGTTCAGAAGTGATAAAAAGCACAAATCCAAAGAGATCGCTGAGAGCAGAAGCAGAGGTTACAAGAACTTCAGTTTGAAGGGAGAAAACCTAGAACTTGAGCAAAGAGTAAGACAGAATCAGGAACCTCCCATTCAAAGCCAAGCAGTGAACAACACCCACAGTGGATGACCCTGGAGAGAAAAACCTCCAAAGGGAGCTGGTATAGAATTCGCTCGGCTCAGCCTTGACTCTGAATGAGAGAAAAAGGAACATCAACCCTGAATTTTAAAACAACAGGAGAATTTAAAGAAAGTAGATAGTTGCTCCCTAGGTACTTGGGAGAAACAAATGGGAAAATACTCTCTGGAGTAACTCAGCTTAAACTCAGGCCTCAAAGAATCCCCATAGAAAAGGTTCACAGGAACAGGAGTACATAGAAAAAAAAAAACAAACCATAAAATTCAAAACACGAGGGTATTGATCTTTAGAGAAAAAGAACAAGTAGAATGTGATTTATTATAAGGATTGCCTCATATGATTTTGGAGGCTAAGAAATCTCAAGATCTCAGTTGGCAACTGGAGATTCAGGAGAGCTGGTGATGAACTTCTAGTCTAAGTCTGCAGACCTAAGAACCAACAGAGCTGATGGTGTAAGGTCCAGTCTGAGTCCAAGTCCAAAGGCAGGATGAGATCAGTGTCCCAGCTCAAAGAAAGGCAGAGAGAGACACACTCTTTTACTAGGCCCTTCTCTTCCATTCAGACTTTCAGTGGATTGGATGAGGCCCCCACTCATGGGGGACAGCAACATGCTTCACTCACTCTACCGATGCAAATGTGAATCTCATCCAGAAACACCCTCACAGACACACCCAGAATAATTTTTAAACAAATATCTGGACATATGGCCCAGTCCAGTAGACACATAAAATTAACCATCACAAGGCATTTTAAGTGAGAATTACACACAGCAATAAATAATAGACTTAAACTTTTAAAACCTTTGGATATTGGAATTATGGTATACATAATATAAAATAAAGATACTTCATATGCTTAAAGAAATAAAAGTTAGTAATCAATGGTATAGATGAGGAATGAGGCTATTTTATTTTTGTTGTTGTTGCTTTTTTTTTTTTTAACTTTGCTCCTTTGCTTTGTTGCTAAGCACTTCAGATAGACAGGGACCCCACCGTGGCACCAGGCCTCTGGAGTGATCCATCAGGGTCTCCGGCCACATCACCAATGGTCTTGTAGGGAGAAACAGATCTGGAGGTTTGGACTTCCCCCAACAGAACTAGGGGAGAAGGGGCAGAAACCTGCAGAATGCTTAGGACCAAGATGGAGCTCAGGCTGATGCTGGACCCAGGGCTAGGCTGGTGGGTATGTCTGGGCCACCTCTTCAGCCCCACTTGGTGCCCAGCTCCTCCCCAGACCATGCCACACGGAACCTGTGAGAAGGAACATTTCAACCTCACACTTTATCCTGAAAAGCATACTGAGACTATTTCAAATGTCTCATTATGGAAGATTTAAAAAACAAATAAGATAATACCTCTATACTGGATAATTATGAGCTTCAAAACTAGCAATCCAAAGGACAGATTAAACATCAGAATAAGATAGCTCCAGAGAGTACTCGTGAGCTGGATATATATCTGAAGAACTTATTAAAAATACAGCACAGAGACAAAGCAATGGAAAATATGAAACAGAGGTTAAGAGATATAGACGATGGAACAAGGGCTTGAATAGGTCTAAGCGGAAATTTTTCAGAATTCATGAAAGACGCAGTCCTCAGATGCTGAAAGCTCCCTAACCCATGAATGATAAATACAAAGAAATCTACACCAAACACCTATGGTAGCAAAACAGCTAATCACTGGAGAGAAGACGATCTATAAAGCAGACAGACAGCTAACCTCTTAATATCAATAATTGAAGCCAGAGGACAGTGGAACAACATCTCAAAATGCTGAGAGGAAATAACTGTCCAGATTGAATACATTTCAGATACATTTTCAGATTAAAAATTGAGAGCATTTGTAACTGATGCTCACAAAAGGAAATTCTAAATGATGTTCTTTTAGAATTACGGACGAGGAAAATAATCTTGGAAGGAAAGCATAAGATTCAAGTAGGAATTGTGATCAAAGGAATACGTGAATACGGACATAAATTAAATAAGCATCAATGATATAAAATAATTGTAAGAATATCTAATTTGTTGAATTAGGGAAAAACAAGATAAAAAAAGAAGCAGGAAATAATAACAAAGGAATCAGTAAGGAGCAATCAGAGTTTAAAAAGGCCTGTCATTTGCAAGAGCATGAAATTCTGACTGGCTTTTAACTTTGTTGAAGTAAATGTTCATGTTAAATTAGTGGAATGATTAGTGGGGAAAGCCTTATATAAAACCAAGAAAGGAAAGAAAAAGAAGTCAAATAAGAAAGGCAGGACACACAGGATGGGTAGGTTTCAGCAGACAGAAAAAGGTGTAGGGAGCTCCTGGCAGAAGGCACAGTTTAAGAGGCAAGACCAGATGGCAGGAGCATCACCGGAAACTGATGTGATACGCCAGAAGCAGCCTGTGTTCTGTGGACACAAAATTCCAGGAAGCTGGAAGGCACACAAGCTCGGGGCCCAAAGCCAAGGACTTTGGGAGCCAGGACTTCTTTAAATTAATCTTTTCCTTTTTAAAAAAAAGTATTTTTAATGGAAGGATAATTGCTTTATAATATTGATTTGATTGAAGTGCAGTTGCCTCACAATGTTGTGTTAGTTTCTCCTGTATGGCAAAACGAATACAGCTCTGTGTTTACATATATCCCCCCTTTTTTGATTTCCTTCTCATTTAGGCCACCACCAAGCACTGAGCAGAGTTCCCTGTGCTATGCAATAGGTTCTCAGTGGGCTTCCTTGGTGGCTCAGATGGTAAAGAATTCACCTACAATGCAGGAGACCCGGGTTCAATCCCTGGGTCAGGAAGATCCCCTGGAGAAAGGAACGGCTACCCACTCCAGTATTCTTGCCTGGAGAATTTCATGGACAGAAGAGCCTGACGGGCTACAGTCACACTCTTTGGTGTCACAAAGAGTCAGACACAACTAAGCAACTAACAATTATCTATTTTATACATGATATCAATAGTGTATTATATATGTCAATCCCAATCTCCCATTCACCCCCTTCCCCCCTTCCCTCGTGATATCCATATGTTTGATATCTATGTCTGTGTATCTATTTCTGCTTTGCAAATAAGATCATCTATACCATTTTTGTAGATTCCACATATATGCATTATTATATGATATTTGCTTTTCTAACTTACCTCACTCAGTATGACAGTCTTTAGGTCCATCCACATCTCCACAAATGACCCAATTTCATTCCTTTTTACAGCTGAGTAATTTTTCACTGTATATATGTACCATACATTCTCTACCCATTCCTCTGGGGGACATTTGGGTTGCTTCCATGTCTTTCTTCAAGCCAGAACACCAATTTGCAAGAACACCTCAAGTTTTTGCATCCTGTGGACAGTCCAGGCATTTTTCATCCAGACTGCATCTCTCTCTTGACCTTGGCCCAGCAGAGAGGAACAAGCCACGTTATTGAGGGAAATCTGACTTTGACTGAAGGGAGGCCTTGGGGCTGCACCCCCTGCTAAGTGGCATAGGGGAAAGTTCAATGCCTGCTCATACTTAGTGAGCACTTCCTATTGTACTGAACACTTGACATGGGATTCCCTCCTCAATTCTCACAACAACTCAACTAAATAGGTACCATCCTTAACACATCCTTGAAGACAAGGAAACTGAAGTTAAAGAGGTGGTTTGCTCAAGTTCCCACAGCTAAGAAGTAGTAGGATTAGGCTCTGAACTCAGGTTTGTCTGACCCCAAAACCCGAGCTCTAACCACAGGCAGTTCAGCCTCGCTGGGGGTCGGAGTGGAGGAGGCAAAAGTTGCCAGAGGGGGTTACAATTTTAATTAGGTAGTATCTTAGCCTGCCCCTCCCTCAAATAGAGCTTTGCCTGCAGGTAGGTTATTTGGGAGTGGGATCTCAGGGAGCCCAGAAAGGAACAAGAAGCGGTGAAACAGGAAAAGAAGGAACGTCAGTAAAAGGACGCACCATTGAGTTGGTCACACTATGCGCAACTAGTGCTCCATCTTGGACTTATGAGATGGTTCTCAGAAATATCTGACCCATGTGTGGGCTCCATTCCTGCCACCCACTGTACCAGCAGCAGTGTGGCCAAAGGAGGTGCAGGAAACCCCCGCAGGAAAAGCCAGCATGCCTGCTTGCTTGTTAGATCTCTCTCTGTGTAGCCCTTCTCTGCTGGCCATTAACACAAGAAAAAAAGGTTTGCTTGCTTGGGACTTCCCTGGTGGTCCAGTGGTTAAGACACTAAGCTCCCAAGGCAGCGGTCAGGGTTCAATGCCTGGTGAGGGAACTAGATCCCATATACCACAGCTAAAGGCATCATGTGCCACAACTAAGGCACGGCACAGCCAAATAAATACTTTTTTTAAAAAAAGAACTGCATGCTTTGCACCCACTCCCACAGACTCATCCCTATGCTTCTACCCCAAGTATCCTTGTCTTTGATTTTCCAGTCTGGCTCCTTCCAGCTTGTTGCCTAGGAATCCATGTGTATCCACAGCCCCAGCCACTTTTCTTTCCACGGGCAGTGGACGACCAACGGTACTCTCACAGTTTTTCCACCAGGAGTATTTCCCTTCATCGTTATCCCTTAGAATTACCCTAAGTGAGGCTGTTTCTGTCCATTTCTTGTTCGTAACAACCACTGTACTCTCCCTTTTGTGAAACAGTCCTCAGGTTTGCCACCTTTAAGAAGGGCACCTCCACTGAGGCCAGAAGTTTGAGTTAAAAGAGAAACGTGGAGACCACAGAGGTGGGAACCTTCTGTTTGTGTAACTTACTTGAATCTTCTGGGCCTGGTTGGGCCCAAAGCTGTTGTGCAGTGAATCACTGCTACCCTTCCTCCAGATCTCACAACCCAGTGTGTATGATAATACCCAGACCATGCTGGGTGCTCAGGTTGCTTAGGCATGGGCATGGTGTTATTTATTCACTAAGTCATGTCCCATTCTTTGCAACCCCATGGACTGCAGCACGCCAGGCTTCCTTGTTCTTCACCATCTTCTGGAGTTTACTCAAATTCATGTCCATCGAGTTGGTGATGCCATCCAACCATCTCATCCTCCATCCCTGCTTCTCCTTCTGCCCTCAATCCTCCGCAGCATCAGGGTCTTTTCCAGTGAGTCACTGGCAACACATCATCAAAGTACAGTCTCTACAAGGGCCCAGAAACATATTAGGAGATGATTTTCGAGTGACAACTGATTCTCTGTGGCAGGAATTATGGTTTTATTCCAGGACCCTAAAGTTTCGGGCTGCAAATTCTCCTCCATTAGAAGTCTCCAGAGACTTCACACAGCATCCTTATCCATCTGGGTCTTATGGCCAAGATGGCACAGTGGCTGGGACCACTGCCTGGACCTGCTGCAAGAATCTTCTCTTGGGGGACTTCCCTGGTGGTCCTGGGGTTGAGACTCTGTGCTTTCACTGTAAGAGGCATGGTTTCAGCCCCTGGTAGGGGAACTAGGATCCTGCATGCCTCAAGGTGTGGCAAAAAAAAATAAAAAATAAAAGTTGATACATAGAGAATCTCTAAGCAAAGTAAAAAAAAAAAAAGTTAATACAAAAAAAATCCATAATGAACAACAAACAACAAAACCTCTTCTCTGAGCCCCACTCAGAATAAGCAGCACCCCAAGTCACATGATAAGTAGTCAGAACAGAATCCTCAAATGTGATATATGTACCAAAACCCAAAGAGGCTTACCATGTACTGTCCATCCTTACAGGGAGTAGATATAAGGTGCAAAAGATTGCTCTTCACCTTAGAGGTAATGCCCCAGCATGCCCCAGACCTCTGGATACCCTGAATCTTCCTTAGTTTGGCAGCCACCTAAATCTTCATGTGGTTATCTCCCACCTTTCAACACAAATAGCAACTCTCAACTTTTCTGGTCTCAAAACCTCCTGATAGTCTTAAACACTATCAAGGACTCCAAAGAGCTTTGTTTATGTGGATTATATCTATTCATATATGCCATATGAGAAATTAAACTGAGAAATTTAAAATATGTAATTTATTAAAAAAATAACAATACTGAAAAAGAATACATATATATAATTAAATCACTTTGCTGTACACTTGCAATTAACACAATATTGTAAATTAACTATACCCCAAGAAATAAACACATAGCAACAATAAACTTGTTACACATTAACATAAGTAACACTTTTTATGAAAAATTAATATATATTCCAAACCAAAAATAGTTATTGGGGAGAGTAGCATTGTATTGAATGTTTATCAGTTTCTCTAATGTCTGACTTTGTAGAAGACACTTGGATTCTCATATCTGCTTCTTCATTCATCCTGCTGAGATGTCATTTTGGTTGAAGAATATGAGGAAAATCTGGCCTTCTGATATGCAGTTGAAAAAAGAAGGACTATTTTAATCACCTTTTTTGGTAATTTTAGATAGTCTTTTCTGATACTAGTACAAAACTTAACAAGTGATAATTTCTAACGGTTAGTTGCAATTTGGAATCTGGAATCAGATCAATGAACTTTAATGCACTGGTAAAGTTCATTGGTTTATCTCTCACTTCTAATGGATCTTTCATCTGCATGTGATTTTGAAATAACATACGTCGGTCATTCTGGAACATGTTGGTTCACAGAGTTATGGTAGATCTTCCAAAATTTACATATTTCATCATACGATGTTAAAAAAAAAATCACACTCATTAATGTCATCTCTGATCCCATCAGGAAACTAAGTATAGGGAATCTGTCAAGATGACGGTGGCAAATACAAGTTTTCTAAAATTCCAATTTTTTACTTAAAAGCTCCAATCTTATCATTGGCAACAAATACTGTCAGTTGTTTTCTTTGAAGTGACAAACTCACATCATTGATTTTCAAAAAATTGTCTGCCAAATCCTTAAGTCTGAGTAACCATAGTTTCATAATAAAAAACTCAACTAGTTCATCTGGCAAAGCAAACAATAGCACAGTTGCTCTTCCTGGAGGCGACCACTATGCTGCAATATTCAGCAGAAGTGTTCTGTACATACTCTCATCTTGTCACATAGAATATTAAAAATTTGGGTACCTAAGAATTGTAATTTAATAATATGCATAATTTTAGAAAGTATGGGTTCAATCCCTAGTCAGATA
The DNA here is from genome assembly GCA_006410935.1 of Redunca redunca. Lineage (NCBI taxonomy): Eukaryota > Metazoa > Chordata > Mammalia > Artiodactyla > Bovidae > Redunca > Redunca redunca. Next base: position 114,457 of record SJYQ01020425.1, read on the forward strand.
ACTAAGATTCCACATGCCCGGGAGAAACTTGAGCCCTCGCACTGCAACAAGAAAGCCCATGCATGGCAGTGAAAGATCCTGTGGGCTACAGCTAAGACCTGATGCAGCCAAATAAATAATATTAGTGATGCTTATTGCTTCCTTCAGTTCAGTTTAGTTGCTCAGTCGTGTCCAACTCTTTGCGACCCCATGGATTGCAGCACGCCAGGCTTCCCTGTCCATCACCAACTCCCGGAACTTCCTGAGGGACATTCTTAAGTAAAGCTTAACAATTTTTTGGTATTTTTTTACTCTGGGTGCATGGGAGTGAAGCATTCAGTGGCGACTAGGAGAGAATAGGGCTTCCCTGGTGGTTCAGCTGGTAAAGAATCCGCCTGCCATGTTGGAGACCTGGGTTCGATCCCTGGGTTGGGAAGATCCCCTGGAGAAGGGAACAGCTGCCCACTCCAGTATCCTGGCCTAGAGAATTCCATGGACTGTGTAGTCCATGGGGTCACAAAGAGTTGGACACAACTGAGTGACTTTCACTTTCAGTAGAATATAATGCCCCCACTTTGACTCATGCTAAGAGCAGCAGTTTTACCCATCATTTCTTTTGTACCAGCCAAATTAGGTCAGGAAAAAGGCAAATTATGTCTTCATACTTTTGAAATTTAATTAAAATTTTATTTTATTTTGGAGTATAGATGATTTATAGTAGTTGTGTTAGTTCCAGGTGTACAGCAAAGTGATTCAGTTACGTATATACATGTATCTCCTCTTTTTCAGATTCTTTTTCCACGTAGGTTAATGCAGACTAATGAGTAGAGTCCCCTGTGCTATATAGTAGGTCCTTGCAGGTTATCTCAAAGCTACTTTCTTTATGAAAAGAGTTATGACCTCACAGATTCCTGAAAGGGTCTCAGGCACCCATTAGGGTTTCATGGACCTCACTTTGAGAACTGCTGGTTTGACCAGAAGGTCTATGGTCCCAAGAGTTGAAACCCAGCATCCTGAGTATGCTGGTTCTCCTCGTTAGCATTGCTGGTGACACGTAAGCCCTCACGGAGGAGCAGCTTCGTGGAGATTTGACACCAAGGACATGCTGCCCCTTTGTCTTTCCTCTCCCACAAGCAATATTCCACTGATCACTCCCCGGTGAACCTTGCAGTGTGGTACCTGCTGAACCAAACACTCCATATCGGGCCTGATCAGCCCAGAATCCAGCAGAATGATACCCCCAGTACCAAATTTAACCTTCGTGAACAATCAAAATCTTAGAAGCACTGTAGAGAAGCTCTCTGGAAAATTAAGAAAAGCAGGGGGAACTATAATCTCATCATCTTGACAATCACTGTTAGGTTGTGGCCAAGGGTGACCACAAACAATGTCATTTCATTCTGAATTTACCAGCGATGAAAATCCCCAAGCTTTTTTTGTCCTACTAGTGCTAAGCCACGTCATCCTGGCCCTTTCTCGCTGGCTCTGGGACCCCAAGAAAAAGACCTGACATTCAAACGTGTTTACTTTATCCATATAGAACTGCTCTGCGGATACATGTGGGGTCTGGAGTCCAAACTGGCTAAAGTTTTCACAGTTCTGTGTGATTTGCAAATGGGGGTCACCCTCGTCCATATCAACAGCCTCTTTCATAAATTCTCCCATGGAAATGTGAACTTTGGATTGTAACGCTTAACAGTGAAACCACACTCACTGATGACATGTCCTTTCTATATTTCTTTCCTGTGGTTGATGTGACAAATTCCCAAGGATTTGTTAACCTAGACAACAGGAATTTACTTGCACAGTTCTGGAGGCCAGAGATCTGACATCAAGGAGTCAGCAGGGCCACACTCCCGCTAGTGGCTCTAGGGGAGAATCTGTCTCTTGCTTTTTCCACCTTTTTGTTTTGATTTGTTGGTTTGCTTTAATATTTATTTATTTGGCTGCCCTGGATCTTAGTTGCTGCACTCAGAATCTCTAGTTGCCGCATGTGAACTCATTTGCACATCCAGGATCTAGTTCCCAGACCGGGTATCAAACCCCAGCCCCCCGCTTTGGGGCATGGAGCCTTCGCCAGTGGACCACCAGGGAAGTGCCCTCCACCTTCCTGTGACAACAGGAGCTCCTTGGCACTCTTTGTTGCTTCCAGCATCACTCTAGTCTTCGCCTCTCTCTTCCCAGGGCTGTCCCCTCTGTGTGGGTCTGTCTCATCTCCCTCTGTCTTTCTCTCTTTTTTTAATTGACCACCTTCACCCATTTCCCCCACTTCCCACCCCCACCGCTGACAACCACCAGCCTATTCTCAGTTTCTGTAAATTCTTTTTCTTTTTTTCAGAATCCACATATAAGAGGAATCATATAGTACTTGTCTTTCTCTAACTTATTTCACTTAGCATAAGGCCCTCAGGGTCTAGCCATGTTGTTGCAAATAGCAGCATTTCCTTCTTTTCATGGCTGAATAATACTCTGTTGTGTGTGTATATATACACACACACACACACCAAGTTTTCTTTATCCAGTCATCCATCAGTGAACATTTAGGTTGCTTTTAAAATTTTATTTATTTATTCTTTATTTTGGAGAAGGAAATGGCAACCCACTCCAGTGCTCTTGCTTGGAGAATCCCAGGGATGGGGGAGCCTGGTGGGCTGCTGTCTGTGGGGTTGCACAGAGTCAGACATGACTGAAGCGACTTAGCAGCAGCATTCTTTGTTTATTTTGGCTGCTCTGGGTTTACCTTTTGGCTCAATGGTTTCTCTAGTTGTGACGTTAGAGCTCAGTTGATATATCGGATCTTAGTTCCCTGACCAGGGATCGAACTCAGGCTCCCGAATCGGGAACACGGAGTCTTAGTCACTGGACCACCAGGGAAGTCCCTAAGTTGCTTTCATGTCTTGAGTAATGCTGCAATGAACATGGAGGGTATAAATATCTCTTTAAGACAGTGATTGCATTTCCTTCAGATAGATACCCAGAAGTGGAATTGCTAGATAATCCAATAGATCTATTTTTCACTTTGTAAGAATACTCCATGCTGTTCTCCAGAGCAGCTGCACCAATTTACATTCCTACCAATAGTGCAAGAGGGTTCCCTTTCTCCACATCCTCACCAATGATTGTTATCGCTTGTCTTTGCCTTTCTTTTATAAAGATACTTGAAATGGCATTTAGGAGCCGCTGAGATAATCCAAGTGGGTCATAAATGCCATCTTTTGCCCTGTGAGATAATATTCACAGGTTCCAGGGGTTAGGACATGGACATCTCTTTGAAGGGGGCCACCATTCAACCCACTACACCCTCTCTCACAGCAGACATCTGTCTATGGCCATAGCTCCCAGTCAGAGATGATTGGGGCCCCCAGGGACGTACAGAAACGTTTGGAGACATTTTTGTTGTCACAACTGAGGGGGGAAGATTCAGCTAGCATCTCGTTAATAGAGGCCAGCTATAAGATAGTATATTCAAAAGCAGAGACATTACTTTGCCGGCTAAGGTCCATCTAGTCAAGGCTATGGTTTTTCCTGTGGTCACGTATGGATGTGAGAGTTGGACTGTGAAGAAGGCTGAGCGCCGAAGAATTGATGCTTTTGAACTGTGGTGTTGGAGAAGACTCTTGAGAGTCCCTTGGACTGCAAGGAGATCCAACCAGTCCATTCTGAAGGACATCAACCCTGGGATTTCTTTGGAAGGAATGATGCTAAAGCTGAAACTCCAGTACTTTGGCCACCTCATGTGAAGAGTTGACTCATTGGAAAAGACTCTGATGCTGGGAGGGATTGGGGGCAGGAGGAGAAGGGGACGACCGAGGATGGGATGGCTGGATGGCACCACTGACTCGACGGATGTGAGTCTGAGTGAACTCTGGGAGATGGTGATGGACAGGGAGGATTAGTGTGGTACGATTCATGGGGTTGCAAAGAACCGGACACGACTGAGCGACTGCACTGAACTGACTGATATTGCTAAATACCCTACAAGGCACAGTGTGCGTGAAAGTGCTCAGTTGTGTCCAAACACATGGACTGTAGTCCACCAGGCTCTTCTGTCCATGAGATTCTCCAGGCAAGAATACTGGAGTGGGTTACCATGCCCTCCTCCAAGAGATCTTCCCAACCCAGGGATCGAACCCCTGTCTGTTGCATCTCCTGCATTGGCAGGCGGATTCTTTAACACCAGCGCCACCTGAGAAACTCCATGGCTCAGCAGGTACAGAATTCACCTGCAGTGCAGGAGACGCAATGCACAGGACAACTCTAAAGCAAAGAATTAACCAGCCTAAGGTGTCAATAGTGTTGAGGTTGAGAAACCCTGATTTATAATGAAAGGGAAAGTGAAGTCGCTCAGTCGTATCCAACTCTTTGCAACCCCCTGGTTTGTAGCCTGCCAGGCTCCTCCATCCACGGGATTTTCCAGGCAAAAATACCGGAGTGGGTTGCCATTTCCTTCTCCATGATTTATAATAAATTATTATTATTGCATATGTTCTGTCTAAGAAGCCTCCACGGTCAACTTTATCTCTTTATCCAACTTTATTTTTCATTATCAGTTCAGTTCAGTTCAGTCTCTCAGTCATGTCCGATTCTTTGCAACCCCATGAATCGCAGCACGCCAGGCCTCCCTGTTCATCACCAACTCCCGGAGTTCACTCCCATCACTCCCATCGAGTCAGTGATGCCATCCAGCCATCTCATCCTGGGTCATCCCCTTCTTCTCATGCCCCCAATCCCTCCCAGCATCAGAGTCTTTTCCAGTGAGTCAACTCTTCACATGAGGTGGCCAAAGTACTGGAGTTTCAGCTTTAGCATCATTCCTTCCAAAAAAATCCCAGGGTTGATGTCCTTCAGAATGGACTGGTTGGATCTCCTTGCAGTCCAAGGGACTCTCAAGAGTCTTCTCCAACACCACAGTTCAAACGCATCAATTCTTTGGCACTCAGCCTTCTTCACAGTCCAACTCTCACATCCATACACGACCACAGGAAAAACCATAGCCTTGACTAGACGGACCTTAGTCAGCAAAGTAATGTCTCTGCTTTTGAATATGCGATCTAGGTTGGTCATAACTTTTCTTCCAAGGAGTAAGCGTCTTTTAATTTCATGGCTGCAATCACCATCTGCAGTGCTTTTGGAGCCCCCAAAAATAAAGTCTGACACTGTTTCCACTGTTTCCCCATCTATTTCCCATGAAGTGATGGGACCCGATGCCATGATCTTTGTTTTCTGAATGTTGAGCTTTAAGCCAACTTTTTCACTCTCCTCTTTCACTTTCATCAAGAGGCTTTGTAGTTCTTCTTCACTTTCTGCCATAAAGGTGGTGTCATCTGCATATCTGAAGTTACTGACATTTCTCCCGGCAATCTTGATTCCAGCTTGTGTTTCTTCCAGTCCAGAGTTTCTCATGATGTACTCTGTGTATAAGTTAAATAAGCAGAGTGACAATATACAGCCTTGACGTACTCCTTTTCCTATTTGAAACCAGTCTGTTGTTCCATGTCCAGTTCTAACTGTTGATTCCTGGCCTGCATACAGATTTCTTAGAGTCAGGTCAGGTGGTCTGATATTCCCATCTCTTTCAGAATTTTCCACAGTTGATTGTGATCCACACAGTCAAAGGCTTTGGCATAGTCAATAAAGCAGAAATAGATGTTTTTCTGGAACTCTCTTGCTTTTTCCATGATCCAGCGGATGTTGGCAATTTGATCTCTCTTTCCTCTGCCTTTTCTAAAACCAGCTGGAACATCTGGAAGTTCACAGTTCACATATTGCTGAAGCCTGGTTTGGAGAATTTTGAGCAATACTTTACTAGCATGTGAGATGAGTGCAATTGTGTGGTAGTTTGAGCATTCTTCGGCATTGCCTTTCTTTGGGATTGGAATGAAAACTGACCTTTTCCAGTCCTGTGGCCACTGCTGAGTTTTCCAAATTTGCTGGCATATTGAGTGCAGCACTTTCACAGCATCATCTTTCAGGATTTGAAATAGCTCAACTGGAATTCCATCACCTCCACTAGCTTTGTTTGTAGTGATGCTTTCTAAGGCCCACTTGACTTTATATTCCAGGATGTCTGGCTCTAGATGAGTGATCACACCATCGTGATTATCCGGGTCATGAAGATCTTTTTTGTACAGTTCTTCTGTGTATTCTTGCCATTTCTTCTTAATATCTTCTGCTTCTGTTAGGTCCATACCCTTTCTGTCCTCTTATCGAGCCCATCTTTGCATGAAATGTTCCCTTTGTATCTCCAATTTTCTTGAAGAGATCTCTAGTCTTTCCCATTCTGTTCTTTTCCTCTATTTCTTTGCATTGATTGCTGAAGAAGGCTTTCTTATCTCTTCTTATATGCGACACTAAATACATCCTATTCTGTTTTATTCTATTCTCTTCTATTCATTTGTTTGTTGTCTGTCTCCCTCAACACATCAGCTCAATAAGGGCAGAGATTTGTGTCCGCTTTGTTAATTGCTATATCCTCAGCCTTTTGAACAGCACCCAGAATGTAGTAAGCAATTTCCAAATGTGTATCTAATTAATTTATTAGTTAATTAAAATGAAGGCATTTCCTGAGCTCTTACTGTACATGAACACAGTGCTAGGTTATCTCATTTTGATGTTCATAAAAAAAAATTCTAGAAGGTAGGAAGTATTGTTATTCTCCTCCATTTTCCAGATAAAGAAACTGAAGAAGTTAAACAGCTTACTGAAGATTACACAGCTCTTAAGAGGACAAGACAGGAGGCTTCCCTGGTGATCCAGTGCCTAAGACTTCACACTCCCAATGGAGGGGGCCTGGGTTCAATCCCTGGTCAGGGGACTAGATCCCATGTGCTGAAACTAAGAGTTTTCATGCCACCATGAAGACGGAAGATCCCACCTGCCACAACTAAGACCCTGAGCAGCCAAATAAATATTAAAACAAAAAAAGAGGCCAAAGTAGAGCATTTTCTCAGGTGTCCAATCCCAGGGTATATTCCCTTGGAGAGGCTGGGCTTACCACATGCCAGGCAGGGTACCAGGGAACACAGAAGTGAAGAAGACGTGATCCCTATCCCCCAGTCTCTAGTCCAGTGGGAGAAAAAGACAAGTAAATAGGCACTTATGACACCAGTCATTGCAGGGGACTCAGGGTTGAACCAACCTCGGGAAATCCGGGGAGACTTGATTGGTGGTTCAGTCACTAAAGAATCTGCCTGCAGCGTGGGGTTGGAAAGATCCCCTGGAGGAGAGCATGGCGACCCACTCCAGTATTCTTCCCTGGAGAACTGCCATGACAGAGGAGTCTGGAGGGCTGCAGTCCACAGTGTCTCCAGAGTCGGACACTAGTGAGCGACTAAGCACAGCACAGCACATCATCTGTGATGCCTTGCCTCCCAACCCATGGATGTTCACACTCATGAGTGCGCAGGGGACAGGAAGACAACAGGAGGATGGATCCTCTACGCCACCTGCCCCCTGGGGGCCACGGCCATTCACAGACCAGTCTGCATCCATGCCAGACCTTCAGCCCTGGGAATGTCCTGCTTGCATTCATGGCCATGGGAAGGCATCCACTCTGTTCCACTCCTTTAAAGGCCCCTAGCTCTCTTGGTGTTCATGAGAATGGGACAAACCAGCAGTTATCAACCTTGTCCTGAAAAAACCCAACAGAAGAGGGCCTTCCATGTGCTGCTACCCACTTAGTGGAGAATGCGAGTCCTGCCCGAACAAGTCAGCTGCAGGTTACAGGCCATTCCTGAGGTGCCTGCTACACCCCAGGGTGTGCTGGGCTTGGCCACGCCTGCATAGGAAGCTGCTGTGGGTGGACACCTGCACAGCATCCAGGAATCGCCCTGGGCTGTTGCTGTCCTTTCCTCTGCTCTGCCCCTTCTCCACTTTCATCCCGGTCTATTTTGATTCCTGTGTGTGTTTAAGTTTCCCTGAGCATGCATGCTCAGTCATATTCAACTCTTTGCAACCCCATGGTCTATAGCCCGCCAGGCTCCTCTGTCCATGGAATTTCGCAGGCGAGAATACTGGAGTGGGTTGCCTAGGTGAACCCACTGCCTCTAAATATCCCCAGCTTGCAGACAGGGCCATCCTTCCCTTTCTCACCTTCACCAGTAGCTGTGGCTCCATGAGTAGGTGAAAAGCTCCATCAGCAGTCCCCAATGGAGGCATCTGCTGAGCCACTTCAGTGATTCAGTGGTGGCCTCTCTAGATGGGGTGGGGGACTGCCACTTGGCTCTATTTGAGCCTGTGGGCCCAGAGTTGCCAGACTCTCCCCAACTTCAAGAACAGCCAAAAAATCCTGATTTTCTTTTTTTAAAAAAAAAAAAAAGAATCAGTCTGTTAATTTATTTATTTATCTGTGTGAGGTCTCAGCTGGGGCTCACAGGCTCTTTGCTGCAAAGCAAGGGCTTAGCTGCCCTGCAGCATGTGGGATCTTAATTCCAATGCAGGAATCAAACCTGCATCCCCTACACTGGAAGGTGAATTCTTAACCACTGAACCACCATGGAAGTCCCCAGAAATCCTGATTTTCATGTCACCGTTTCTGAATTTTTTAAGGATGAAACTCAATTTAAACTTTTTTTTTAATTAAAAAAAAAAAAACAAGAACAAAAACTTTGCACCATGGGGCCAAATGCTATTTGGGTCAAACCACATATGCTTATGGGACATGTACATGGGCTCTGAGTCTCCTCAGACTAAAATTCTGCTCTCCAGACCTTTATACAGGTAATTGATGTTGACTCATGCAGGGAAAGTAGTCACAGTTGTCTTCAGAACACTATTTCTAGTGTCTGCAGGACACAGATCACCCCGACCCAGCAAATTAGGTCCCTCATCACCCCATCCTAGTTCCTGCCCCCTGTACACTTCAGGGACAGACACTGGATAGCAAGGGAAAATCGGCACTTTTTTTTTTTTTGCTGCTTTCTTCTCTTGATTTTTCTCTGCTAGCCACATTGTTGGTTTCTATTTGTTTTTATTTTGGCTGCTCTGGGTATCACTTGTGGCTTGCAGGCTCTTCATTGTGGCTTGCAGGCTTTCACTAGTTGCAGTACATGGGTTTCTCGTTGAGATGCGCAGGCTGAGTAGTTGCAGTGTGGGTGCTTAGTTGCCCCCATGGGTAGTGGAATCTTAGTTCCCTGACCAGGGATCGAACCCACATGCCCTGCATTGGACGGTGGATTCTTAACCACTGGAACACCAAGGAGGTCCCACCACACTGTTTTTAGGAAATTTCCTTTCATCTACCTCCTCCTGAAGGTCATAGGTGGCAGGTCAACACTCTCATCTGCAAGGCTCAGCCCTCCAAGATGCCATTTGTCACACCTGCCACCCTAGTGACCTTGTCAAGAGAGGACAGAGTCTGAATGTGACATGCATGTTGTCACCACATCCTGGTGATCCTGAGTGTCCTCCAGGTAGAGGCAGAAGAGTCCAACTATCTGGGAGGGACTAGGAGACTCCAGTCTCTGCCCAACCCATCCACAGCGCTTGCCCCTGACTAAAGTGGCTGAATCCTGGGTAGAGAGCTCTGCTTTCTCTCCATCACCCTCCATTACTCTTATCTCTGCATGGGGTTTTCCTATCCATCACAAGCTTGGCTTCTTGCCTGATAGAAAATTTGAATAACCAATTTTTTGTATCATCTACAGCTTTTGCAAGACTCCATTTATTTTAGCGTTGAGCCTCCCTGAGACTATAGTAGGCTTCCCTGATGCCTCAAATGGTAAAGAATCTGCTTGCAGTGCAGGAGACCTGGGTTCGATCCATGGATTGGGAAGATCCCCTGAAGAAGAGCATGGCTACCCACTTCAGTATTCTTGCCTGGAGAATCCCATGGACACAGGAGCCTGATGAGCTACAGTCCATGGGATCGTAAAGAGTCAGATATGACTGAGTGACTAAGCAGGCTGGCAAGCATGCAAGACTATATAACCCAGTACCAAGCACTGGGCAGTCATTAGGTTAAAACAGTGAAAAGTTAGATAAGTGTCTTCTACAAATAGTGCTGGAACAGCTGGATATATGATCCAGAAATCAAGCTCCTTGAATTTTAACCCAAAGAAGCTGAAAATGTACATCCACACAAAAACCTGCACATTGATGTTAACAGTGGCTTTATTCACAGTTGCCAAAACTTGGACACAACCAACATGTCCTTCAGTACACGAATGAATAAGCACACTATGGTCCATTCGACAAGGGAATATTATTTAGCACTAAAAAGAAATGAGCTATTACTCAAGCCTTGAAAAAGTATGGAGGCACCTTGAACGCATATTACCGAGTGAAATAATCCAATCTGTAAAAATTACATATTGTATGATTCCAACTATATGACATACTAGAAAAGGCAAACCTATGGAGACAATAAACAAGACCAGAGGTTGCCAGGGCTTGGGGAGTGGGGTGGGGATGAATCGGCAGAACACAGAGGAATTGTAGGGCAGTCAAAATACTCTGTGTGAGGCTATAATGATGGATGCATGTCATTATATAATTGTTCAGACCCACAGAACATACGGCGCCAAGAATGAGCCCTACAGTAAACTATAGGCTCCAGGTGACTAAAATACCTCAGTGTAGGTTCATCCTTGGTTTAAAAAAAGAAAAAAGTATTATTATGGTGAGTGATCTTGATAATGGGGGAGGCTATGCTTGTGTGAGAGTAGTGGTGTGTAAGAAATTTCTGTACCATCCTCTTGATATTCTTATAAATCTAAAACTACTCTAAAAAGACAAAGTCTTTTTAAAGAGGTTCAAGTTCCTTGACCCAGTGGAACAGGTTCCCTCTACTCCACTGGAGGAGACAACCAGTCATTGAACAAGTATTCTGTGCCCTGAAGACATTAAACTGGGACAATGAGACAGAGAAAGGATGGTGAGAATCCGGTAGACAACTTCTTAGAGAGGTAACCAGGGAAGGTCTTCCTGAAGAGATGAAACCTAAATAAAGAGAAAAGACCAATCATGCGAAGAGCTGGAGGAAAAGCAGTCTGGCAGAGCTAAGAGCAGAGACCAGGGTTCTGAGGCAGGAAGGGGCTCAGCACCTGAGAGGAACAGAAAGGTCAGTGTGGCTGGACGTGAGTGGACGTGGGGCTGCGTGATGTTGGAGGAGGGCAGGGGCCAGATGCTGTGGGACTTTTAGGTCAGGGGGAGGGCTGGCCTTTAATCCAAGGGTTCTCAGGGCTCCAAGGAGGGGAGGGCTGAGGCCCGATTTTGATTTAGTCTAAAACCAGGCTCTCTCAATCTCAACTCACTTGTGGGACCTCTATGGCGCAACAAGCTTCTTGAAGGTACCCCTACTTCCTTTTCCACAATAGCTTTTGCACAATCTGAATTGCATTTGAGAGCTTCCTGTGTCTCTCAAGAGACCGGTCAGTGGTTTACCCCTAGTTCAGCTACCGTAAGTCAGTCATTCCCAGACCTTCTTTCCTCTCCCTTCCACGGGGGCCTCAGTCTCTGCATCCACCAAGTGGGAGAGCAGGACCAAACGACACAGGCTGCCTTTCTGGTTCTGTATCTCTAGTTTTGGAAGTGACTGGAAGAGGATGCAGCGAAAGTGGGATCCAAGGGAGAAATGAAAGTGAAAGACGGGAAAACATTCCTCCAGCTTCCAGAAAAGTGGGCAGAGCTGGGAGAGAGGCTGATGGGCGGGGAAAAGAGGTTTTTAGAAAGCTGGGCAAGCAGGGTCCGTGTGACCCAGGCTTTCGCTTCTCCTAAACAGCCCCGGGGCACCATGTGACGCAGCCCGGGCCACAGAAGCAGCGAAAGGGGAAGCTAGGGGCTCCCCTAGTTTCTCAAGAAGCGGAGAGCAGGACCGAGGCTGAGCTCGGAGGGAGAGGGGCCCGGAGCGCCGGGAGTGGGGGACAGGCTTACAGTCTTGGGATGGGAGGCAGCGGGCTGTGGAGGCAGAGGCAGGCCCTGTGAGGACCCCGCTCCCCCGAGCGCAGGCCAGGTGTCGCCAGGGAAAGAGACAACGGTTAAGAAAGGCAGCCAACCGGGGAGACGGACAGGAAAGGAGGGGGAGGGGCAGAGCACAGGCGAGAAAAAGGGTCGGCAGTGAGGATGACTGGAGGAAGGAGGAAGAGTTAGGGGCGGCAGGAGGGGAGGTGAGAGGGAGCAAAGAGGTAGAATCCGGGTAGTCCCCCAGGCCCCGTGGGGGCGAGAAAGACCGGGAGAGGGGAAGCAGAGAAGGGGAGAGGGAGAGGAAGGGGGACCCCAAGGGGGTGAGAAAGGAGGGAAGGGAGGAGAGGAGTGCGGACGGGGGAGGGGCGGGGGCTCGGCGCGGGAGGAGGTGGGCTCGAGTCGCGCCGCAGGGGGCCCAGGATGCCCCGGCCGAGCGCCCCCGGGGCGCCCTGGGAGTCGGAGGAACGCCAGCAACTCCTGGCGCGCAGGCCGCGGGGGCCCCGTCGGTGGTGGCGGGCCGCGGCGGCCGCGGTGCTGCTGGTGGAGATGCTGGAGCGCGCCGCCTTCTTCGGCGTCGCGGGCAACCTCGTGCTCTACCTGAACAGCGCCGAACTCAACTGGGCGGGTGACCAGGCGTCCCGCGCCGCGCTCGTCTTCCTGGGTGCCTCCTACCTGCTGGCGCCCGTGGGCGGCTGGCTGGCCGACGTGTACTTGGGCCGCTACCGCGCCATCGTGCTCAGCCTGCTGCTCTACCTAGCCGCCTCTGGCCTGCTGGCCTCCACCGCCTTCCCCGACGGCCGCAGCTCCTTCTGCGGAGACATACCCTCCGCGCGCCTGGAGCCCGCCTGCCCCTCGCCCGGATGCCAGCATCCCTCGCGCGCCACCTACTGCGCCCCCACCCTCTATGCGGCGCTGCTGCTGCTCGCCCTGGCCGCCAGCTCCGTCAGGAGCAACCTCACCTCTTTCGGGGCCGACCAGGTGAGTGGCAGAGGGCCGGGGAATGTGGCGGGGAGAGGGAGTGATCTGGGCGTCAGGAGGCTACGACTGCTAGCGTGACCTCGGACAAACCACTTCCCCTCCCCGGGTCCAGTTTCCTTATTTAAAAGAAGCTGGGGTAGGCGGTGGGGGATCGAGGTTTGCTTATTCCAATAACTAAAACGACAATAGTGACAACCCAAGTTGGCCTTCTTTGACGATGTGTCACTTTCCGTGTTTTAATTCGTTTCATCCTCTGAACTACTTACACGTAGGTAAGTTGTATTATGCCCATTTTACAGATGAGGACACTGAATTTTCAGGACATTAATCAACCTTTCCAAGATTTCATAGAGAGTAGCTCAAAAGGAGGATACGGCTACCTGGACTTCAGGCCCCATCAGGAGCCCCAGCTTTGTGTGTTATAGCGATCTGGGGCCTGCAAGAGGAGCAAGCCTTTTCCTACCAGCTGTGCCAGAGGTGGAGTCAGACCTATTTGTTCAGATCTTAGCTCTGCCACTCTCGAACCCTCAGCACTTGGGCCAATATCCTAACTTCTGAGCCTTTTTCTCTACCCTTTTGGACAGACGATGGCACATGGGAGAAATTCAATAGATATTTGCTAACTGAATGAATAATCACCTGATTTATTGTTGTTCAGTTGCCAAGTCGTGTCTGACTCTTTGCAACCCGTTGAACTGCAGCACACCAGGCTTCCCTGTCCCTCACTGTCTTTTGGAGTTTGCCCACATTCATGTCCATTGAGTCAGTGAAGCCATCCAACCATCTCATCCTCTGTTGTCCCCTTCTCCTCCTGACCTCAATCTTTCCCAGCATTAGCGTCTTTTCCAATGAGTCAGTTCTTTGCATCCAGTGGCCAGAGCTTCAGCTTCATCATCAGTCCTTCCAATGAATATTCAGGATTGATTTCTTTTAGGATTGACTGGTTTGATCTCCTTGCAGTCCAAGGGACTCTCAAGAGTCTTCTCCAGCACCACAGATCAAAAGCATCAGTTCTTGGGGCCTCTGCCTCCCTTATGGTCCAGCTCTCACATCTGTACATGACTGCTAGAAAAATACCTAATAGCACAGCTGTGTTTTGATAGCTCTACTCAGTGGAATGTTAGACAGTAATTTTTTTAAATATGTAACATGATCTGAAAAAACTCACTTACAATGTTAATGAGCAAAAGCAATGCAGAACTGCATACAGAATATGATCACAGCCATGTGAAAAGACCAGGTGTTCACAAAAGGAGGAAACTGGGGAAAATCGTAACAGTAGTGGGAACAGGCCGCTGGACTAGTTAGTTGTACTTTTTTTTACCTGTTTTAAAATGCTCTTTAATTACATGTGTTACAATCAGAAAGGGGACATTTTAGAAAGAATCATTGCATCCAGCTATCATCCACAGTCCAGCATCCAACATAGTCTCCAGTGTCCTTGCCAAGGAGTGACTCACCCAGCCTGTTTGGATTCCTTTGCTGATGGGGGATTCAGTGCCCCCCGGACAGCCCTCTCCATTTCCCAGCCCCCACTGACCTTCCTTCAGACCAGGAGACTCCCACAGTCTGCCACTGGGACTCTCTCATCTTCCCTTCACTCTCCTCTTCACTGACATCCCACCCCATCCCCAGGTGCCCTTAACGTGTGCCTTGACCTCATTGACCTCCAAAGGCCCTCAGCCATCTACTGCCTCCTGTCTCTCCCACCTCTTGGTGGCAGAATTGACTTCTCAGAAGCTAGGCCACTGGGCAACATGGACTTTGGGTGGGGCCAGGCCAGGCTGGAAGACTGCCTGGGGGTCTGACCTGACCCCTAGGGCAGTTCAGAAACACTAAAATGATTTGAGGCAGGGATGGACATGATTAGATTTGAGTACTTTAAAATGGCTCTGGCCACAAGGTAGACAGTTGATGGAGGTCACAAGAGTGGGCACACCAGAGCAGTGAGGGGGCTGTTGCAGAATTCAGGGGGACAGTCAGATGGGCAGAGGGTGGGAAGGGTTGGTATCATCTGGCAGAGCAGCCATATACAGGAGCCAACTGTTTTAACACACTTGCTGGTTTCAGAATGGGCGATCCATCATTCGCAACAAAGTGGCTGTGCATTTTGGGAGAACTCATTTATATCCTGAATGGGTTATCTGGTCTTCCCCTTAGAGTTGCAATTGTCATATTCGTTTACATCCAATTAATAAATGGAGTGACTGCTTGTTATGGGACTTACTCGATTTTCTGCTTGAAAGCAAGGATTTTCAGTGAGCGGACAGGCCTTTCCCTCTTTATTGCCAAGAGGATCCCTCAAAATCTCCAAAGGGATGCAGTTTTAAATGCATCTGTGTGAACTCTAATCTTACACTTGGAAAAGGAACAAAATATCTAGTTATCTTTTTCCTAGTGCAATCACAGAAGTTAAAGCTTGACAAAATCTGCTTAGCTAATGGATATATATATCTCTGGGTAGAAGAATGATAGGTTCTGAGATTTGGGGAGTTGTTGAAGGGGGAATGGGGTACAGAATTGCTTCTTTAGAGAGGTGACTTTCAGAGCTCACTGCTTTTTCAGATTTCAGATGTCCGGGCCCTGCCCCAGACCTGCTGAGTCAGAATCTGGACCAGGATCTGGGAGCAGGACAGCTGCCAGTGCAGTCGATCCAAGCCAGCAGACCGGAAGTGGGCCTGGGGCTTGGCTGTCGCAGATTGATCCAAACCCTGGGTAAAGATTTTTCAGCCCTTCTGCCCTTGCTGGGGGGGCCTGATTTTTTTTTTTTTTTTAAATCAGGCCAAAGTCTGCTCCTGGGGCTACGTCTGGGATCACTTCTGCTTTCCCTGATCATGCCAACTTTGTTTGACTGAGAGGCAAGTGGGGGTGGGGGCACAATCAAAAACGCTATTTGCATCTCCAAACTGCAGAGGAAATTCTCCATTGGGCTGTTGTTCTTCCAGTAATACACATGAATCATATTTAATAATGTGGAGCAGACCTGAGATCTTGACTGGCTTTTTTCTGACTATGAAGGTTATGCACACTATGGTCTGCTGAAACACAAAGGGATAAATCGGCTAGAAATGAACGAAGTGGCATCAGAGACATCTGTTGTGTGCACCACTTAGTGACAATAAAAAAGCAATGTGTGTCAAGGGCATGAAGAAACAGCTGCGCCAAAATGTCCTTATCATTAACAAGTGACTCCCAAGGGAAGGGTTTATTCATTCATTCGACAAATATTATTGAGCATCTACTTAGTGATCAGGGATTCGGAAAGTGCCAGAATGCCCACCCACTGATGCAAGAAGTGTCTCTGTAAGGAGGGCCATGCAGTCACAGAGAGTATGTCATGGCAGGGTGCCACCACACCTCCTTGGCCCTCACTCTTACCCCTGTCTGACAGGTGATGGATCTTGGCCGCCATGCCAGCCGCCGCTTCTTCAACTGGTTTTACTGGAGCATAAATGTGGGTGCCATGCTGTCGTTGCTGGTGGTGGCCTTTATCCAACAGAACATCAACTTCCTGCTGGGCTACAGCATCGTTGTGGGCTGTGTGGGCCTGGCCTTCTTCATCTTCCTCTTTGCCACCCCCAGCTTCATCATCAAACCGCCCACAGGCAGCCAAGTGTCCTCCATGCTCAAACTTGCTCTCCAAAACTGCTGTCCCCGACTGTGCCACCGACACTCTGCCAGGTGAGGAGGGGGCTCTGGGGGGAGGGGCCAGGTGGTCCAGTTTAAAGATACTCTGCATCAGCTCCAGTGGTAGCCCTTCATGATGATGGGCACCTCTATGCCTGAGGATGATGATGGAGATGAGGGGGGTGGTAATACTGACAGTGGACTAACCGTAGAAAGTATGAGGATGTTAACAGTCTTGACAGTGATAGAAGTGGTGAGTATAGGGATGACAGTGTTATCAGTGACAATAACTTCTGGCAATAAATGCTGACCGTGGCAGCAGAGGTGGTGGGTGTGGAGAGGATAGTACCAGTGAAGGCATTTAGGACAGAATTCTATACCACCTTGATATTAAGTATAAGAAAGACTAAGAAGTCAGCCAAACCAGTTTCTTTTCCCAAGGGAGGAAAACCATCCCCAAGAAAAAGAAATGCAACAAGGCAAAATGGTTATCTGAGGAGGTCTTACAATAGCTGAGAAAAGAAGAGAAGCAGAAGGCAAAGGAGAAAAGGAAAGATATATCCATCTGAATGCAGAGCTCCAAAGAATAGCAAAGAGAGTTAAGAAAGCCTTCCTAAGTGAACAAAGCAAAGAAATAGAGGAAAACAATAGAATAGGAAAAACTAGAGATCTCTTCAAGAAAATCTGAGATACCAAGGGAACATTTCGTGCAAAGATGGTCACAATAAAGGGCAGAAATGGTATGGACCTAACAGAAGCAGAAGATATTAAGAAGAGGTGGCAAGAATACACTGAAGAACTATACAAAAAAGATCTTAATGACTCAGATAACTGTGGTGGTGTGATCACTCACCCAAAGCCAGACATCTTGGAGTACGAAGTCAAGTGGGCCTTAGGAAGCATCACTATGGACAAAGCTAGCGGAGGTGATGGAATTCCAGTTGAGCTATTTCAGTCCTAAAATATGAAGCAGTTAAAGTGCTGCCCTCAATATGCCAGCAAATTTGGAAAACTCAGCAGTGGCCACAGGACTGGAAAAGGTCAGTTTTCTTTCCAATCCCAAAGAAGGGCAATGCCAAAGAATGTGCAAACTATTGCGCAATTGCATTCATTTCACATGCTAGCAAAGTAATGTTCAAAATTCTCCAAGCCAGGCTTCAACAGTACACGAACTGTGAACTGTCAGATGTTCAAGCTGGATTTAGAAGAGGCAGAAGAACCAGAGATCAAATTGCCAACATCTGTTGAATCTAGAAAAAGCAAGAGAATTCCAGAAAAACATATTCTTCTGCTTCATTGACTACACTAAAGCCTTTGACTGTGTGGATCACAACAAACTGGAAAATTCTTAGAGATGGGAATGCCAGACCACCCTACCTGCCTTCTGTGAAACCTGTATGTAGGCCAAGAAGCAACAATTAGAACCAGACATGGAACAACAGACTGGTTCAAAACTGGGAAAAGAGTACATCGAGGCTGTATATTATCACCCTCCTTATTTAACTTATATGTAGAGTACATCATGAAAAATACCAGACTGGATGAAGCACAAGCTGGAATCAAGACTGCTGGGAGAAATATCAATAGTTTCAGATATGCAGATGACACCACCCTTATGGTAGAAAGCAAAGAGGAACTAAAGAGCCTCTTGATAAAGGTAAAAGAGGAGAGTGAAAAAGCTGGCTTAAAATTCAACATTCAAAAAACTAAGATCATGGCATCCAGTCCCGTCACTTCATGTCAAATAGATGGGGAAATAATGGAAACAGTAACAGACTTTATTTTCTTGGGCTCCAAAATCACTACAGATGGTTACTGCAGTCATGAAATTAAAAGATGCTTGCTCCTTGGAAGAAAAGCTATGACAAACCCAGATAGCATATTAAAAAGCAGAGACATTACTTTGCCAACAAAGATCTGTATAGTCAAAGCTATGGTTTATCCAGTAGTCATGTACAGATGTGAGAGTTGGACCATAAAGAAGGATGAGCACTGAAGAAATGATGCTTTTGAACTGTGGTGTAGGATAAGACTCTTGAGGGTCCCTTGGACTGCAAGATCAAACCAGTCAATCCTAAAGGAAATCAACCCTGAACATTCATTGGAAGGACTGATGCTGAAGGCAGGAGGAAAAGGGGATGACAGAGGACAAAATGGTTGGATGGCATCATCAACTACACAATGGACATGAGTCTAAGCAAACTCCGGGGCATGGTGAAAGACAGGGAAACCTGGGATGCTGCAGCCCATGGGGTCACAAAGAGTCAGACACGACTGAGTAACTAAACAACAAGAAGGGAGGAAAGTTCTGAATAACCTTGCATCTGCACCACGGCTGCCTTTTGCCCCTCTCTTCCCTGAGTTTATTGACTACTTATGCTAAGCAAACCTGTCTAGACCGTGGACCCAGTTACAGCTCCTATCTAGAGTGGAATCTAGACAGAAAAGGTATACAGCATGCTTTCTCCCAACCTGGTACATTGCTGTAAGATTTTGTTTGAATGATCCATTGCTGCCTAACGAACCACCCCAGACCTCGGTGTCTTAAGCAGCCACCTTTTTTGCCTCTCAGAAGCCTGTGTTCACTGAGCACACCTGGGTAGTTCTGCTTCTTGTGATGTCATGGGGGCTGCAGTCACATGGGGGCTTGTAAGGGTCAGAACATTCAAGACAGCTCACATTCCTGGTTGGCAGTTGACTTGACTGTCAGCAAGCCCACCTTGGTTCCCCTTTGTGTGGCCTCGCCCCTGGGCGGTAAGGTGTTTGGGCTAGGAAAGAAAGGAAGCATTCCAAGAGAAAATGTCCCAAAGGGCAGGAAGTGGAAGCTTCGGGTCCCTTGAAGGCCTTTTGGAGTTTCAAAGCATCACTTCTCCCTCACTCTGTTGGTTAGCACAGTTACAGGCTTGCTCAGATTCAAAGGCAGGGCGGATAAACTCCATCTCTCAGCCAAGAAGCGGCATCACAAACTGGGAGGGGAGAAGCTCATGAGGACCATCACACCGCGCTGGTATGGTCCCTTTGGGCGTCTCAAAGGATGAGCCAAGGCTCTTGGGTGAAAAGGGATTAGAAACTTCTCAAGACAAAGGGCAAAGGGTAAAAGTTGATCTTTCCTGCCTCCTAATAATGTCCCCTCCACCCCTCTCTCCATTCCTTGGTCTGTACGGAGAGGGCTCTCATGTTGCCTGTTAAGGAGGATGGGCTTGGAGACCATACCTGGGGAACTGGAGTGTCTCAAATTGTAATGCCTCTTTCCCTGAGTCAGGCATGAATGGGGGCTTCCCTGATTCCTGGGCAAATCAACACTATGAGCCAAAAAATCCACCAAGACTCTGCTCGCCACAGCCTCTGGTCTTACTTCCCCTAGGACCCAAGAGGCTGAAGCTCTAGGATGGAATGAGTCCTGATCATCACCTCTGCTTCAGGGATGATAGCAGTCGTACTGACAGTGGCAGGGCCAACACCAAAAAAAAAAATGAATGGCGATAGCAATGAGAACTCCGTGGAGAGGATGGTTTTGGTGACTGTGGTCACCGTACTAATGATGCTGGTAGGGGTGCAAATGTTGATAATGTCGGTGAAAGTGATGCTGATGGTGGAGTGGAGGAGAGGAGGGCAGTGATTTCCGAGATGGTGGCTGTGATAACTGGTGATAGGGGAATGGGATTGAAGTAGGGGATGATGGTGGAGGTGGGAAGGTAGCTGTGGTGGTGGTGACGGTAGCTGCCATTTAATCTGCTGCCTCTTTGGCCCCTTAGAGACCCTCCCAGTGCCCAGCTGCTGCCTGACCAGAGGTTTCCCCAGCCTGGCCCTTCCCCCAAAGAGGACATCGCCAACTTCCAGGTGCTGGTGAAGATCTTGCCCGTCATGGTGACTTTGGTGCCCTATTGGATGGTATACTTCCAGGTCAGCACCCCTGCCCTTTCACTCGGGAAGAAATGGCTCCCTAGGCCCCTTAGTAGTCTCATCTCTCACCATAGATGCTCTGGGCACATGGAATGAGTGTGGTGTGGTTCAGTCACTAGGTCATGTCCAACTCTCACGACTCTATGGGCTGTGTAACCTACCAGGCCTCTCTGTCCGTGGAATTTTCCAGACAAGAATACTGGAGTGGGTTGCCATTTCCTTCTTCAGGGGATCTTCCCGACCCAGGGATCGAACCCCCGTCTCCTGCATTGCAAGTAGATTCTTTACCATCTGAGCTATCAGCCCCTCCCCCCATCTCCCCTGTGGAATGGGGAAAGGGCTTACAAAGTGAACTGCTGCTGCTGCTGCTAAGTCGCTTCAGTTGTGTCTGACTCTGTGCGACCCCATAGATGGCAGCCCACCAGACTCCCCCATCCCTGAGATTCTCCAGGCAAGAACACTGGAATGGGTTGCCATTTCCTTCTCCAATGCATGAAAGTGAAAAGGGAAAGTGAAGTCGTTCAGTCGTGTCCGACTCTTAGCGACCCCATGGCCTGCAGCCTACCAGGCTCCTCCGTCCATGGGATTTTCCAGGCAAGAGTACTGGAGTGGGGTGCCATCACCTTCTCCGAACTGCAGGGAGAGAGCCTCACAGAGTGAACTGCTGCCTTGTAGCAGCCAGGTGGGCCTGATACAAAGCTGTCCCGATAATTACACTCACAAGGAGCTCTGGAGATGGGTCTGAGGCCCAGTGACTGAAGAAATCGCCCCACCCCTCCCAGCCTCAGTTTCTCATGTGAGACTAGCGGCTCAGACAGCTCTGAAGCATTCTGATTCTCCAACTTGGCAATGAAGGCCCAGAGAAGGTGGGTCAGTTACCTGAGACCCTACAGCAAGTCTGAGACAAGCTCAGCACCTCGAGTGCTTTGCAACAGAAGTTCCCAGCCCTGGCTCTGCCTCAGCATCCCCTGCAGAGTTTTTAAAAAATATACAGATTCCTAGGTCTCACCCCCAGATTTGTGAAAGAGAATTGCCAGGGGAGTCTCTAGTGTAATAAACTTCTCAGATGATGCTAACTCTCAATGAGGTTTGAGAACCACTGCTTCCTCCCGCCCCGCAAAGTGTGTGGGTGTGTGGAGGGTGGGCAACTAACCCCAGTCTTTAAGCCCCAGGCCCCAAAGTCACTGCCTCCCACATCTGCTCTCTAGGAATCTTTCGAGATGTAGAAGATGGGGGTCATTCAGGGTCAGCCTGCTACTTGGGGACAGCACAGAGGCAGAAACTGTCTGTAATGGGACATGTGTGTCCATGGTGATCCCCAGTCACACCAGTTGTTAGAACACTGATATCCTTCCATACCAGTCAGCAAACAGCTGCTGCCTTGGTCAACACAAGGGCCCTCCACTGCCCCCTGGCCCTTCTGTGGGATTCTCTCGGATCCCCCTCCCTCACAGAACAACTAACAGGGTAACACCTGGGATGGCAGGGCCCCCTGGAGTCTGCTTCTGCCACTGTGTCCAAGGACACTCTGGTGGATCAGTGGCTATGCGTCCCCAGCTGTGTCAACCTGTGTGACTCAGCTTGGCTTCAGTGTCAGATAGGAGCTCCCCATGGGGCCAGCCATGTCATTATCTTCCCCATGTCAACAAACATTTATCCACGAGTACTCTATGCTGGCCCTGGAGACATGAACATGAGCCAGACCAGCTGGGACCCCGGCTCTGGAGCAAAGCTGGGCACGTAGCCCTCAGGCCTGGGATCAGAGTGATGGAAGCTCCCCAGGATCGAGGAGGGTGGTGTGGTCTCTTCTCCCTGAGACTAGGAAAGGGGACAGCTGCCTGGCCGCCCTGTGCTACTGCAGAGGAGTGCCTGACTTGGAGCTGGGAGTGTCTTGGGGTGGAGGTGAGGTGGCCAGCTCTGTTCCAGCCTCACCTCTAGCTCTCTCGGCAGATGCAGTCCACGTACGTCCTGCAAGGTCTTCACCTCCAAATCCCGAACATCTTCCCCAACTGCCCTACCAACAGATCCGAGGCTCTGAGAGCCCAGGGTAGTATCTACAAGGTGAGAGACACATGTGCGTTCAGCCCCGATCTCGGGCTGGGCTGGGGGATTCCTCTGAGAAAAGGAAGACTGAAGCAGCCTCCACACTCCCGTCCCCCAGTGGCAGAGCATCCTTGGAATATAGAAAATGCACCTGGAGGTCCAGGCATCCTGCCCCAAAGCTCAGCTGTAGCTTGTACAAGACTTCAGGCCAGCTTCACTCCACTGCTGCTCTGAAGTGGGCCTCACTGCCCAGTTTGCATCAGACCTTCAGATCAGACACACTCTGGGCATCCTCATCTCTTCCTCCCTTGCTCCCTCTCCGGATCCTCCAGATACTCAGATCTCTGCCTTGCACCAGGACTTTCCAAACGAGTTCCTTGCCATCTCAGAGATTCTTAAAATCAAAGGCTCTTCAGAACTCGCAGATAAATGACATATTAGGTGGGCAAAAAGTTCATTCAAGTTTTTCTGTAATACCTTATGGAAGAACTGATGAACTTTTTGGCTAACTGAATATTTGCTACTAAACCTCACTCCTTGCCCATGGCAGACATCACTAATCAATCTCGACATTCTTTCATGCGGAGCCCATGAATGTTCCAGGTGGCCACAGTCAACTGATAGAAGTTAAAGGAAGCTGTTTGCCATCCCTGATCTAATCCATCCTCTAACTGCACAGCCGACGAGTGTGCATTCAGGGAAGGGGAACAGACTGACTCTGGGTCATGCAGGGACAGTCTGGATGGAGTCCAGGTCTGCCAACTCAAGTCCAGAGCTCCTTCTGCTCTGCTCACCTGCCCCTTTTGGTTTCTTGCAGATTCCAGAAGCCTGGCTGCTCCTGGCCAATGTCATAGTGCTGCTGATCCTGGTGCCTGTAAAGGACCACCTGCTTGACCCTTTACTGCTGCGCTGCAAGCTGCTTCCCTCAGCTCTGCAGAAGATGGCGCTGGGGATGTTCTTTGGTTTCACCTCAGTCATTGTGGCAGGTGCAGTGTAGGGCCTGGGGGAGTGGGATGGCCTTTGTCTGGGGCTGGAGGGAGGCTGGTTCCCCTAGGGGCTGATGCTGGAGCTGTGGGTCTGGGCCAAGTACACCTTCCACCTGTGGGTGCCAGTCTTGTTTCTGGAAGATGTGAGCTGAAAGAGACCCTCCTCCTTGAGTCCAGCCTCCTCTCATTTTTGACAGATGAGGAAGCTCAGGTCAAGAGAGGAAAAAAGATTTTCCCCAGTGGTATGTAAGCCCCCTGAAGGCAGGGAATTTTTTTTTTTATTATTCACTGCTATGACTAATGAGGGCTTCTCTGATGGCTCAGATGGCAAAGAATCTGCCTGCAATGTGGGAGACCCAGGTCTGATCCCTGGGTCAGGAAGATCCCCTGGAGAAGGGCACGGCAACCCACTCCAGTATTCTTGCCCAGAGAATCCTATGGACAGAGGAGCCTGGCAGGTTGCAGTCCATGGGGTCGCAAAGACCCCATACTTTGTTGAGCACTGAACAACAACATGAATAATGAACATAGGTACTCACTAAGTGTGTAGAACGTGTTTTCCAAAGACACACAGCTGTTCAGTGGTTGGGGGACTTTTTTCAAAAAGCATGTACTATTTATTCTCTTCCTTCTTCTGTTTCAAAAGGATCTGAAGCTGCGAAGCTGCTTACAAGAAAGGGCTCTGATAAAAGAAGCTTTGCATGCTACTGTACCGACTTCAGCCCTTTCACTTTGCGACATAATGATCCTGAAGTTTCTTAGTGTCTCTGAACTTCATCTTTAAAAAGGAGAGAGTAATTCATTCAGACACTATGCAGGGCTTGGACTCTGCCCTCATGGAATGTGGTCTAACAGGAGTGTTGTGAGGATTAAACAAGATGAAGTCAGTAAATCACTTAGCACCATGCCTGGATCATAAGTAGGAGCCAGAGGAATTAAACCTCAGTAAACAGTACTGTGTTTGTTTACTGAGGATGAAAGGATGAAAACCAAACTAGATTGTTTTTCAGCTAGGTACTTTGGTAAATTTTGTCCTATATCACCCTCACAAGAATCCTGGGATTTTTTTATTCCTGCGTGTGTGCTCAGTCGCTCAGTCATATCCGACTCTGCGACCCCATGGACTGTAGCCTGCCAGGCTCCTCTGTCTGTGGTATTCTCTAGACAAGAAGTCTAGAGTGGGTAGCCAATACCTTCTCCAGGGGATCTTCCCAACCCAGGGATCGAACCAGTTTCCTGCCCTGCAGGTGGATTTATTGCCACTGAGCTTCTTGGATAAAAGTACTGGGTCTCAGAAAGGTTAAGTGATTGGCCCAAGGTCACACAGCTAACCAGTGGCAGGGCCTTGACTGGAACCCAAGTCACTTAATTACATAAATGGTTTTCACTTCATGAGAGCACAGCTGTCTCCTAAGCAATGAAGGGAGAGAAAATAAACTCGAAAGCCAGGTTAGAAATGCTACTGTAATACTTGATGCTGCCGCAGAGGAGTCATGTGCTGTCATGGGAACGGGCCAGCTTTGCAACCAGACACGATGAGGCACAAGCACAGCCCCAGTTACTTATCAGCTTCGTGACTTGGGTCTGATTGCTTCAAGTTCTTTCTCCTTTACAAGAATGCATACTAGGTGTCTCACCCGTAACAGGCTCTCAATTAATAAGAGCTGTTGCTGTTATTGAGTGCAAAATCTAGTTCTGAGCTTTCTAGCAGCCAAGGCAAAAAGGGAATAGCTGGAGGGCTAGTATTAACTTCCTTACCTGATGCCTGGTCATCCACTAGCTACTTAGTGAATACCCACTACCTGCCAAGCTCTGTCATGGGCAAAACTGCCTAAAGGCTTCCCAGGTGGTGCTAATGGTGAAGAACCTGCCTGCCAATGCAGGAGACATGGGTTCGATCCCTGGGTTGGGAAGATTCCCTGAGGAAGGGCATGGCAACCCACTCCAGTATTCTTGCCTAGAGAATCCCACGGACAGAGGAACCTGGTGGGCTGCAGTCCATGGGGTCGCAAAGAGTTGGACATGACTGAGGAGACTTAGCACAAGCTGCCTACAGTGGATCTGACTGTATTCCTTCTGTCTGCCACCAGGAATCCTGGAGATGAAGCGTTTAGAATACATCAGTCACAACCAGACAGTGTCCCAGCAGATTGGGCAGGACACGTACTACGCAGCACCACTGTCCATCTGGTGGCAGACCCCTCAGTACCTGCTCATCGGGATCAGTGAGATTTTTGCCAGCATCGCAGGTACCCTGGACCCCTCCCCCGTTCTTGCACAGGTGATGGGCTCTGCCTGATGGTGCCTTGAAGTAAGAGGTTTCAGGGCTCAGCCTCTGGAGTTTGTCTTCGTGGAGGCAGGCAGGATCTTCTGAGCAGGGCTGCAGTCACCCAGTGGGGACTTGTCAGCACTAATTCCAGTGGGGATTAGAGGTGAATAAGACAGTTCGAATACCAACTTCCCCCCAGTCCCCCTGGTGCCATGTTCCTCACCCTCTGTGTCTTTGCACTTGCTGTCCCCTCTACCTCCCTATTTCGCAGATTGGATGTGAATTCCCATTTCCCCTTCAGTCTAAGGGGACTTAGACTTCCCCTCCCGGTCTAACTGCTGTCTCCTCCACGAGTCCCTCTCCAAGGCCTCTAGGCACACGGGGGTCCTCTCTGCCCTCCCTTTGTTCATGTGGCCCAGGGCAGAGGGAACAGGGGCGAGGACAGACTTTGGGAAGACTTCTGAGGTTGAATCAAAATGATGTGTTGATGATGTGAAAGCTGGGCAGAGAGGGTAGGGGAGAGAGAGGGTGAAGACCGGGCTGGCTCAGCGGTGCCATCACTGAAGTGGGAGACCCAGGAGGAAGGGGCAGAGGGGAGACAGCAGTGTGGGAGCAGCCAGGAGGACATGTCCAGACAGGGAAGATGAGCCAGGCAGAGTCTAGGGGCCATCTGGGGGAGGCCAGGAGTGGGCTTTGGTGGGGGTGGGTTGGGGGCTGTGGCCCAGTTCTCTGCTCCTCCCCGAGCCCCTTGGGTAATCCTTCCTCCCTCTCTGCAGGCCTGGAGTTTGCATACTCAGAAGCCCCACGCTCCATGCAGGGCGCCCTGATGGGCATCTTCTTCTGCTTGTCCGGAGTGGGCTCGCTACTGGGCTCCAGCCTGGTGGCACTACTGTCACTGCCAAGGGGCTGGCTGTACTGCCCAGAGGATACTGGTGAGTCTGGGGGCTCCCCGGGAATGGGACACTGTTGGAAGGAGGCTTAGAAAGGGGGTGTCAACTGCTAAGTGCTTTGACCCCAGGCAGAAGGAAATGGCACATTAGACTCAGGTAAATGGGGTTGGAGCCCAAACCTAGCCCACTGCCCACAGCGTGGCCTCCTCTCCATGGGCCTCCATGACCCTAACTATCCAAAAGGAGTCTATGAACTCAGCAGACCTCCAGGGCACCTTCCTGCTTCTGGAACCCTGCCAGTCTAGTTAAGGTCACCTTTCTTGGTCTGTTTTAAGCCCCTGAAAGAACAGCCAGCTAACAGGACATTGTAGATACCACAGGAAACACCCAGGGCAGCCCAGTGCTAGAGGACCATCTGCCCAGTGTGTTTAGATCCCACCCATTGCCCACTGTGACTTCAGCTGCCAGCCCCTTGAAAGCCCCACCCTGACCCAAACGCCAACCCCTCCTTTCTCCAGGGAACATCAACAAATGCCGAATGGATCTCTACTTCTTCCTGCTCGCCGGCATTCAGGCTGCCGCAGCCCTGCTGTTCATCATAATCGCTGATCGCTATGAGAAGACAGCCAAGGGCCCAGCCCCACGAAGCTGTCCCAGGAGGGACAGTGGCTGAACAGGGCCCCCATCCCCCACCCTCGCCTCTCTTCCCCACACAGACAGCGGCGGTCCCCGGCTGGAGTTTCCTTCTCAGTTTATTCTGACATTAGGATCAAATGGTTCTCATAAATAAGGGCCACGAGCCCTTCCTCATGACCACGGTCCATGACAAGGGGCAGGGCAGAGGGGGCCTGGGTGGGAGTCCGGCGAGGGACTAGGCAGGGACTCGGATCAACAAGCACCAGAAGATGAACGGGAGGCTGCCCGGGCTGGAGGCCCACGGCGCCGGGCCAGGCAGGCTGGGAGGGTCAGGAGCTGCCCCGGATCCGCTCCATGTAGCTGCGCAGCTCCTCGGGGTCCTTCAGCCCCATGTCCTCACACACCCAGCGGATGTCCTCCTCGCCCGCCACCAGGATGGACTGCACGGCCGGAGCCCCCACCGGCTCCTCAGGCAGCTGGGCCGGGGGCGCTGGCGCAAACGTCACAAACTCCACACGCTTCCTCCGCCCCCCGGCTTCCTTCCTGGCCAGGGTGCCCGAGGAGCTGGTGGTGCCCCCAGCAGGGGCCTGAGCCTGGGCCAGGGTCAGGGCCTCCCCTCCTCCCCCACTCTCACAGGGGCAGCCCCCCTCCCCCTTGGGTGGGCCAGGGGACTGCCGGTCCAGCTGGCGACTCAGTTCCTCCTGGTCAGTGCCCAGCCAGACCCAGTTGTGGGGCTGGGGGGAGGCAGGGTCAATGGCACCGTCGGGAGGCTCCTTGCGCTGGTAGCGCAGCACGAAGACCACGCCATTGACCAGGAAGATAAGGATGGCCAGACAGAAGATGCCCAGAAGGGCATACATGCCCAACTCTAGGTCAGTGACCCGCTGAGGGGCGGGGACCATCTCCTCCTCTCCCTCCTCCTCCTCCTCCTCCCTAGCTTCTGCCTCCTCCTTCCCAGCCTCCTCCTCTGTCTGCTCGAACTTGCCCCTCACATCCCCACTGCCCCCCACACTGCCTGCTGCCCACCGTCCTCCACCCACGCTGGCCCCTGGGGCTGGCGATGAGCTCCGAGCTGGGCTGGATGGGAGGGCAGGGGCTGAAGTGGGAGCAGGGGGCAGCCCCAGCCAGGCAGTGCCGGAGGCCAGGGGCACACGGTGGCGGCCGCGGCGGCAGGGCTCCGGGGGGTGCAGAGCCACGTGCAGGGGCAGCCCCTCAGTGCCCGCCCCACTCACCACCACCCGGAGTTTGGCACCCTGCTCCTCAGCTGGCAGCACAGCACCAGGCTCCTCGGCCGAGACGGACAGCCCCAGGTCATGGTGGTCGTAGAGCTCGGCGGGGGCCAGGGTGTGGTCAGAGAAGGACAGCCACAGGGAGAGGGCCACCTCCTGCGGGGCACACAGACACGGGCAGAGACATGCGAGGGCACGCACGCACGCATGCACACAGAGACCACTCCCACGGACACAGGCCACACGGAGGAGAAGAGACCAGAGAGAAAACAGACACAGGCAGAGAGGGACAAGACACAGGGAGAGAGGGGACATGGGTCAATCACCTGTCTGCTACTTGGCCCAGGGTCTGAGTCATCAGGAGGATCCTCAGTTAGAGCCCTCTAATAACCTCCCACTGCCACACTCCTGCCAGCCACTGCTTGATCACCGCCAGCCGCAGAGTGCTCACTACCTTACAGGGAGTCCGTCCTCATCCTGAAAACCCTAAGGTGAAGGGTGGAGGTACCTCCCATCCCTCTGGTTATCAACCCCCAGCTGGAGATGTCGACCTCAACCCCCTGACCCCGCAGCGTGTCACCTGCTTTGGGGCAGGAAGGGCGGACTGCGCCCAGCACGTGGCTGTGACCTCCCCAGGGTGGGCAGTGCCCCGGCTTAGGGCCAGTGAGATGCCCATCACCGGCTGCACTCGC
The DNA here is from genome assembly GCA_006410935.1 of Redunca redunca. Lineage (NCBI taxonomy): Eukaryota > Metazoa > Chordata > Mammalia > Artiodactyla > Bovidae > Redunca > Redunca redunca. Next base: position 143,590 of record SJYQ01020425.1, read on the forward strand.
AGCTCCAGCACCGAGACCTTGTCATCCGTCACAGCCAGCGCCTGCTCCCCGAGGATGGAATCAGACAATGGGGAGCGCACCTGAGGGTGAGAGGGGGTTGGAAGTGGGGGAGCGTTATCATCCACAGACAGCCTCTCCCCTCTAAGAGCCCAGCACCCCTACGGAGGGATCTGGTTTATGAGCTAGGCAGCTTTCCCAGTTTCTGCATCCCAACCACACACCCTATACGTACCTGGACCACAATCCCACTCCTAAGAGACAGTTTCCTCCTCTCTCAAGACCTGGCCCCCACACACCCGACTCCCACCCTTCGTACTTTGAGGACTTAACCCCCGTCTGACCCAGTCCCCCGTCCCCCGGGCTCATACTTCCCCAGGTGCACTCTGGGCCCTTCTGACACTCTTCGCACCTGCCCATTAATATTCTGGGAGTCACCTCCATATACCCTTTTCCAGGCTCCTGCTCACCTCGATGGAGGTGACACCGGGCTCCCGGCCCACCAGGACCCGGCCTCCCTCCAGCGAGGCTACGCGCGGGTCTTGCACGCGAGCGTGCGGCGCCACGAGGTGGGACACGTCCAGCAGCCAGTCCGGGCCGAGCAGATGGGTGAGGCGGCGGCCGCCGTCCAGCGGATGGGCCGCGAAGGGGACGAGGAAGCGCACGCCGGCACGCTGGTACAGCAGGCGGCAGCCGCGGGCGCGCCGCTCAGCCTCCTCTACCCCCGGAGCCTCTGGCTCCGGCGCCCTGAGGGAAAGGGCGGCCGGGGAGTGGGACGTCAGCGCGGCCCCGGCCCCCTCGCTGGCCGAGGGCCCCGCCCACGAGAGGCCCCGCCTCCAGGTTGGAGGGGCAGGTTATCCAAGCCCCTCCCACAGTCGCGCCTCGGTGGTCAGGTCCTTCCACCTGCTGACGCCGCGCTCCAGTCCCCTCTGGCTCCTAATTGGAACTCTTGACTATGCGTGAGGCGAGGGAAACAGTGACAGACTTTATTTTGGGGGGTTCCAAAATCACCGCAGATGGTGACTGCAGCCATGAAATTAAAAGATGCTTACTCCTTGGAAGAAAACTTATGACCAACCTAGACGGCCTATTAAAAAGCAGACATTACTTTGGCAACAAAGGTCCGTCTAGTCAAGGCTATGGCTTTTCCAGTAGTCATGTATGGATGTCAGAGTTGGACTATAAAGAAAGCTGAGCGCGGAAGAACTGATGCTTTTGAACTGTGGTGTTGGAGAAGACTCTTGAGAG
>SJYQ01020431.1:0-34024 GCA_006410935.1 Redunca redunca
CAAGGAGATCCAACCAGTCCATTCTGAAGGAGATCAGCCCTGGGATTTCTTTGGAAGGAATGATGCTAAACTGAAACTTCAGTACTTTGGCCACCTCATGCAAAGAGTTGACTCACTGGAAAAGACTGATGCTGGGAGGGATTGGGGGCAGGAGGAGAAGGGGACGACAGAGGATGAGATGGCTGGATGGCATCACGGACTCGATGGACGTAAGTCTGAGTGAACTCTGGGAGATGGTGATGGACAGGGAGGCCTGGCGTGCTGCGATTCATGGGGTCACAAAGAGTCTGACACGATTGAGTGACTGAACTGAACTGATCCCTGTTAAGAATTATCAGTTTCATGTTAAGTTATGAAATGGAATTCCACCTCACTGAAAAAGAGTAAAAGCAGCTGAAGAAATATCCAAGCGTCACAAGCGTACCTAATTAAGTCCCACCAGCAGATGGCACGAGAAAGCACACTGGTCAGTGGCTCATTACCGCAGGCCACACTCACCTCTGCTGCCTGGAGGATACGGTCTACCGTGGACGCTCGCTCTTGCCCAGCCTGAGAGAGGAGGTTTCCGTCGAGGCGGGAAAAATCAAATGGGATCAGACAGGTCACAGAGAGCCAGAGAAGCAGCATGTAGCGGGTCTCCCAAGTCTACGGGGCCGAGACAGAGTGACATGATTCCTGTGTGGAAGGCATCCACGTGGTCCCACCGCCCCTCCCACTCAGCGCCCACCCAGGACCCCAAACACACAACGCTCTACCACACGACCTCTGGTACTCAGCCTGGCTGCTACCTCGGCAGGCAAGAGAAACAGCAAAACGAACAAACAAAAATCATTAACACGTCGGTGTAACAGCTTCTTATCCCTGGCACCCTTCAGCAGGCAATCAGCATTTCAAGAAAAATGGAAAACAGAGTAAAAGATAAAACGGAAGCCTTAAGAGTAAAGAAAAAAATTCTCAACTTCTTGTCACAGAGGAGTCAACAAAACAAGATTCCGCTTTGGCTCCAGACTCCCAGAGGCATCAGAAACAGAGCGCAGGCCACACACACATGGCAAGACAATTTCCCGAGTTTGAAGTTACAACCCATGTGCCCTTCTGAATGAGTCCTGCACCTGAGCGCCCTCCGCAGCACACACAACTGCCAGGCTGGCCATTGGCAGCCGTCTGGGAGCCTGACCTGTGGGAACATTCCCACTGCCTCCTAACTGAATGAGGCTCACTCTGTGCTCAGAGCACTGGCACACACCACGTGGCTTATGCTGAACACCTGCTCGCCTTCCGTGTTTTCATATGTGCCTGGCAAAGTACCCAATGACCAGCCTCCTGGAAATTGTGGGTGCTGGACCCTGTGATCTTCCTGTTGGACACCTCATGTGTTCTCACAGCTTGGTGCTGTAGGAAATCACAAGTGTCCTGGGTGACCCAATGGAGAGAAGACGCTGGAAGCTCATGCCTGGTTTCCTCCAGACTTCACCCCATATACCTTCTCCCTCTGCTGATTTTGTTGGAGTAAGTCGTAGCCATGAGGATAACTAGATGCCAATTCTCGTAGTGGTCCTAAGGAATCACTAAACTTGGAGTGGTCTTGGGGACCCCCAACATAGTTCTATTTTAAGTTAAAAAAATTTTGAATAATACTATTGTTATCATCACACCGTATTCAGGTATAGTTTTCTTTATAAAGGGCATTTGGAAAAGAAAATAATTTAAATAATTTAAAAAGAGAAAATCAAAGGAACAAATGAAAAAGAGGGAATGACACAAAATAACACAAGACAAAATTCAAGGAAACAGGAAAGGAACCTGCCAGTGTAGAAGCAGGCAAACCAAGGAATCAGCAAGGAGTGGGGAGAGGAGAGGGACACTTACTTCATGGTCTTTAGGATTCTGATTTGTAAACATGTCTAAAACAGGGTGCACATCAGCCACTTCATGTGGAAATAAACGAAGAAATGTTTTATATCCTCGAACCTATCAAATAAAAAAATACTGAATTATACAACTAGAAAATACAGAAAGTAGCAAGATTACTTCTCTATTATCAAAAATCACCACCTATGCCACCCAATGATCAAATTACACATTACAGTGATACAAGTTAGTAAGACTAACAATAAGAAAGCTACCTTTACTTCTTGAATCATTTCAGAAATGTGTTCTGTCCCAATTTGACCGACCAATCTTGGCTCATCAGAAATACAGGTATGTTACAAACTAACAAGTTTTGCTTTTACCTTGATTATGAGGAATAAGTCCTCGAGAACCCAAAAGGTCCCAAATTCATTAAGGCTTCCATGAAATGTGGCGCTACACCTTCAGGAGACCCTGCACTCAACCAACCGAGGGCAAGGAGTGTGCATGCAGCCCTCTCTCCACCACACTGCAGGCCCCACAGAGGCAAAACCCCAGCCGGGAGGGCCAAGTCTCTCCCATGGTGCGTCTACAGGCCAGCACACACATCACCCGGGAGCCTGCAACAATGCAGAGAATCAGGCCTTATCCCAGACCCACTTAACTTGGAATCTGCATCCCACGAGATCCCCAGAAAGCCATCTGCACATTCATGTCTGGGAAGCATTTCTGCTTCCAAGTTTGTTCGCCTTCTCCTCGTAGGAAACTTTTTCTCAGTTACTCACATATGTATACACGTATGTATGTGTACATATATCCTCTCCCTCCCCTTCTGGTTAGCTGATGGCTGATCAAGTGCAAGATGATGAAAACAATGCTGAAAAATGCTGTTGCAGCCAAAGGAGCCCCTGGGTCACTAGCAACTGATCCCCAGCACATGGTAAAAAGAGAAATGATGAAACCCACAGCTTTTGTGTGAGAACCATCTTTCCTGATAGCATTTTGGAAGGTACCTCTGGACCAAGTTTATCAACAAAGTGTTTTGCCAGCTACAATGTGCTATCTAAATATTACCTTGGAGATGATGTAAAGAAATTTAAAAGCCAGATGTACAAGGTCTGCCGGAGATGTCTTGTTTTGCACAAATTCCAACAACAAGTTCAACATCCATTCTAGGGAAAAATACACATAAAACATTTGCTATTAAATTAAACATCAACATGACATTAAAACAAAATGCCCAAAGAAAAAAGAGCTATTTAGAAATATCAGAATAGTTTAACATTAGTAAACCTCTATAATCCAAGTATCAACAGAGCAAAAGAAAATGTTTCATCTTCAGTTTCCAAAAGGGAATTAGAATATAACATTCACTCCTGCTTTTAAAATGTAGAGAAAATATTTATTATTACTCTGTCTCAAATCAATATCTAATACCATGCTTTCTTTACAGAAGACACCTCTACAACTACTATGTTTAGAACAATCTGGTTCTAAACAACAAATAAGACAGACAAAAAGGATTAAAAGGATTTCTACTTCAAGTTATAAAGGAATAACTGATATGGAACTACCTTACCACCACCAACAATCAGACAACCCAACGATTGTACTGGGTCGGCCAAAAAGTTCCTTTGGTTTTCAAGTAAAAATAAAAGACATATTTTCATTTTCACCAAGGATTTTATCGAATAACGTATTCACCATTTTGTTCCACTACATTTTGCCATGTTTCAGGCAACTTCATAATTTCATCTTCCCAAAACTCTTTTATCTTTTTGAGCAAAGAACTGTTCCAGGTACCTTTTATAGCCTTCCAGGGAATTTGAAATCTTTCCCACTAGGAGAATTCTGTGAAGACCTTTGAAATAAACAGAAATCCAAAGGCGCAATGTTGAGGCTTCCCTAGTGGCTCGGCAGTAAAGAATCTGACTGCCAATGCAGGAGACACAGGTTCGCTCTCCAATCCAGGAAGATCCCACAATCCATGGAGTAGCTAAGCCCGTATGCCACAACTACTGAGCCTGTGCTCTCGAGCGAGATCCGCAACTGCTGAAGCCCGTGTGCCCTAGAGCCCACGCCCCACAGCAGAAGCCACTGAAATAAGCCCACACACCGCAACTAGAGAAAAGGCTGCACAGCAACAAAGACCCAGCACAAGTCAGAAATTTTTTTTTTCCAAAAAAAGGTGCAGTGTCTCTTGAATATGGCGGATGCATTAGACCATCCCATATATAACAGTTTTTGCCAGATCAAAGAAACATGCAACCTTGTGTTTTCCTGATGGAAGATTATGTATTTTCTGCTGACTAATTCCAGATGCTTTTCTTCCAATGCTGCTTTCAGTAGGTCTAACTTGTTAGAGCAGTACTTGTTAGAATTAATTGTTTGGTTTTCCAGAAGAAGCTCATTAAGAGAGGACTCCCTTCCAATCCCACCATAAATACAGCATCACCTCCTTTGGATGAAGACTGGCCTTTGGTGTGGTTCATTCAGTTCACTTGCCCCATAACCTCTTTTGTTCCACATTACTGTATAGTATCTACTTCACTGCCCATCACAATTTGTTTTTAAAAACAGAACCCTTTCATTACGTTTCAGTAGAGCATCACATGCAGAAATATGGTCAAGAAAGTTTTTTCACAACTCATGTGGGACCCAAACAAAGCAATAACATAACCAAGCTGGTACAAATGATTTTTTTTTAACATTGTAGATTATTTAATAAGAAAATAAGTGCAAATGATTTTCAACACTTGATTTGGATATTTTGAGTATGTAGGCTATCTTCTGCATAGTATAACGTTGACTGTTCTCAATTAATGTCTCAATTTGACTGCTATCAACTTCAACTGGTCTCCCTGACCATGGAGCACTGTCCAGTGAGAAATCTCCAGCATGGGACTTTGCAAACCATTTCTGACAGATCAGTCACAGTCCCTTCTCCCTACACTGCCCAAACCTTTTATTTCCACCGTGTACCTTTCTTGAAATAATAAAGCATCAGTTCAGTTCAGTTGCTCAGTCGTGTCCAACTCTTTGCGACCCCATGAATCGCAGCACGCCAGGCCTCCCTGTCCATCACCATCTCCTGGAGTTCACTCAGACTCACGTCCATCATGTCCGTGATGCCATCCAGCCATCTCATCCTGGNGTCTGGTATTCCCATTTCTTTCAGAATTTTCCACAGTTTATTATGATCCACACAGTCAAAGGCTTTGGCATAGTCAATAAAGCAGAAATAAATGTTTTTCTGGAACTCTCTTCCTTTTTCGATGATCCAGCGGATATTGGCAATTTGATCTCTGGTTCCTCTGCCTTTTTTAAAACCAGCTTGAACATCAGGGAGTATGCCAAAATGTTGTTGTTCTTCCATCTTCATTATTAAAATGGCTATATAAAAACTCACCAATTTTGATAAAAAATTTTTTTAATGGATGCTGATATGACAGCTGTCATAGTACAATCTGACAAAACTGTTTCAAATGAAGTTAAAGACAACCAAGCACTACTAGAGCCCCCTTATGGAAAAAACCAAATGAACTCTTTGGCCAACTCAGTATTTTCAGGCACTAGGATGACAGCGACTTGTAACCAACCAACTGGACTCGACAGCTGCCCAAGCTGTCCACTAGAAAATAATGTTTAGAACCCACTGCAGAGAAGGGGGACTCAAGCAGAGCAGAAGCTGCTTTAGCTGAAATTTGTAGGGCAGGAGAAGCTAAGCAGAAAACGAGCTCTGGAAGTCTGAAAGGTCCCCTCAAACCTCTGGCTGAATCTTCACATGCACAGCGGCTAGAGTCCACTAGGCTGGGTAAGAACTGCCAGGAAGCTCTAAGGCAGAGTTCCCATAGCCCATACAGGGCTGACATTCAAACTCCATCGGGCCAGAGTGCAGAGTCCTTGTTGAACACCCAGAGCCACCAGCAGACATTCCAGAAAATTCTTTTACTTAGTAGTAAGACTAAATTAGAGAAAACCTAGAGAAAAAGCTGTATCTGCCTTAACAAAGCTTAAAAAGGATTGAAAGGATATACATGATATGCAATTAACTAAACTGTCTGCCAAACTTCACTCTTTAAAGACAAAAACCTTAAAGCCACCCAACATAAAAATCACAATGTCAATCATCCACTCAAAAGTTACCAGACATACAATAAAAAAGGACGAAATAATGCCATTTGCTGAAATATGGATGGACCTAGACATTGTCATGCTGAGTGAAGTCAGAGAAACAGAAATATATGATAACCCTTATATGCGGAATCTAAAAAGAAATGATACAAATGAAATAACTTACAAAACAGAAATAGACTCACAGACTTAGAAAAGGAACTTACTGTTACCAGGGAGGGAAGGGTAGGGGAAGGGATAGTTAGGGAGCTTGAGACATTCACATGTACACACTGCCATACTTCAGATAGATAACCAGGACTTTCCTGGTGGCCCAGTGCTTAAGAATCTGCCTTGCAAAGCAGGAGACGCGGGTTAAGACCTAAGGGGCTAAAACTAGGACCTGACACAGCCAAATAAATGGATAATCAAAAGTACCTACTGTACAACACAGGGAACTCTGTTCAATGTTATGTGGCAACCTGGATGGGAGGGGATACTAGGGGAGAATAGATACATTATACATATGGCTGCCTTGCCCTGCTGCACCTGAAACTATCACAAGTTGTTAACTGGCTACACCCACAAAGTTTCAAAAATAACGACCTTCTATAAGTATCATGAGGCTATTGTGATGATTAAGCTGAAGCATTAAAAATCATTTAGAACAAGGTAAATACATTAAGAGTAAATGAGTATGAACGGGCAATTCACAAAGGGGAAGAATATTGTGAAAATGTAATAATAAATATTAAAAAAAAATTCATCCTCACTAGGAAACAACAAAATGCAAAATAAAAGCACATGATGCCTTTACCCCCTTTAATAGGTTAACTTTACGTTGGTAAAGATTTCAAATATTCAAATCTCATCTTGGCAATGATATATACTGTTGATAAAAACATAAGGTGAATTTGAAGTATCAAAAGCCTGAACTGACTGATCAAACCAGTTAATGCTAAAGGAAATCAACCCTGAATATTCATTGAAAGACTGATGCTGAAGCTGAAGCTCCAATACTTTGGCCACCTGGTGTGAAGAGCTTACTCCCTGGAAAAGACCTTGATGCTGGGAAAGACTGAAGGCAGGAAAAGGGGGCAAAAGGGATGAGATGGTTGGATGGCATCACCGACTCAATGGACATGAGTCTCAGCCAACTCCAGGAGACAGTGAAGGACAGGGAAGCCTGGTGTGCTTCAGTCCACGGGGGTCGCAAAGAGTCGGATGGGACTGAACAACAAATCAGAAGCGCAGCACTTCCACTTCCTGAAACTCTAAATTGTGCAGAGGTGCATGGATGTTTAGGCTACTTGGAAGAGTACAAAACTGGACAAAGCAGGAGTCCACACACATCTGCTTCCTCTTTCTCCTAAGAGCCCGTAAAATAAAAGCACAGCTGCACAAAACGGAAAGTCCTGACCAATGGCAAGAATGGGAGAGAGCAGATGTAGACTTCTGGGGAAAAGCCAGCTCCAAATTAAACAGGCAGAGAAGCCCATTTATAGATGCCCAAATGCAGAACCAAGCAGAGCCTACAGTCAGGAGGCACGGTGCAGCCCAAGGTGGGGAAGGGCCTGCAATCACTGTAGCCCCAGACTTACTCCACTGGGACCAAGCTCTGAGCCAACCCTTAGGAAAACGAAGGGCTCTCCGGAGAAGAAAAGAGTGCCCCAGATAAAGGCCTTCTTTCTGGCATCTGGAGCATCCTCAACGTGATAGAGAATTCTCAACCAACTCAATGGCTCTAAGAGAAAATCTGTCCATCGACTCGTCATACTGCCCCACAAGGAGCTGCCTATCAGAATCCCGTTCAGGAAAAGCCCAGATGAAAATGCTCCAACTTACAAAAGAGAAGCAGAGGAGCCGTTGTCTGCATCCATTTGGTCTGAACCAGCAAGATGAAAAGATCAAATTACAAGGAAAGGCTGACCCCAGAGGAAAAAGGAGAGCCTGGGGACCAGCAGAGATAAATCAACAAAGAGAAACAAATCCACAAGGAAGAGAAGAAACAGCAGCCAGGAGACTTCAGCATGATGCCCAAGCTGTAACTGAGCCTCCCAGGGAAAGCACAGCAGCAGTGCCTATGCCACAGCTTGAGGCCAGAGGCCTGAGGTGCCAGGGACAGCCCAGGACAGAACGGAGGCGGGGCTGAAAGCAGGAGGAGTGGCCCAAGGTCTCCAGACCCCAGCCCTGTGCCAACCCAGGCAGAAAACTAAAGGCTTACTCAAGAGTGGAGACTACTATAGCCGCTGGCCACATCTGGGCTTGTTTGTTGTTGTTGTTTTTTAACTTAAATCAATTTTAAAATTCAAAGAAGAAAACAAAAAATAAGATGAAATAAGGTAAAATTCAGTTCCTCAGACATATGAGCCATATTTCAAGTGCTCAACAGCCACATGTACTTAGTGGTAACCTTACCAGACAGACAGCACAGATCCAGAACATTCCATCATCACACAAAGCTCTCCTGGACAGAGATATCCCAAAGACAGTAGGCTGAAGGGCTTAGAGCTAGAAGCCAGCCTCAGTGCCTGACTCAAAAGGGAATTCTGGGTTAGGAAGCCCACTACAGGACCCTCCCCATGGGGCCATGGGACTCCCCTCCCCACAGGGGGCCGAGGGACACAGCAGCCAGACATGTGCTCCCCAGGGAGGAAAACCTAACCAGTAAGACAACTGTGAGATACACCCAACCAAGGACAAGCACTCTTAGAAAGTAAAAATGACTGTAAAAATAATTCAAGAACATCTTCTATGTCCAAAAACAAAGATCTGAAAGTAGGACTATAAAGGAAAAAGCTTAGGGATCCACAGGATCACTCCTGGAAATTCAATACCCAGTTCGCAGGCACACCAGAAGGCAGAGCAGAGAAGCGATCAAAAACACACCAGAAGCAACGGCCCCTGGACCAAAAGATGCAAGTCTTTATCGTAAAACTGTCCAACTAATGCCTAACGTAAGAAGAGAATGGGATTGTGGACACAGAGGGGGAAGGGGAGCGTGGGACGAATTTAGACAGGAGCACTGATACATATATGCTGCTGCTGCTAAGTCGCTTCAGTCATGTCCAACTCTGTGCAACCCCATAGACGGCAGCCCACCAGGCTCCTCCGCCCATGGGATTTTCCAGGCAAGAGTACTGGAGTGGGGTGCCATTGCCTTCTCCATATATATGCTACCATGCGTAAAACAGACAGCTAGGGGCATGCTGCTGTGTAATACAGGGAACCCAGCACTCTGTGATGACCTAGAGAGGTGAGATGGGGGAGGCAAGGTGAGATGGAGCCTCAAGAGGAAAGGGATAGATGCATATACTTATGGCTAATTCATATTGGTGTACAGCAGAAATGAATACAGCTTTATAAAGCAATTATCCTCCATTTTTTAAAAAATTTAATAAAAACACTTAAGAAAACAAACAAAAAAGGCCAAGAGTGAGCCATACCCTCCTAAAATATCAAGCTCCAGAAACCTTCCGAGGCAAAAAAGGCTCCTGAGAAAGAAACTCAGACATGGACTTCACATAACTGGATGAGAGACTATGGACCCATGCCCTCCATCCCCACCCAGCCAAACAGGCATGAAATGCATTCATTCTGCCCAAGACAGCGCAGAGTTCAGAATGCTGACCTTCCACAAAACCTGCTGGTTACTTAAAAAAAGAAAAATCCACACACACAGCACCAGCCCACTTTTTAAAAGGCACCTGTGTGCACACTGAGGCTAACTGTTGGTGCCTCTCTGGTGATCTGAGATCTCCACAGCCCAGCGGGCAGGCAACACTGATGATCCCACATTACAGGTGAGGAAACTCAGGCATAGAGCAGCTCAGCGGCAGAGCTGGGATATAAATCCGAGCAGTCCAGCCCCAGGGCTGGTGACCCTAACCACCACCCCGTGTCTCCCTCAACGTAAGTTACTATCACTACCTTCCTCCTTCCCAAAGTCACTTCCAGGAGGAGGTGTGACTACTGTTGGCCCCACTAACAAGAACAACCTGGGCAGTTTATCCTGATAGTCTCAGCTGGTGCGCAGGCACGTACGTGCGTGCGCACGCACACACACACATGTTCCAAGGCCTTTATGATTATCTGTAAATGGATCAAAACCTCAGCTTCTGTTCTTACCTAGGTGTGGGTCCAACAGGTGAGGCTGCTCCTGATATTTGTCCATTATTACTAAAAAGAAAAACGTGAGACTTAACATGAGCCCGGGAAACCCTCGAGTTTTCCCATGCGGACTTCCCAGGCAGCTCCCAAGAGCACAGGCCAGCTGGAGTGAGCCCCCCAACCACCTGCCTCCTCAGGGCCACACTATCCCGGCCTCTGCTGTTTGCTCAATGCACCTTCCTCTCAGATCCTCACTTCTTCCTTCCTTCACTACCTGCTGAGAGCCAAGCTGAGTTCTCCCCTTCATTAGGACACACACCTTCCACACCTTCCATGCTCCCTCTGCCACACACATCAAGCCATGTGCCCTCCTAACCCCCTCATACTATTGCTTTCTTAATCCCAGGCAGCCTGGTTTCTACTCCTACCAGCAGCTAGAACCGTTCCTATCAGATCCCACGCCCACTTGGCCTATGGCAGTTCTCATGAGCCACACACCTCCACATCTGACCACTTCCCATGAATGGGAAAGCCGGCTTTCACTGCTCCCTGGATTTTCACCTCACCCTCAGGACAGTTCTGTGCCCGAGGTATTTTCAGCGCTAACCCAAGCAGACAGCCAGAGAAACGGGCACAATCAAGCAACTACCCCCAAGTGGCAGAGCAGGATTCGAACCCAAGGAGAAGCTGCTCAAGTGAGTGCCCTTCCTGAAGTTAAGAATTGTTATCACAAGTCCACCAAGGCAAAATCACGTAGAAATTTCTACAGCTACAAAGGTCCCCAAGGACGGTTTTACTGAATCACAAAACCCTACATAGTCATCTAACCACGGGATCTTAAGGAATCGTTTGTAAGTTATCCGTTATAGACAACGGCAAGGGTCTGACTAAGCATCTTGCGCTGCTCGGAGCAGCGCTACCGCACTGGGCTGCACGCATGGTCTTGGCAGAGCCATGGGCGCTGAAGAGAAGGCTCTGGGTGGGGGACCCCGCCCGTTCCTGCCTGTTGGGCCTCTCCTGCTCCCACTGCCCCGTTCACACAGCTGTCTCGGAGGGAGTGCGCTTTGCGGTGGTCCCAGGACAGGGTGGGGACAAGGACTGGGAAATGACCCACCCAGGGGAGCTCCACCATCCCTATTCGTGACGGTGGAGGCCCATGCCCTCCCCCTCTTAGGCACGCCCGTGTCTGGGGCCGCAGGAAAGGACACTTGAACACCCTGCACGCTGTTCCCTCCTCCGACCCGTGCGCACCCCGAAATCGCTCCAGGGCGCCCTCCCGGGCCGAGCGGTCAGCTAGCACCGCCGGCAGGCGGCCGAGCAGCTCCCGCGTCTCCGCGCTCTCGCCGAATGACTCGAGGGCGGCGCCGCAGGCCAGAGCCGCGTCCTCCGCGGCATCCTCCACCGGGTCCTCCGCAGGGTCCTCCGCAGGGTCCTCCGCGGCGCCCGCGGCCGGCTCCTCGCTCAGGGCCATCTTCGGCAGCCGGACTACGCCCTCGCGCGAGGTGCGGGGCGTGGGACTCGGGGCGTGGGACACTGGGCACGCGGCGCTGGGCTCGGGACGCTCAAGACGCCGGAGGCTGAGTAGGCGGCAATAACGCCAGCCCCGCCCCCAGGAACTCCGACCTTGCACGCCAGCCCCGGCTACGGAACGCGCCGGCCACCAAAAGAGTGCGCGCGGAGGCCGTGCCGAGCCCGGCTGGGGCAGGGCCCAGGGGACAGGGGCGGGGCGGGGGCGGAGCACAAGACTCCGGGCCGGCCGCGCCTCCTTCCCCGCGCACGCGCGCTGAGTTTCCCCGTGACCGCCGAAAGGTGTCGGGAATCTTTCTACAATACAAAGCAGCCCACAGGTGCGCAGGCTGCCGTGGGAGATAGGTACTTAACAGAGAAGGGTTAACTGGGCGCTCGTAACGCCCCGAAATAATTGGTGATGTGGGCGGCTTGGTCTTCAGAGACCCACACATGGGTGGCTGCGGGGTCGGCAGCCCCGACCCTCCACGGTGACGCCCGGCTCACCCTGGACACCCCGTGCACCTACCAGGGCACAGCCGCTACCCAAGACCCCTGCCCGCCCCCTCTTGTCGAGCAAAACTACCAACTGCAAAATGGAACACGGGAGAGGGGCAGTGGCTCCAGCACTTCAGGGGTAAGGGGGCTTTCTCCCCCCGCCCACCTCAGTAAGGGTGGACTTGAACACAGCCCCAGAGCCACTGCTCAAGAGCTGGGCCCATGCCATGGTCCCCAACTCTACCTAAGCCAGAAACAGGAGCCCTGAGTCCACGGCGGGGACTGTGACACCAACTTCTACCTAACCAAACCCCAGATGTGTGTGAATTTCTGTACAATTGTCATGAAGTTATCCAAACTTCATGTTCCCCCTAGATTGGACTAGGTGATGAGCCTGGCAGAGAACTTGCAGGTGGTCTGGGCCCCCAGTAAACCCAGCTTCATGGAGGACAGAGACGCAGGTGAAACTAAGACACACACACTTCCATCCCTGACATCCCCATGGGCTTTATTTGTCCCTGAAGCTGCCTTGGTGCGGCCACCCTGGTCCCTTGGCAAGCAGCTGGGCAGGGGACACAGGCGGGCTGCTATTTGAGAAGCTTCCTCATGGTGCCCAGGGATGGGCTCCTGTACTGCCTACCGAAGTGGTTCCAGTGGTTCAGGTAGTTAAAGAGCTGATAGAGCAGCAGCCGCCTGTCAAACCCTGGAGCCTTGGGGACCTTCTGGTGGTAGGCGGTGAAGAAGGGCCTGGGAAACCCCCCGAACATCAAGGCAATTGCCAGTTCAAACTCAGAATGGCCGTAGAAGGAGGCTGGGTCATAAATAATGGGCCCGCTGTCATCCTCTGCCACATTTCCCGACCATAGATCCCCGTGAAGAAGGGCAGGGACAATCTCCAGGCCACAAAACAAATCCGGAATCTTCACCTAAGAAAATAATTATGGTACATAGAGTTATCACAGGCCTGGGAGCCACAATCTCCTCATCCGATGCTTGGAAATAAGGTAAAGAGGACCTTGTGTTTACTCAGGGTCCAACCACCACTGCCTACTAAGCCCAGAGATGAAGATCCTCTGACTCCAGGGGAATGTAATTTTGTCTTGGTGTTTACTGTTAATTTAGGTCTAAAAGCTCTGCCACATTAGTGATTGTCATACAGTAGAGAATCTCGGAGGTTATGGTTTTACCGTTGTGTAGAATATGAATCTGAGTGAAGTTTTTTTGTATGTAACTTAGCAAACTTTCTCTGCTATTTTATTTCATAGCACATACATATCTGCACCTTTTTTGTAGCCTGATTATTTCACTAAGGAGTTCAGTAAAATTTCTTTTATGTGCGCTCATGAGGGACTGATATGCAAGTTCTGTTTTTATCATCTTGAGAGTTCTGTTTTGAAGCCAGTCACTCTGGGGCACCTGCTGCTCACACCTGCTCTAAAAGGTAAGACATCTGTGCCTTGGTGGAAAGAACAGCATAAGAGTGGGCAAGAAAGTAGTAGTAAATGCCACCAATCACAAGTCAAACACCTACATTTCACGTGAGCAAAGTTTGAGGTTAACCTGATGTATCTGATGACCCAGGAAGTGAGAGGTGCTCTCAGGGGCCACCCCCTTCTCAGTTTCTGCATCGAACCAATAGTCAGGACACTTACGTGTCCATGATTTGCCCAGCCCTGCTCCAGGTTCAGCGGTGCCCTCTCTGGCTCTGTTCTAGCAGAGGGCCCTACACAAATGTGTTGAAGGCTCGTAAGAGAACAGCCCTTCTCCCAAAGGATAACCACTGTGCCCACCTGTAGCTGTGACCAGAGTTCTCGTGCCTCTCGGTCAGCATAATCCTTCTCAATGAGGTCCAGCTGTGCTTGGAGCCGGTGCCGGGTGAAGAAGGTTGGCCAGTCATCCTGCCACTCGTTCACCTGAGTGACAAGGGAAAGGAAGGGGCTGGTGCTGCAGCTGGTGGTCATAGGACAGTTATGCGTGGAAACTGTCTAAACCCTAGAGCAAACACTAAAAGAGCACAACAGATGTTATCATTGGCCAACAAGGGAGACAAGATGAAAGCATTAAAAAGTACTTAGTTAATTCGGAAGAGCGTAAAGAGTAAAGGGGGAACAAAGAAGAGATAAGACGAATTAAAAAAAAAAGAATGACAAGACGACAGATCCAAACCTAACCATATCAATAACTACATTAAACATGAATGGTCTATAGACCCCAGTTAAATGACAGATCAACAGGTTGAAAAAATAAAGCAAGACCCAATTATAAGTTGTGAATAAGATATGCACTTTATACATAAAAACAGAAACAGGTTAAAAGGATAGAGAAGATAAATTGTGCTAAAAGAAAGCTGGAGTGGCTATATTAATATCAAAGTAGATTTCAGAGCAAAGACACTGACTATAAAGTCATTTCACAATGGAGAGTCAACTAATGAGGAAGATAACAATAATCCTAAACATTTATGTCCCTAATATACAGCAAATAAGCACCGGAATAGATGCTCCACATCCTTAGTCATTAGAGAAAATAGAACTTCACCGAGATACCACTTCACAATCACTAGGATGGCTACAATTATAGACAAAGGAAAATACCAAGTGTTTGAGGGTGCAGAGGGCCTGAAACTTTCTACACTAGTGGTGCGAATGTAAAATGATAGAACCACTTTGGAATATATTTTGACAGTTTTGTAAAAAGTTAAATATGGGGTTTCTCTGGTGGCTCAGTGGTAAAAATAAATAAATAAATAAATCCACCAGCCAGTGCAGGAGACATGGGTTTGATCCCTGATCCAGGAAGGTCCCACATGCTGCGGAACAACTAAGCCCATGGGCCAGCACACTGCAACTAGAGTAGCCCCTACAGCAATGAAGACCCAGCTCAGCTCAAAACAAGACATAAATGTTTTTAAAAAGCAAAAGATGAACCTACATATGACCTAGTCATTGGCTCCCAGGTATTAACCCAAAATAAATGGAAGCATGTGTCCACACAAATTCTTGTACACAAAAGTGCATAGCAGCTTTATTTGTAAAAGCAAAACTTGGAAACAACTCAGATATCCATCAACCAGTGAATGGATAAACAGACTGTAGTTCATTGTACAATGGAATGGACTTTTGACATGTGTAACAACATGGATGAATACTGAAATGACTGTGCTGAGTAAAAGAAGCCAGACGAAAAGGAGCGCACAGCATGTGATTTCATTTACATTAAATTATGCAAAATGCAAACTCGTCTATGGTGACAGAAAACAGATCCGTGGTTGCCGGGGCAGGGAAGGGCAGGAGGAAGACATTATAAAAGGGCAGGAGGACACTTTTGGGATGACACTTTTTGACACACTGACCTGACTGTGGTTAGTGGTTCACAGATGTGTACACATGTCCAAACTTAACCAATCTGTACACTTTAAATAAGCGCAGTTTATTTTATGTCAGCTATATACCTTAATAGAGTTTTTTTTTTAAGATGCGAAGCTTATTTTATACAAAGGGTTACTTAATGAAATTCCTTAAGGGAAGAACTTTCCAAACAACATGTGCCCCCGGTCAGCATCCTGTGCTGAGGGTTGTGGTCGCTGAACCCCTGGGTTCATGCCCTTTGCTAGGTGCACCTCAAGAGAAAACGGGAGTTCCCCTCCCCAAACGGCCTAATGCATATGGGATGGCATGCCCTCCTGCCCCACCTCCTGCCTAGGCCCATGGTGTCCCAGCCTTGGTCTTCCTCGTAGATGACCAGGTCATAAAAGACACAGACTGTTTGGAGCTAGAGACCGGCATGGCTAGCCCTCCCCCTGGACAGAGGGGCCATGATCCCCTCACCCACAGAAAGACATGAACTTCCCCTGAGCTACCAAGGCAGGGCCACCTAGGTTCATGGCTGGTGGGAGGACCCAGGCTTCACCTGGACAAAGGACCAGCATGCATGGTGGTCAGGGTCTGTGCTCTGAAGTCAGACAGGGCCAAACACTGACCCCTCTACTTACCAGCTGCACGACTAGACACCGCCTGGCTTCTCTGCACACATTGTTTTCCCCATCTATAAAATGAGTCAGTGAAAACCTGCCTCCTGAGGTTGCTATGGAAACTAGGGAGCTGAGTTGGACATGGCAGCAAAGAAACCATGTCAGTACTCTGACCAAGCCAGTGGTCCCAAGGGGGCTCAGCTCAGGGTACCATCATTCAGTGTTGCCCCATCAATGGCTGAAGCCCCTTAGGGCCCACTCAGTCGTCCCAAGGAGTAGGAAGCTTCCTGAAACTTCAGGCTGGACCCTCAAGGCTGTGTCCATCAGATACTACATCCTGTACCATCTTGTCACAGCACAAGGAGGTGGACCAGGGGTCCTCCCAGGTCTCCCACCCCTTCCTAGCCAGGCTGTAACTAACCTAAGTTGGTTCATTGATCCTAGACTCTGATGGGGGTGCTCAGTGGCTGCCTGTGTCCCTAACAGGCCAGCTCCATCCTCACCAGCTTCACACATTGGGGTTCTGTGTACAAGTTCATTCCTCAGTTCTTGAAAAATCAATGTCTGAGGTCAAACAAGCCTTTGTAGACTTGCATTCTTAAACTCAACATCTGAAGCAGGACAAGCCACATTTGGACACACTGGCCTGGAACCACTATTGTGCTAGTCACTAGCTCCAGATGGGTATGTAACCCCCAGGGGAGCTGGCTTCAGCAGAGATTCATAGGTCTTAGTAATCCTGGTAAACCACGGGGTACAGTTCTAGGTACCCCAGATCTGAGGGCTGGCCCTTGACTGAGATCCCAAAATCTGCCTCTAGCTTCATAAGGATTTTCCTCCTAGTGACTCTGCCTGGGAGAACAGCCCTCTGTCCACAGCCTTTGCACCTGCTGTTTCCCCTACTTGGAATGCTCTTCTACCTGCCCCACAGCTTCTTGCCTCCTCTGAGCTCAGCACAGTGAACCTCAACATAAATTCTTCCAGCTCACACTCTGCTTCCAGGAATCAGGTAGTCAGACTTCCCGGTGCCCAGGGGACTGGAACTCTTATGCACAAGGGGTGGAATGAGCAGCACTGGAGCACCAGGAGCTAAGCAGGCGCATCCTCACCAGGCACTCACCTGCGGGATGAAGCCGCAGCAGGTCACTGTGTGGAAGCCGAACTTGGCCACATACTGGGGCCCGGCACCCTCAGCTCTCTGGCCTGTTAACAGAAAGAGCAGCTCATCTTTCTCTTAATGTCAGACCTCAGCAGAGCATCAGGACCACACTGCTAGGATATGGGTGGCTGAGGATGTACTCCAAGAACGTCGTGGGGCACACCACCTGCCACATCCTCCCAGATCCCTGAGCCCCACGACAATCCAGCCTTGGGACCCAAGCCTGCCCAGTTTCCAGGGATGTGATACCAGCCAAGGTCAGCATGGGATGACGTGGTCCACACACAGACCAGCCAGAACATGCCTGTCTCTAGCACATTGGACAACAGGACTTAGTATAAAGGGGTCATGAGCCAATTCTACTAACATCATCAAAACTCTTTTTTAACAACCTCATTTTTCACACTGCAGTCTATGAGCAGGTGGCATGAAACCCAACCCATTACTAAAATGTCCCCCCAAGCACCTACCCAGGGTAGACGCACCCAGGTCAAGGGTTCACAACAGCATTCTGAACGTACCCACTCTGTTCTCCTCCTTCCTCAGCTTCTCCCCGAGCTTCTGGTTGTAAAGGTGCAAATCTGCCATCTGGTCTCCAAGTTTTGATGCCTGACTGAGGATAGAAGAAAATGCAGCCAATTGAAATAAGAAACACCAACCAGGGAACATGTTCCGTTTTGAGAAACGTTTTAAATACCTTAAAAACAACTCTCTGTTCTTTAAAAAGTGAAAAATGAACTGCAGGCAATGATCTTCTCCAAAACATCAAAATAGTGTAAAATCACCCAAGAAGGGTAGGCTTCTGTTGAAGCCTATGGAAATACCAGGAATTAAGGATCAAATACTGAAAAAGTTAAGAAAAAAAAAAAAGAAGAAGGTCCCAATTTTTGTAAAAACAAATGTAAATCACAAAAAAGAAAACGACAATCACACATCATAGCTGTGACTGCTCCCTGCCGCTGGGATGTCATGTGCCTTTAGTCTTCTTTTCAAGAGTTTGCCTCTTCCAGCATTTTTTAAACAATAAACATACATAACTTTGGAGCTCCCAGGTGACGCTAGTGGTAAAGAACCCTCCTGCCAGTGCAGGAGACATAAGAGACTCAGGTTCCATCCCTGGGTGGGGAAGATCCCCTGGAGGAGGGCATGGCAACCCACTCCAGTATTCTTGCCTGGAGAATCCCGTGGACAGAGGCGCTTGGCAGGCTATATAGTCCATAGGGTCGCACAGAGTCAGACATGACTGAAGCGACTTAGCATGGCATAACTTTAATAATTAGATTTTAGATAATTACCAGATCAGACCTCACTGCCCATACTGATCAGGCACTGGTGTTCACTAAACACAGAGTAACAGATGGTTCAAACGTGCTTATTTGGTGCAGCTTTGTGAAGCCAAACTAGCCTCAGACCGGCCCTGCGTGGAAAGCAAAAGCTCCTGTCTCCATCAGGGAGGCAGGTGTGGCTCTTGGCCCTGCTTCTGCTCCTACACTGAGTGATGTGGGCAGCTCAGCAAGAGGCTGTCCCCTCTGCCTCTCTTGCATCCCTCTCTCTGTCCATCTGTCCCCCTGTCCCCCTCCCTCTGTCTTTCTCTTTCAAATACAAACACACACTACACACACGCACACTCTCTCTCTCTGTCTCTCTTACCTGCTCAGGCCCCTCATCTTCAGATGCTCCATCACAAAGGCAGCCCCACCTCCAGGCAGGTCAATCACCTTGATGGGCCGAGGCACCCGCACCAGGCCAGTGCTCCGAAGAGCCTCCAGGCTCGCCATCTCCCCCTCAAACATCTGCCGGGCCTGCATCCAGAACACAGCTGTGAGCGCCGAAGCCAACAGTGGCTCTGCAGCCAGGCTGAAGCCAGGAATCACAAGTGCCCAGGACCTCCAGATGCCAAAAACTGACTGGAGAGCAAGGCATCAGCCCCGCAGAGAGCGGGATGCAGGTGGCCCCCCTTTGGATAGGAAGGGGCTACAAAGACGAGGTTGCACGGGGAGCTTGGGGTGGACAGGATGCTGACGTCTGCAGCAAGCGCCTGCCCTAAGAGGGGAGGAAGCACAGGCCATGGTGGGGGGGCGGGGTGCTGGGGATGCTGGGAGCACCCTGGAGATACCGTGGGGTCTGTTGGGGTACTGGGAGTATCATGGGAATACTGGGAGGAGCTGGGAGGCCATGGGGTATCGTGGTAGACTGTGGGGGTGCTGGGGTGCCACAGGGTGCCATGGGGTACTGGTGGGGAAACTTGGAGTGCAGGTTAGTGGAGGATCCAGGGTAGGGCCTGGGTCCCCTTCCAGGTTACCTGCCCCCACAATATCTGGGGCACTTACAGCAAATGAGGAGTAACATGGGGCTGCATGGGAATGTGACTGGGGCACACACTGGGGGCACGGGAAGCCAGGGGCTGGGGGCGTCAGCTGGGCCTGGACTTGGGTCCAGGGCCAGTCCCCAGAGGCAAGCACCCAGCAGGGCCTGGGGACTTGGAAGGAGATATCCACCCCACCCAGGAAGAAGATGGTCATGCCCCAGGGAAGCAGAACAGCCTTCATCGGGACCCAGGGGTCTTTCTACTTCTAAAACATTTTGCACAAATATCCCAATTTTAAATTAAGTGAACTCTCACTTCAGGTACACTACACCTGGGTTAAAAATGTGTTTGTTATAATATGATTTGTGACTATCTCTGGCTATAGAATTAACCCTTGTGAACAAGACCAAAACATCTATGTCCACATAAGAAAAGAATTCCATCTTTTAATTCAAGTACCTGAAGGGAGAATCTGCAAGACGTCCTAACTGCCAACCCACACCTAGAATCACGGAGTGGGGTGTCCAGCAACCCTCAGTCATACTCCAGGGTGAGCTCCTAAACACAGAGGGGCAGCACACACCTGGGCTTCAGCTTGCCTACGTCCTGAGGGCTTCACCTGTCCCCTGTTCTCATGCATTGATTGAGCACCTACTGTGTGCCAGCACCGAAGGTTTCAAGGGTGAATAGTGGGATCCCAGACTGGAAGAGCTTTTAGGAGCCAGCTGTGAAGGTTCTAGGGCCAGTGTGAACCTTGAACCCAATAACGCTTCCCGGTAGGTGGCATTGGATTATTTGGGTTCTGAAACCAGACTCGAACAGTTCCCAGCGCCAGTGGAGCAGGGAACAGACCAACACCAACCAACTGGCCATCCTGGACAGTGCTGCAGGGAGACTAGAGGGATCACCCTGGGACTTCCTCCCCTCCACAGCCAGCCCCTCTACCCACTGCTGCATCTCAAAGGGGCTTGGCCCTTGGGGTCTCCCTGGAGTCCCACACCAGAGTCAAGGGAACGCCATCCTTGGCATCCTCGGCACTTTCTGTAGGTGCACACACAGAAAGTCAGCCATACTGACTTTCTCCACCTGTGAATATATCTATGGAAATATACATGGATAGTATATGTAACAGCAATATTTTAGGCTGGCGATGGAAATCAGGTCCAAACACAAGCAAGGCCTGTGAGTAGAAGAGCAGGGACCCTGCCCTCAAGGTCAGGCAAGGGTCCCTCCTGCCTCTTTCCATCTGCCCAGGAGGACCCAGCCGCTAAGGGGAATGCAGACTAGAGCTGGGCCCCAGGGGAGTGGCAGAAGCAGCTCAGGACCCCAAGCCTCACCTCCGTGTTTGATAGGTAGGGAAATTAAAACTGACACCTAAAATGCCTGTGCATCCAGGCAAAAGGGAGTAAATTAATCCCGCAGCAGAGAGAACCGTGGATTCCTGCAGAAAACGCAGGATCCTCCTCCCCCAGCTGGTGCTAGCCCTGCAAGTCCGCAAGCTGACCCCGCGGCTATGACGCCACGGTTGGCCCAGAACCAGACCACAGAGCCCCCTTCCCCTGCGCCCCGGGCCCCCTCGCCCCGCTCCTCTCCTCTCCCACTCCCCCCAGCCCTCCCCTCCCCGCAGACCCTTCTGCTTCCAGCTCCGGAGGCGGCCCCAGGCCGTGGGGGAGGAGTGGGGTGGGATGGGATGGGTGAGGGGCACACACCAGCGTCCTGTGGTTGATCTTGACAAACACGCGGCCGGCATCTGTGTCGTAGGCGCGCCCCTCGCTGATGGAGCTGGCCACAGGGCTCCCGAAGGCGCGCAGGGTCGCGGTGCGCAGCTCGGCGCGCAGCAGCTGTTCCATGGAGGCGGCGGGGGGCGGGGCGGGGNGATGTCGCTTCAGAACTCAGAGATGGCTGTGATAAGGCGGCTGTTCCATGCCCTCCACAGGTCTCTGCCACTCTGATCCCTGATCACTGTTTCTGAGCAACTTTCAGTATGTCCACATACTTGTCCCTAAGAGGAAACCCCAGCCAGGAGACTCGTTCTCACAAAAGGGACTTTTGGAAGCAATTTCACTGGAAGACCAGGAATTCCCTGTCAGCCCCGTGGTTAGGACTCCGTGCTTCCACTGCAAGGGGCAGGTTTGATCCCTGTTCAGGGAACTAAAATCCCACAAGCCTCATGGTATGGCTGAAAAAAGTATTTACTAGGAGACTGTTAGGAGGAGGACAGAGGAAATTGCCCACTCACCCCACCCTGGGAGACAGGCTCTAGACATGCTGAGCAGTGCTTACAGGCAAGGTACCCACCAAGGAGTTAATCTCCAATAACCCCTTGGGTATTGCTACCTGGGCCCACTTTATTTTTTCTTTAACATTTATTTATATATTTAATTTGACTGTACCAGGTCTTAGTTGCAGCATGGGGGTATCTTTGATCTTCACTGCAGTATTTGGGGTCTAGTTCCCTGGCCAGGGATTGAACCCAGGTTCCCTGCTTCGGGAACACAGTCTTAGCCACTGGACCACCAAGGAAGTCCCTTTACTTTTTAATATTTTTTATATTCTATTGAAATATAGTTAATAATGTTAATTTCTGCTGTACAGCAAAGTGATTCAGTTATACATTTATATATGTTTCATATTCTTTTCCATCATGGTTTATTATGGGATATTAAGATAGTTTCCTGTGCTATACAATAGGACCTTGTTGTTTACCTATTTTATAGATAGTTGCTTGAATCTGCTAATCCCAAACTCCTAATTTATCTCCTCCTATCCTTTTTCCTCTTTGGTAACCATAAATTTGTTTTTTTATGTCTGTTTCACAAGTAAGTTAATTTGTCCTGTTTTCAATTTCACATATATGTGATATCACACAGTATCTTGTCTTTGTCTGATTTACTTAAGTATGATAATCTCTAGGTCCATCCATCTTGTTGCAAGGTCATTATTCATTCTTTTTTATGGCTAAGTATAGTACTCCATTGTATATAGGTACCACATTTTTATTCATTCATCTGTTGATTGACATTTAGATTGCTTCCAGGTCTTGGCTATTGTAAAGAGTGCTACTATAAATATTGGGGTACATGTATCTTTTCAAATTAGTTTTCACCTTTTCCAGATTTTTGACCAGGTATGGGACTGCTAGATCACATGGTAATTCTATTTTTAGTTTTTTGAGGAACCTCCATACAGTTCTCCACAGTGACTGTACCAATTTACATTCCTACCAACAGTGTAGGAGGGTTCCTTTTTCTCCACGTTCTCTTTACCATTTGTTATTTGTAGACTTAATGATGGCCGTTCTATCTGGTGTGAGATGGTACCTCACTGTAGTTTTGATTTGCATTTCTCTAATAATTAGCAACAGCAAGCATCTTTTCATGTGCCCGTTGGCCATCTGTATGTCTTCTTTGGAGATATGTCTACTTGGGTCTTCTGCTGAACCCATTTTAGAAATGAAGGAGTCAAAGTTCAGGTAAAACTTAAAAGTCCCCTCTCAAACCGGTCTCCTGGCCCCAAGCACAGCTTGGTTTCCATTATACCGGAAGTGGAGGGTCTCCAGGCTTCTAAGACTGTCCACTAGGACAGTTCCTAACTCCTCCAATAGGATGTCATAGACATATAGTCTTGTGTGATGCAGGTTGTGTTTGCTAGATTCACGTCTGTTTGAAGCAAAGTGGCACTTTCTTCTGGCAGCTGGGTGCACTGTTCTCTGGAACAAACTGAACTTCTTTCCAAATGAGCATTTTCCTCCCTGATTTTGGCTGTAATATCCCAGATTCCCTCTGAATCCCAGACAAAATACATCCCACGTGAAAGTGAAAGACGCTCAGTTGTGTCCACCTCTTTGCAACCCCATGGACTATACATTCCATGAAACTCTCCAGGCCAGAATACTGGGGTGGGTAGCCTTTCCCTTCTCCAGGGGATTTTCCCAACCCAGGGATCGAACCCAGGTCTCCCACATTGCAGGCTCATTCTTTACCAGTTGAGCCACAAGGGAAGCCCAATACATCCCATAACATCATCCTATAACAGAATCCCAACCATTTACAAGTGTCTTTCTGACACCCTGCAGACGCGAGGCTCAAGACAGCAGTAGACAGGGCCCTCCATGGCCACCAACTTATCTGAGCTGGGGCTTTGCACAAGACAAGACCTGTCAGAATCCCAGCTTTTTACAGTAGGGATACCTACCCGGGTCAGACTCTCTTCTACAAACATTCTCTCTGTTGTCTCAGCTCATACTCTGAGCAACAAACTGAGAATGAGCCCAAGAATGATCTCAAAACCCAAGCCCTGAAGACACACACTTCACTCCCAAGAGACTTCCAGGCCTTGCCTCGAGTCTGTTCTGGACGCCAGCAGTTATATGATTTTCTGATGTTTCAGAAACAGAAAGTTAGAACTGAAGGAGGGGAAGGTGAGAGGATATGGGGACAAAGGGAAGTGGTAAATGAGACAAAGGGAAAAGTTGTAGGTGAAACCTTAATGACGATGATGACATGTCATAAACTGGGGAGGGGGTCTCTCAGCACCCCCGCACTCAAGATGCTGTCAGGGGCATAAACTGGGCACTCAGCTGGCTAAGGCCCCTTAACATAAACAAATGACCTGAAACATTTTTAGGCACACAAGGGGATGGTTTGGACAATGAAGACTGATCATTAAGGCAGTAAAGGTCACTGGCATCCTCTGTTTAAGGTAGAAAAGCCCATGTTTCAGGTCCACTTTCATCAAAAGGATACAAAGTAGCTTTGGGTGGAAAGCTAAACTTCTGTTATCTGAAGACTTCCTTCTGGAAGGCTGATGCCCTGACAGCAGCAGGTAACCAGATGTTTTGATACAGTATTCCTATTTTCAGTAAGAAATAAGTGCCACTGTCCCAGAGCCGAGACCTGAGACTCCTGCATGGGTGCCTGGGGCAGCTCCCACCTCCCTGGGCCTCCTAGGATGCTCGACCACCCCAAAGGGCACAGGCCTCTCCTCTTGTCTCAGTGACCAAGGAGTCCAGGAGATCCAGAGCTAGCCCCTGAGGGTCTAGTCATATTTCCCCCTTACTTAAGGGGTCAGCAGGCCGCCCTGCAGGGACGCCAGCCACATACCTGCCCCGTCGCGCCTCTCTATCAAAACCTGCCCCACCCCAACCCATTTGTGCCACCCGCTCCTCAGATGCACAGAGGAGCCTTCAAGGAACAGAACACTCCACAAACAGTAACTCTGGAGAGGCCAGCGGCCTTTGGCCTGAGGTTTGTACAATTTTGGCAACCCTTTATATAGGAATATTTACATACTTATGAGTATAAAATGAAATGCCAAAATCGTTATTTTAGAATAAACCACCGCAGCAAAGTGCAGTCTAAACAGCTGACAGAAGGGACTTCCCTGGTGGTCCTGTGGTTAAGACGCTATGCTTCCACTGCACGGGGGCGCGGGGCTGACCCCTGGTGGGAGAACCAAGATCCTGCGTGCTGCACAGCACAACCAAAAAAACAGCTGACAGATACTCACACCATCACAAAAGCTGGGAAACACCGCGGTATTGTCACCTGAGTGCCTGCCACAGCTCTGGGATATGCCCCGACATCCTGTCTTGACCACGCTGACTGGCTGCCCTCCTAAGATGTGGCGCCCCAGGAAAGCTCTGACCTTGGCTCTCATCCCTGGTCATGCTGGGCTGATACGGTGAGGGAGGCACTGTGGGGCAGAAGCAGCTGCTCCCTCCTCCTGGCACAGCCCCAAGACGACTCTCATGGAAGGGGTCCACCATCATCCTCGTTAGTGGGCCCCAGTGTCCTGTCCCTTCTCCAGGCTGCTTCCCTGTCTTAGAACCTAGAGGGTGGAGTGTGGCCTGCAGGAAAGTCCACTGGAGCAGAAGGAACGTCTCCCTGTCACTAGTGACTCACACAATGCCAGCTGGGGCTCCCACCCACTGGATGGTTTGTGTGAACCGAGGGACATGAAATGGAGCCCCTTCCTTTAAGATCCTCTAACTAAACAAACACACATCCACCAGCGTCTGCCTGCTGACCCTTCCGCTTCTCCCCGATCGGCCACAAAGGAGGAGCACCAGGCTGCAGCTCCCAAAAGGTCTCCATCACAGGATGCTCTCTCCGAGGAAGACTCGTCTGGCTGCTGCCAGAACCAAAACCACCCAGGAAGCCACGTCTGTGTAATAACAGGTGTGAACACAGAAGCACACATGCCATCATGATAAACCCTGTGGTGGGGGGTGAACCTCCCATGGAGACAGTCAGCAGGTTCCTCCAGGTCAGAGTGAAAGTCACTCAGTTGTGTCCAACTCTGCAACTTCACAGACTGTAGCCCACCAGGCTCCTCTGTCCATGGAATTCTCCAGGCAAGAATGAGAATACTGGTAGCCATTCCCTTCTCCAGGGGATCTTCCCAAGCCAGGGATTGAACCTGGGTCTCCTGCAATGCAAGTAAATCTTACACCATCTGAGCCACCAGGGAAGCCACATCAAGGCCATGGTAAAGATGCAAAAATTCTGGCAAACAATAGTCTAGGAATTACTAGGTTTGAAACTTTGGACAACTACAAGCTCTTAGAAGTCAGTCTGGACAACTAGCACTCAAGTGAGAGGGACACATGGGGACTTGCAGGGTGGTGGGAACTCACTGCTGGACCCCCAGGCACAGGGCCCCCCTCTATCCACCTGGTGGGACTTCTCAGCTCAGGGCCGGGGCCCCAGGAGGAGAAAGGGAGCCAGGGATGCCACTGAGGGGTTGGAGGGGACAGGTTTCTCCCCAACATGCCTCCTGGCCCAGGCTGGGCCTGATCTGGGACACCCGATCTTGCTTGGAAGTTTCACTGCAGGTGCCCTACTGGGCCAACCTCAGCCCCTGAGCACAGTGAGGAATTTCCTCCAACCAAAACACATTCTTCCCGTGTCATCTTCAGTCAATCAGACACCCTTTGTGCATGGAGAAATTTTATTTATGTATTTTCACATGCCACTGCCGCGAATACAGTGAAGAAACATCAATGACAGTAATTTTAAAAAGAGTTAACAATTAAAATGATTTTTTTAAAAAGGTCACTGGGATCCCCTGATGGTCCAGTAGTTAAGAATCCTCCTTCCAATGCAGGGGAGGCAGATTCGACCCCGGGTTGGGGAACCAAGATCCCACTTGCCAAGGGGCCACTAAGCCAGCATACACAATGAAAAGATCCTGAGTGCCGCAACTGAGACTCAACGCAGCCAAAAAAAAAAGTCACAATCCTCTCCCTAAAACCAAACTCTGAAGCCATGAGTTCCACTTCTGAATTCCACTGAGGAGCCCTGACCCAGAAACAAAAAAACAGATGAGGGGCAAACATGGATGCATCCCCTTGGACCTTCAGCATGAGAAACTGTCCCCTCTAACACCAGTGTCCTCCAAGGCCCGAGCCAGAACTAGTAGGGGCCACCCATCGGCTTCCTTGAAATGCAATTTGAGAGTCACTTTCAACCTCCCTTTACCATTAAGCAAATCTCATAAGGTGACGACAACAGCAGTTAAACTGGTAGCACCAAGTCCTCAGGCCACACCTGCCCTTATCTGGAAGCTCTTGAGCTATTCTCTTACTGAGCAAAGCCAAGGAAAAAAAGTGTTTTTTAAAGAAACAACACTTGTACTTATTTATTGTCACATTACGAGAGTTTCCTGGCAAATAGCTCCAATAAACAGAAGAGAATGTAAATGAGGAAAATACAGTCTCACACATCACTGAAGCCATTCGAAGTTTATTCAAATTTTTATGCAAAAGGATTTGTTAGCATCAATGGCATTCACGAACATTTCTCACCACTGCAAGACTGAAGGAGGGCAACCACTGCTGTAGTACTGGTTTCTACAATGCCGATGATTGACAGCTCACAAGCTATAGAAATGAGCAGGTCCAGCGGCAGCACAGAGAGGAAAGGGAGTACATTTGGTTTGGAACTGGTCATCAGGAGGTGCTCCCAGGACAATGCCTTCATGTCCACAATCAAGTCTGACCCACCAAGAAGCATTACCCTGGATACCAGTCACTCCTGCAGAGACGGGGAGCTGGTGGGAAGATGCCCTTGGTGGCGGCGCCTGGTACTCTAGCCACCTCCCTTCTCTACCTTTGGGGCAGCTGCAGGTTAAATGCAGCCCACCCTCCATTGGTCCCTTGGTTCACACCAATTTCTAGTGCAGCTGCATCCAGCTATGAAGTCTAACTTTAGGGTGATAAAGGCTTTCTCCTGAGACGTCACATTATTTATGAGACTGGGAAAATTGGTCTGAAGCTATTCCAGGGTAGGAGAGGCTGGCCACAGGGGTCCAGTTAGGATCTAGCGACCAGGACTCAGGCCTCCCTCCCGAGCTCAGGTGACGAGATTCCTCATGATGCTGAGGGAGGACCCTCTGTACCCGGATCCAAAGTGATTCCAGTGGTTCAAGTAGTGGAAGAGCTGATACAGCTTCAGGCGCTTCTCGAAGCCTGGGGCCTTGGGGATTTTGCTATGGTAGGCGGAGTAGAAGGCACTACTGAAGCCCCCGAACATGCCAGCTATTGCCAGCTCATACTCCGAATGGCCATAGAAGGAGGCGGGGTCAAAGACGATGGGCCCAGAGGAATCCTCCGCTACGTTTCCTCCCCAGAGGTCTCCATGGAGCAGGGCTGGGACGATGTCCAGATCACAGAACAGGTCGGGGATCTTTAACTGCCGGGGTAAATGCAGCCTCATCAAAGTGATCGATGCGTGTGGGAGGGACACATGGGCTTTTTTGAGGGTGGCTCCCGGTGCCTGGTTGGTACACAGACACACCCACCTCCCGTCCTGACCCAGACCAAGGGCTGGTACACAGACATACTCCCGTCCTGACCCAGACCGAGGTGGCTGCGCTGGCCACAGCACCTGCAAGACATGAGGGGCACAGGTTGGGGCCGGGCGGGGAGGGTGCGGGGAGACGGACACTCACCTGCAGAGCAGCCCAGAGCTCACGGGCCTCCCTGTCCCCAGACCTCTGCTCTACCAGGTCCATCTGGGGCTGAATGCGCTGCCGGGCGTAGAAAGTGACCCAGTCCTGCTGCCAGTCATTCACCTGTGTGGGCGACAGCAGAGCTCAGCGGAAGGCGCCAGAGCCAGGGTCAAGAGGGCTGACCCCCAGAGGCACCACTACAGGGACAGGTGTGAAGCAGGGGAGCTGACCCGGCAGCCTGGTGTCTGGAGGACATGCAGGGACAGCAGGCTCCTGGACAACCTCCCACACCACCTCAATATCTGAACCGAGTGGACAGCGCCCTGTAGGTTACTCAGTGTGGCCCTCCCAGGGTGCTGCTTGCTTCTCCTCGGAGGGCATGGCCACCATCCTACCCACTTGGCCCAAGTGTGGCTCCCTGGGCTGAAACCCCCAGGGCAGCCAACCTCAAAATCATGAAACGCAAAGTTACAGTTCCTTTCCATTACGCTACCTTTAAGAGTCTCCTATTTAAAATCAAACACTGTTTAACTTCCTATTTTCAGCCCCCTTGGTATCCAGCATTCTGTTAGACCTTCCTGGCTCCTTTGAGCTGACCTAGCATGTGAGGTGGACACTCTCCATGTCGACCTCTTTTCATTAGCAAAGGAAAAAAAAAAGGAGCAAAGACCTTTTACCAAATTTCACCAAAAGCGAGGCTGTTTCTAAATGGTCGACGCGACTAGCAAATACGGGCAAAGCGCTGGTGTCACTCACCTGGGGGAGGTACCCGCAGCACGTCACCACGTCAAACCCGAACTGGGCCACAAAGGGCCGCACCACCTGCTCATCTCTTCTCCCTTGCAAGCAAAAGGAAACCAGAGAGATGACAATCCCCCTGCTCCCTTGGGGCCTGCTCTGGAAGCCCAGAGAAGCTCTGAGGCCTGACCTCAGCGTGCCCTTCTCCACCTTGGGTCCTCTTCCAGAGACAGACAAGGGTCCTGGCCTCCGCGCACTATCAGGGCCCAGAACAGAGCCTGCCCCATCAGAGTCAACGATCCAGGACACCCACTGCTTCCCAGGAGAGGCATCAGAAGAGCAAGAGCAACAACCCTGTGTCCCAACAAGGAGGGAATCCACCCCATAGCATCTGCCACTTATGGGAGATAAGCCCCTGTGCTTGTAAATGGTCATCCTCTGCAGCTTCCCAAACTCAAAGCAAATCCTGAAGGCCTGAACTACATGTGGGTGGAGGCAATGAGGCTGTCTTTTCTAATTTTATTTTTTATGTCATGAGGGCTCTTGGTTCCATCCAGGGATTGAATCTGTGCCCCTTGTAGTGGGGAGTCTTGACTGCTGGACCCTCAGGGAACTCCCCTAAGACAGTAAGCTCCTGGTCGTCTGTCCCTGCTGTGTCTGCCACTCTGCCTGGCGAAGAAACCATCTGGGCTACACGCGAATCATCCAATGTCAAAGGATGAAAATCTTGGAAGACACCCTCAGTGCCACCACCACATTAAGCTCTAAAAAGGTCAGTCGTGAGGGCTTTCATTCTGAGCCTCATGTGTGACTGTTCCTAGAAGAAAAGGCACGGTATGGTAAGCCAGAGAGAGAAACTTCAATAGGCTTTCTTCTGGAGAGTGAGAGATCAAAGGAACTATAATATGATGGAGTTTTGAGTTCCAGAAATATTTCCTGTCTTTCAAATGCATTTTTGAGACAACACACTAGTCGTATTCACTGTTTACTGCACACCAAATATGCAGCCTTGGGTTTACATTCCTTTCCTGTGGCAGCAACACAGGTCTGCCCACACACCCATACTGGCCAGATGTCTTCCTGTCTGGTGGGGGGGTGTCTCCTCGGGCCCACAGCCGTACCTACTATGCCAGCCTCCTTCTGGAGAGTCTCTCCAAGCCTCTTGTTGTCTAGGTGTAGATCTGCCAGCTGGGTGCCAAGCTTTGCAGCATGACTGTGAAACCAAAAGGCAGCCACTAAGCACGTGGCACAAATGGGGACCCACCTATAATTGAAAGATCTCAAGCGACATGAAGCAGGTAAGGCAGTGAGAAGAGAATCTCTTCTGGTGAAGCAAGGGGGAATGGAAGACCTCATAGGAGCATCCTCAGAGGATCTCATCAGTCCTCTGTCAGCATCTCAGCACGAGATTCCTCTCCTGTTTGCCTTTGGCCCTCAGAGTACATGCTGCTCATTCCGTAGGACCCAGGGATGTGTGGGGTCACGGGTTTCTTCTATCACATCCTACAGAACTGTACCCCCAAATGCAAGCTTCCCACTCAGAGGAAGGACAAAGCCACCCAGAGGTGAAGCTGCCAGGACACACCTGCTCAGATGCCGCATGTCCAAATGCTCCATCACCAGCATGCTGCCGCCTCCTGGGGCGTCAAGGACCTTGATGGGTTTGGGCACCTTCACTGTGCCTGTCTTTAGGATGGCAATTAAACTTGCCACCTCGCCTTCAAACATCCTTCTGGCCTGCCAGAGAAATAACAAGGGAGGGGAGGGGGAGGGAGAGCAAGGTTCTGTGTGGATGTGTTTTCTCCAGCACCACAACCAAGGCTCTGTGCAGACTCAACAGAACGGACAGCTTTTTCGCTTTTCAGTACAGCAGATTATAGCTTCTGAAGCTGTGTAGGAATTAAAGGGATTGTGCTTGCCACTTTTGTGTATGTTTATGTTGTCACTGGGCTTCCCAGGTGGCACAGTAGTAAAGAATGCACCTGCCAATGCAGGAGACAGATTTGATTCCTGGGTCATGAAGATCTCCGGGAGAAGGGTGTGGCAACCCATTCCAGCATCCTTGCCTGGAGAATCCCATGGACAGAGGAGCCCAGTGGGCTATGTTACAAAGGGCTGGACACGACTGAGCACATATGCTGTCACTGATCCCCGTCTCTCCAGAGGGAGGAACCTACGCCTGGTGCGCAACTGGACGGTGCAGGGGTCATCCTCACGCAGCATCTCAACCATAATCCTGTTCCCCTGGGCCCTCAGGCAAAGGTGGCCCTCAACTGCATGTGTCACCAAGCTGGGGACACTCCTCACCTGAGTGGACCACCAAATCCTATGGCATCTCCTAGCACCGGACACCATTTCATCACCATCACCTTTCCCATTTCTAGTTCAAAAGTCCTTGCTCCTGCTTTTGGAAGGCAAATCTCACCCCAGAACACACTCCAAGCTGTCATCCCACTTCCTGAGTGACAGCCCCACAGGGTCTGGCTCTGCCCACTCCCCTGCACCCTCATCTGGGCCCCTACCCAGGCTCCACCCCCACATTTCTAGGCCAGTGCACATACCCATTTTGCTCCTGGATTACAGCCTCTCTCAGTTCTTCAGAGATCCCCAGGCGCCTCCAGCCTGGAGACCTCCACATGCCATGTCACCTCTGCGTGGAACACCCCTCCCCGTTCTTTTTGCTAAGTCAGCCCCTTCCTTGTCACGCTTCACATTTCAACTTAATAAAAATTTTTATTTCTCAGAGAAATCTTCCCTAACTTATCAGGCTAGGTAATTCCTCTTCTTTAAAGTATTTTTTTTTAGAGTAAAATTTCTACAGATATATATGAAGAAAACTGCAAACTCAAAAGCATCCAACCCGAATTCTCCCAAAGTCAGCACATCCACAGGACGGCCGCCTGGCACTCCTCTCTGCACAGACACCGCCGCCCCACCAGTGCATCTGTCCAGCTGTTTTGTCATCTACACGGAGGCAGTCAGGCCTCTTCATTTCACGCTGCATTTGTAATGCTGGTGCATCAATAGAGTTTATTGTCCTTGTTCTGTAGAGCAAAGGTTCTAAAATGTGTTCATCCAATGAAGGACACTGGGTTTCCAGTTTGGGTTCACTACAAACAGTGACCCAGGATATTCTACTTCTATCCCTCATAGTTGCTAATTCTGTGACCTTGGTTTCCTCATCTGTAAAATGGAGTTAATAACGGTACCAATTTCATAGGTTTGCTGCTGTAATTAATGGAGTTAGCAGCTAACAGTTAACACAGTCCATTCTAAACACTTTACAAATTATTAGTATACCACCTTGGGGAGCTAAGGTTGCTGAGAAGTAAGATAAGAACTGTGTCTTAAGGAGAAGTTTCATAGCATTCTCTGAAGATGAAGGAACACACTCGGGCCCAGGATGTACTTTGTACTAAAGCACTGCTATGCAGCATAAAGTAAGGAATCGAATTTTTTAAAATTTTTAATTTAAAAAAAATGCAGGGAGAGGTGAAGAAGGGTCTGTGAACCCAGCTAGAGGCAAGGCTCCCTCACAGAAGTGTCTACTACCACACAGTCCTAAACGTCTAACCCTAAGACCACTCCTCCAGAGTGGGACCAGGGCAAAGTAAGCATCAGTTGGGGTGCAGAGTTACAAAAGGTCCAGGACTTAGGAGAGGAACATGAGAGAAAACCAAATATACAAGCATGCAAAGGACAGATAAGCATAACGAAGAGGAAAAACTTAGACCAGGTCATTCAAGCAGAGAGTGAGAAGGAAAACAGAAGAGCAGCCATGTAGTCTTCTCTTAGAAGTCCAGAAGACATTTTCACCTCCTAAAAAACAAAGCATAAAGAGAGTCCTATTTTCCATACAATTAGCAACTGTTTCTGCTACAGCCGGTACATCTGTATAACTCACACAAGTATCTATCCAAGCACACTGGAAAGAGATCTGTTTGCAACTATCTACCAAAGGATTAGAAAGAACTTATGTGAAGACTAGCAAAAATAAAACAGACCCTGATGACAAAATAAAAAACAACAACTGGAAGAAACAGTAGCAGAAAGACAATGTTTAAAAAGCACTGCTCAGTGGTTCCACTTTAATCGCTGGAAAGCATTTGCTTCCCTGTAATCCATACTAAGTTTTGAATTATTACAAATGCTAATGATAGTGAAAATACAGACATGAAAAGGACGGAGCCACATAAAGAACTCTGAGAAGGCCTGTGATAGAAAGGAAGGAAGGACACCTCCACTACATTAGTACTGGCTGGGGGAAACCAACGGAAAAGAGCAACTTGAAGGACCGTTATTTGCCAAATTCCTATAGAAGGGATGTACAGGATGATATGGAGCCGATCTCTGTAGAACTAAGAGTTGAAAGCTGGTCTTGAGAGAACAGCATCAATCCAGAAAGAGATCATCCCACACTATGTAGGGTGGGATTCTCCAAGGAAAAGATAAAAGCACTGAGGGTGTGCAACACACAGGACCCAGTACTCGGGTCACTGCCTTCAGCCCTATTTGAACCAAGGTATTGCCAGTCCTGCTCCCTGCCTACTAGAGCCATCCGGGACCTCCCAGCTAACACAACAGGCACGACCCACCCAAAGTGTGCAAAGAAGGGACATCCCAGAAGAGGAGGGAGGCTCACCTATTTTATATGGGAACGCTTGAGAAAACGTTCAGATACAAACAGAATGGAAGGGTGGCCCTAGGAACTGAATGTGGCCCCGGGAAATTCATAGGTTGAAACCTAACCCCCAATATAATAGTGTTAGGAGGCGGTGCCTTGGGAAGTGACCAGGCCACAGGGGTGGAGCCCTCACGG
>SJYQ01020434.1:0-53833 GCA_006410935.1 Redunca redunca
CTGTGGGCGCCCCTGCCCAGGACCTGGGGGAATGAGGGTGCACGGGGGTCAGTCCCGTTCCGCGTCCTTCGGAAGCTTGGGCTGAGGGAAGGATAGTCCACAGCCTCCGCTGAGCTTCATCCACAAACGTTTCCTAGCCTGGAACTCAAAGCTGGTGAGGCAGGGCAACAGGTGGGTACTTGAATTGCAAGCTGCAGAAACTGGATTTAGGAATTTAAATGAAAACACTTGCTTGAAAGGATATACCGAAAGGTTGGGGAATTAAGGGAGTCCTGAAGGCAAAAAAGCAGAAGTCAGTACCCAAGACCTCTGAACATTAACCCCGGACGCTGAGCTGTCACTGCTTGGACTGTGTCCAGAGTAGAGGATCTGATTAATGGGACGGACGTAGGTGTCAGGAAATTCTTCACATTGGAGTCGGCTTTGAAGGATGAGTAGAAGTCTGCCAAAGGGAGAAGAATGGGGCTTCCATGTAGGAGGAGCAGGGACAGGACATGATGTGTCAGGGCAGGGATCTGGGGGCCACGCTATGCCACGTGCTTTCCTGGTCATTTATTCAATGCTCACAAACCCTACGAACTAAGTGCCGTTAATTTTGGGGGGAAATGATTTTATCTTCTTCATAAAATTGCTAAATGCCTTTCTAAAGAATTCAAGCTAGATAGCAAAATGCTGCAAAAATTGGGGGTGGGGGTAGGGGTGATCATAGCAAATTCTAGTACCCCAAATGTCCAAGATTAATATTAGCAACATCATCACAGATATCTTTGTAGGCCTATATATGGCAGGAGGCAAGAAGGAGAAAAAACTGGAGGGAGATTGGATGGAAGGGAGGGAGGGCAAAAGGAATCAGAAAGAATTCTGTGAAGGGGGATCCCACTATTTGCTAAATTTTAAAATATATTAAGCTTATTATGCTTGAATTTAACAAAAAAGAGAATTTAAATAAAAGCAATTGCTAATTTGATTTATCGTTTGCTACCATAACAGATATTTCCTACAAGACTCCCCTGCCCCAAGATTATGAAGAACATTGAGAAGTTGGGGGTCATTGATTCTCTTTAAGTTACACGTTTTGCTCTTGGCTCAATTTTTCCCTACCATGAAAGTGAAGTTGCTCAGTCATGTATGACTCTCTGCGATCCCATTGACTGTACTCTACCAGGCTCCTCCGTCCATGGCATTTTCCAGGCAAAAGTACTGGAATGGGTTGCCATTTCCTTCTCCAGGGGATCTTTCCGACCCAGGGATCAAACCCAGGTCTCCCGCATTGCAGGCAGACGCTTTACCCTCTGAGCCACCAGGGAAGCCCTTTTCCCTAATATGAAGGATTAAAAACGTAAGTTCCTCACACTTTCCTCATGCCTACACCCAACATTCTGCTCTTGGGCTATTGTTTTCATAATGCCAAGGTCTTTAATATTACATTTACTCTGCCGCCTCCCTTCCCTTGGATCTTTAGTGCTAGTTCTGGGTTTGTTGGGAGAATCACTCACCTCTGGCCCTGTTACCTTGGCTTTTCCGCCTCTGACTTCCATGTTTAGTTTCATCTCTTGGTGGGCACAGCCTCAGCTGACGGATGTGAGCCTTGGGCTTTGTTCAAAGACATGTTGCCTATGGCAGGTCAGCGGAGGAGTCAAGATTCCGAGTTAGATTTTCCCGACCCCAAAGACTACCCAGGAGACAGGAGCTTTGGGTACAAGGCTGGCATCTGGGCAAGGGGAGAGTCACTCTCTCTCCTTGAACCTGCTGGGGAGGCCAGAAGGGGCTGGACAAGACATACAGCTAATTCTGCCCCAGGGCTCAGTTTCAGAGCTGGGCAGATTCCCTGTGGTGCCTCTAATCCAGCCCCAGAGGTCTGAGGAAGGAACAAGTGACACAGGCTGCTAGGCTTGTCCTAGATTTACCTGGAGGCTGAGAGCTGTGGACAGAAAGTAGGACAGTGAAGAAGTTCAAAGCAACTCCTTTCCTATTGTAGAAACAAAAATTCCCACCCAGGGGTCTATGCCGAGTTTCTTTCACTTGGGGAAATAAGAAAGCCCAGAGCTGGGCAGCCTGAGCTGCAGTGCCAGTCTGGCCATGTCCTCCGATCCTTGTTTTCCAGTCTGCCACCCTTCTCAAGATGGTGGCCAGAGGGCAGCAAAGAAGGGGGAACCCAAGGAACCAGGAGCCCGGAGACTTGCACCTGAGTCTCCCTGGCCAGAACAGAGTTCTGTGGACGATGCTGGGAAATGTAGCTTTTTAGTCAAAAGACAGAAGCTTCATCTTCAATGGTAACTTGTGTTTCTTCATCACCTTTTAATCTATAGTCACAACAGCCTCATCATTCACTCACAGATGTTTGAAGTGCCAGCTGTGGGTCAGGCACAGACTTGTTGGTTGTTTAGTGGTGACTGGATAAGGGTCCATCCTCACAGGGTCACATGAGTGCCTCCTAAGTGCCAAGCAGCTGGTAGCAATCACTCCCCTTAACTCTCCTACCAGCACTGGGAAAGAAAGTGAAGTCACTCAGTTGTGTCTGACTCTTTGCGACCCCATGGACTGTAGCCTACAATGCTCCTCCATCCATGGGATTTTCCAGGCAAGAGTACTGGAGTGGTTTGCCACTTCCTTCTCCAGAGGATCTTCCCAACCCAGGCAGATGCTTTACCATCTGAGCCACCCGGGAAGTCCTTGATGACTTCACTGGGAAGTGAGTACTATTTTCCCATGTGATGGACAAGTCAACAGAGGCTCTGAGAGGCTAATGATCTATTCCAGGCACCATCAATATATAACAGAGCCAGAATTCAAACCCATGTTGGTCTGCTTTAAAGCTCTGGCTATTCACCATTTTTTCCATCCTTCACTGTGTACAATGCCTGGGACCTACTCCTTAGAAATGCTGATTTACTGCTTGGAGGTAGAACCTGGGCATCAGTGTACCTGTATTACCTTCTTTAGTCTCACAGCAACTGGAGATGGTATTTTCTATTTAAAATTGGGGAAGCTAAGATCCGGAGAGGCAGACTCGCTTGCCCAAAGTCACAGAGCAAGTTCTCCGTGGAGCTGGGAGGTGTGTGCCCATCTCCTGACCTTCTCCAAAGAGCTGTCCTTGGCCAAGCCCTCTGCCCCAGCCAGGCCGGAAGCCTCCCTGGAGATGTATGTGCCCGAGGGGTAGGGCACCACGTGGCAGCTGGGTGATAAAGGGCCGGGCTGGGCCAGGATGTGCGGCGGAAGCCCAGCCCACTGAAGGCAGAGGCGCGGCTGGACCAGGGTGGGGGCCGGACATAGGAATGCACTTTTTCCCCAGCACAACACGTTGTGGGTTTCCTCCACCCCAGCTGAGCCCTGCCTGATATGTCAGGCCCAAAATGGGTCTGCAGCCAGGGACTGGAGGACTGGCTGGCGGGCAGGGGCCCATGGCCAGTCCCCGGAGGAAGTCACATGGGGGCGGGTCACAGGCCTGACCCAGGAATGGTGGAGGGAGGGAGATATTTCAGGCCCGAGAGGAAGGACCCAGCCCATGAGATGAATCACCAGGGACAGATTATCCTGAGGAAGACCTTGGGGGCGGAACTGTGATAAGCACCTTCCTCCCAAGGTGACCAGAAGCCCACGTGAGCTGCCAGCATCCATGAGGCCCGCGTGGCTGGAGCACTCAGATGTGTGTAAGAGTAGCTCCAGGTGCTCTCCAGAAGGGGCTTCTCAGGGACCTTACGGCAGAAGGATGAGCGCCGGTGGCAGGGAGAGGAGAAACAGAACCTTGGGGATGCGTCGCTTGTTCGAGGCCACGCAGGCAGAAACGGGCTCTGAAGGGGGACTTGGCCTCTTCCTCTGTTGCCACCAGCTCCTCCTGTTCCTGGCACTCTGGCCTGCACGTGAAGTCTCACAGATGAAACCACTGGCTGCAGACTCCTCGCGGCAGACTAGGTGTCAGGTCTTATACGTGCCTCTGGAAGACACTCTAGACTTGCCCAAACTGCTCAGCGCACAGACGGGAAGGATGGAGTCCAGAAGGGACAAACGAGATTCCGGCACCACCAAGCTCCAAGCTCCCCATCCCCTCCAACACACTATAGTTAGTGTGCAGTGGCCTTGCAATGCCTTTAACCCCAAGGTCAGTGGAAAATCCCATGTGAGGCTCCACCTATGGGCTCACAAACCATGGCAGTCCTCAGAAACAATCAGGGAGCATTTCTTGAGCTTGAGAAGGCTGGCTGTGTGTTCCTCCCCTCCACCAAATGTCCACTTGACCAATTTTTATTACGGGCATGCCTTGCTGTAGTGCGGTTCAAAGATTTTCTTATTTTTTACAAATTGAAGGTTTGTGGCAACCCTCTGTTCAGTAAATCTATCAACACCCATTTTTCCAATGGCATTTGCTCGCTTTGGGTCTCTGTGCTACATTCTGGTAATTCTCAAAATATTTCAACTTTTTCAACATTATTCTATTTGTTAAGGTGATCTCTGATGGGTGGGCATTACGTTACTGTTGCAAAAAGGACACAGCTCACGGAAGGGTCAGATGATGGTCAGCATTTTTTAGCAACAGAGTATTTTTAAAGTGTGTACTTTTTTTGGACATAATGCTATCACACATGGAACAGACTATCGTATAGTACAGTATAAACAGAGCTTTATATGCACTGGGAAACCAAAAAACTCTTGTGACTTGCTTTATTGAGATATTTGCATTACTGTCTGGATCATTGGTGGTCTGGAACCAAACCCACGATAACTCAGAGGGCTGCCTGTATTACATTGCTTAGTATATACTATCATAAAACTAAGTATAGGCTCTTCTAAAGTCAGCAAGTTACAGATTAAATATAGTCAATGGCAGTCAACCTAGAGATAAACTCAAGCAGGGCAGTCAGCGGAGGGTGGCCTTCAGTCAGAAAGCTGTCATCCCTGGCCATCCAAGATCTGTGGATGTTCTATTGCCCTGAAATAAGACAATTTAAAAATTCTCACTCTTGCACCCTTGAGCTTGTCTCTGGAAAACTAAGTGTCTGCAGAAGTTCCTTTGGGGGAGATGCAGACATAGGGCAGCTGTGTCTGAGCTGGAGACATCAAGGCCCAGAAAGGATGGAGAGCTGCTCTTCCCCTACCTGAGTCGAAGGGAGCTGCCTCCTGGCGAGAGCTCTGGGCACAGTGGCCACTACTCAGCCAGAACAGGTCCACAGAGGGGTGGGCTATGCGTGAGGCCTGGACTCCAATGAAGCCAGACTTGGCTGGTACCTTGGGAGCTGGTTATAAGCAGAGAAGCGATGCCCACCTCCACCAGGAAATCCAGGAGAGGACCTGAGCACTTTTCTATTTTTTTGTAACCAAGTCATTCTGTTGCACCTGGAAGTTTGAAAAACACTGATCTAGATGACCTTTAAGATTCCTGAAGGTCCTAAAGGGCTGGATCCCAGTACACAATATTATCACCAAAATCATCTTCATCAGCATCAAATAGCTCTCACATGCTCAGTGCATGATATCTATAAGACGCTCTGCTAAATGCTCACATACATGATTGCATATAATTCCCGAGGGAGCGTTATCAGCCTCACCCCAGTTTACAGAGGAGGTGACATGCAGTGACCTCTTCAGAGCCACACAGAGTAGTGACCAAGGAGAATGTCACTCCCCTGGCTCCTGCACGAGCGCCCTGCCCCATGCCCCACGGCTCTGCGTTCCTCGTGCTGGAAAGGCCCTGACTTTCACCACAGGCTGCCCCAGGCAGCAGGTCACTGGGAGCCTGGCTCTTGGGAATCTCCACGCCCTCCAAATACTTTAGTGATGAAAGCTTCGCCTCTGGTTTGCGTTGCTGACATTTTTCTCGTAAGCACAAATGAAGGCAGAGACTGTCTTACACACAATGTCCTTTCCTGATCAGCAGTGTCACCGAGTGGCGTCTGTGCCCACCCCCATTGATTTAACATCCCAAATGCGTCCACGGCCCTTACTGTGCTCCAGGCCGCCTTCTGAGCACTTGATGTGAGTGTGTCAAACCTCACGATGCTCGGAGGTAGAACCTGTTACCACCCCCAGTTTACAGGAGTGCCAAGGAGAGCTGTGAGGACCTGCCTCAAGGTCACAGAGACAAACGTGGAGCCAGACTTTGACCCCCTCTAAGAGCCCACACTTAAGAGTCGGTCTGGTGAGCACCCCACCAGATGTGTTAGGACCCATTACCGCAGCCCTTGGGAACCAAGCAGCCTCTCTCTGACTCCAGCAGGGGGCGCCAAAGCCCCCTGACCCAGCCCTGCCCCAGGCCAGCTGCAGGTGGTTCAAGAGGGGGTCTCAATGCCAAATGCCCCCACCTCCCTGGCAGGGTCGGACCCTGCAGGCTCCGACCCTGCAGGCTCCTTGCTCCTTCCCAGCTCTCTCAGTGACTCCCAAGCCGCTTCTGCTGCTCCCGCCCCTAGCTGGTTCTCTCCATCATACTCAGCCTCTCTTTGGGGGCTTCCCCTGTGGCTCAGATGGTAAGGAATCTGCCTGCAACGCAGGAGACCCGAGTTCAATCCCTGGGTCGGGACCCTGGAGCAGGGAATGGCAACCCACTCCAGTATTCTTGCCTGGAGAATCCCATGGACAGAGGAGCCTGGCGGGCTACAGTCCACCAGGTGGCAAAGAGTCAGAATTACACTTTCACTTTCAGCCTCTCTGCTTCAAGGCAGTATCCCATCCCTGCCTTGGCTTGACCAACTGCTGGCTGCAGAGACCTCAGTCACCCTCGGAAGCCCACGCCCTCTCTCCCAGCACACACGTTCACCTGTCCGATCAGTGACCTACAGGCACATCAAACTCGGTACCTCCAAATCCAAGTTCATGGGCCTCAGACCAGCTTCTCCTGCCTGGCCCCGTGTTGTCCTCATCAACCACCCTGCCTCCCAGGGCAGAAGGCCATCCTGGGGCCTCTTCACCCCATCTCCCTGCCTTCAGACTGTCTGCATCCACTGGTCTCCTTGAGTCTTGTCCAACCTGAGCCCTCTCTCCCAACAACCTCCCGCCTCATGTCCTGCCTCCCTCTACTGGTCCCATAACAGCCGCCATGTGCCTCCTGAAGCACAAACCGGAGCCTGCCACAGCCCCGCTTCACTTTCGGAGAAGGCCCATACTTACTCACTTTCC
This sequence comes from Redunca redunca, assembly GCA_006410935.1. Classification (NCBI taxonomy): domain Eukaryota; kingdom Metazoa; phylum Chordata; class Mammalia; order Artiodactyla; family Bovidae; genus Redunca; species Redunca redunca. The sequence continues at coordinate 7,108 of SJYQ01020434.1, forward strand.
TTGTGTGCAGTCGCTGAGCCGTTCTGACTCTTTCAAACCCCACAGACTGCAGCACCCCGGGCTTCCCTGTCCCTCACCATCTCCTGGAGCTTGTACCCTGAATTTATCCCTAGACCGCCTCTTGGGCCTCACCTTTTGCAGCGCTCCCACCCCGTTCCCTCTAGCCTTCTATTCATAGCAAGAAGAGTAACACCGACCTCATAGTATCATGAGAAGACTAAATGAGTTAATATGCTGACGTTCTTGATGACAGCAGCTGGCATGCAGCACGTACTACCTATGTGATGATTAAACTGGTCCTCAAACTACTTGCCTCTGGAGGGCAGACACTGAATTATTTGATCCACCTGTCCCAACGTCCTGGTTGTGAACCAGTCCCTGGTTCTGACTGTCCCCTAATATTTGTGACCTGAGTGTGTCTTTGGTCTAAGAATGGTGGTGCGTGTAGAGAAGGAAGAGCACATTTGAGGGCCTTCTGGAGGCAGGCTGCTCAGGGCTGGGAGAAACACAGGCAGAGGATAGCTGCTCACCTGCGCGTGGAGCTCCACGGGATCCGCACCCCATCTCCCCGGTCCGGCCTCGCTGCCCTTCCTTCTCTCTGGAGCACAGCCCTCATCCCCTGCTGCGGCTCCTGCCCACCTGTGAGCCTCTGTCCTGCCTTCTGCTTCCTGCCCTGCTGGACCCTCTCCTCCAGGTCTCACCTCTAAAATCAACCCTCCAGCCCCAGTGCTGTCTCTAGCCATCACTGTCTTATCACCTGCACCTGCCCCTCTGACGTCTCCAGTTATGCACTTGTTTACTTCGGGTCTGCCTCCGCCACCGGCTAGGAGAGAAGGATGTTGTACTTATTCCTTAAAATATCCGCGGCGCCCACCCTGGGGTGTGGCACAGACATCTGTGCAACGGGAATGGACGCTAGAATAGTGGTTTTCATTGACCTTGCGTGATTTAGCAAAGCCATTCAGAAGTGATAACCCCGGGGAGCCGGGAGTTGTTCACTCGAGTCACGCACGCCTTGTTTGCCATCTGGCTTGGCCACTCCTCCAGCTGGTGTCTGTGGGAAACACCTTCGCTGCCCTGAGCCTCGATTTCTTTCATTGCAGTCTGAGTCCCAAAGCCCCTAGCTCACTGGACTGGGCTGTGTATCACGGGAAGGGGTCAGGACCTCTGGTCAGCTTGGACGCTGTCCCCGCGAGCGAGCCGGGCCTACCTGCACCGCCCGCCAGGTGTCGCCGCGAGCGCGCGCTGAGCCGCCGGCNCCGCGCTCGCTCCTCCCTCCTTCCCGGGGCTCGGTGGCTCCCGCGCTCCCGGCGAGGCTCCGGCGCCGAGCGCGCGGACGGGCGCACGACAGACGGCCTCGGGAAGCCTCGGCCCGCGCCTCCAGGGCGGGCTATGTGGATTGCCCCGCCAAGGCCGGCCCGCGGGATCAGCCCGGCCCGGCCCGCGGCCCCGGCGGCCAGCGGGGACTATGAACCGGAAAGCGCGGCGCTGCCTGGGTCACCTCTTTCTCAGCCTGGGCATGGTCTACCTCCGGATCGGGTAAGGGCCTCTCGCACCCCTGCACGCGCGTCCCGGCAAAGTTGGCGTGTCTCGGGGAGGGGTTGAGCCGCTCGCGAGCCGCCGCCGGCCGCCAACTTCCTTGGCTCCGCAGATAGGCGGAGGGGGGTGAGGTGCGGGAATGGTGGGCGCACAGAGGGCCCCCGCAGGCGCGAGCCCCAGGGGCGCGCACAGCTCCAGAGACACGGCCGTCCTGGGAATGCCCGAGGGAGGAAGCCCCCCCACCCCAAGCCAAGGACAACCCGCAGGGACGCTCCAGCGCGGGGGACTCTGAAGAGGGTCCCCCGCTGCAAAGGGTCAGCGCCTCCCAGGGACACTCGGACCGGGGCATGGGACCACCAGCCAGGACCACAGCGGCTCCCAGGGAGCTCAGCCCCCAGAGCCCAAGAGAAAGTGTCCACAGAGGGGCGGGCACAGCCGCCCCTAGCGCAGGGCATTCCCCGGGTGGCAGGCGGGGCGGGTCTGTGAGCAGGGAACAGGTACCCGCAGGGAGGCACGTTCGCTGGGCCAAAGCACAGAAGCCTGGGCACCACGCGTTTCCAGGGACTCTCAGACCCCCGGGCCGAGGGGACAGCGCCAGCCACCCGAGCAGACGCACACAAGGGTAGAGCTGGAGATGGACCGAGACACCCAGGGACGCAAGCTCGCGAGCCAGCGCCGGCGAGAGGCGGGACAGCCCGCCCCCTAAAGCTGGGCACCCGAGGCGGCCGGCGCATCCGCGGAGCGGCCCTCCCCGCCTCACCCTGGCGTTTCTAGGAGGTGGACCGGGGGCGGCGCTCGGGCTGGAAGGTGGGAGGGGGCGGCCCTGGACGCGTCTTGGAGCTGCGTTTGCAGGGCCAGTCACCCTTTGTACTTCGGAGATAGTGCGCCTGAAGCGTGAGGGTGGGGGCTCCAGGGATGGATGGGGGGTTCCGGCGCGCCGGGGCCACCACGGCAGGTTTCACACGAGCGGCGGCCCCAGCTCCGCTTGGGGAGGGGACGGACTGCAGGGTCTGAGGCGGGGTGTGTGTGTGTGTGTGTGATGGATCCTTTGTGTTTTGTCACTCGCTTCCCCGCCTCCCCGCCCCGCGTCTCCGGCGATCTCGCAAGTTGACCGGCCGCGGCGGCCAGCAGGTGCGCACGGAGCGGACCAGGCGGCTGCCAGCCGTGACCGCGGGCCGGGAGGCGGCTGCGGGGCTCGCGCGCTGCTTGCCTGCGGCTGTTTTAAGTGTTATTGATTCGCCCGCGTCTGGGTGGCTTTGCTTCCCCCCGCCCCGCCCCGCCTCCCGCTTTAATCTTCATCTTGGCCCGCGCCCCACCGCCCCGCGCGCATCCAGGAAGCCGGTGGGGCTGATTGGCGCTGGCCGCGTGCGGCTTTATCTCCTTTTTAATTAGAAACGGGGCGGAGGGACCCGGGAGCGGAGAGAGAAAGGGAAAACAACAGAAAATAACCTCCCCTGGCCACCCCGCCCACCCGACCTCCCGCCGCTGGCGCCGAGACCTCACCGTCCCCGCGGGGATCCAGCTGCCCAGAGGGACGGAGGGAGGGAGCAGTGGAGCCACGGAGGGCGCCGCCTTCCGTCCCGAGGCCGCCCTTTGGGGTGGGGAGAGAGGGCCCGGTCAGGCGCGGAGTGGCAGGGTGGTTTGGGGCCAGGCCCTGCTGCTCTCTGCACCTCGGCTTATCCATCTGTAAAATGGGCACGAAGGGTGAAGTTTCACAGCTCTCTCGTGAGAGGCCTTTTGGTTCCAATGGATGGCAAGGCGCCTGTGTATTCTTATCTGGATAGTTCCGGTGACTTAGACACAAGCCTTTTGGAACAATCAGACCCACTAACAGTAACTACTACAGCAGCTCATTGAGTGTTCACTGTGTGCCTGACACCCTGGGAGCACTTCCCATGTTTAATTTTTCAGCCTCCCTTTGAGATGAGGCCTAGTTAATACCCTCATTTTAGCAATGGGGAAACCGAAGCGCAGAGGAGATGTAACTTGCCCAAGGTCACACAGCTCCTAGGTGAAGGAAGCTTCGGTGGCACCCTAGGCCTGAACGCTTAGCTTTGAGACTATCTGTGCCTGTGAATTTTTTTTTCCCCCAAATATATGATTTCACTCTCTGCTGGTGGAGGGGGTTTCCTGGTGGTCAGCTAGGTGTTCAGGGGCATCTCCTGTCTTGTGCCCAGAGCATCTCTGCTTGACTTACTCTTTTTACGCTGTCTCTTCCTCAAATACTGCAAACCTTCTAGCTCTGTGTTGTAGCGGCTGAGACAAATGATGGAGAGCACTTGTCAGTCTCCAGGTCTCACTCTCTGTGAGCCTCGGCTTTCAGCTGTGCAGAGTGGACACGTGAAATGAAGGTGCCGGTCCCTGCCCAGGAGGGCTGTTCAGAGAGACCTCGTGGTCCGGTGTGAGTGGCGGCCTGGCCACGCTGCCTTTGCATATAGTAGGCACCCTGCAAAGCTCACGGATGCATCCAAGGCTGGGGGTGCCTCTACGAGGCAGGCACGCAGCCTGAGTGACGTTTCTGAGGCTCATGATTGGGATGGAAAGTTAGGAGGGATGGCGTGGGGAGGTAGGTTCCCTTAGGCGGGATGGTCAGGGAGGGGACCCTCGAGGTCACATGGCTGATGGCAAGAGGCCAAGCACGTGAAGCTCAGGGGGCAAGAGCTTCTCGGGACAGGAACCGGCGAGGATCAAGGACCCAAGGCAGGAGGAGGAGGGCTGGTGTGTGGCAGGGGCAGCGGGAAAGAGGGCAGGGGTGATCTGTTACATGCTTGGAGAGCAGCAGGGTTCCCTCCCCTTGGCGAATCCCAATCTCGGATTGACTTCCCACAGCCCAGGCTGGGCAGGAAGGATGAGGCGCTCAGTTGGCGGGGTACTGACCTTGGCTGTGTCAACAGGAGCTCATTACTACAACCCGAGTGAGGTCTTCTTGTCCAGAGGATGCTTGATGGCCTTTCGGGGATTACACCCAACGGGAGCTCCAGACAAGTGGGCCATCTTTGTGTAAGGGGAGGGCTGGCTCCTTGGTCAGCGCTGCCATCTATCGGAGCCTCTCTGGGGTTACCTGGATGCTAGGAAGCAGCCCCACACTCAGGCCAGACGCCCGCGACTCACACAGTCGCCTCTTTCCCTGTGCCCTTGCCCGAGCCCTCCACAGCGCTGGGTCGCTTCATCGGCAGCCACCCCGCACCGCTGCCACCAAGGCCAAGCCACCACCACCTCTGGCCTGCCCACACTCCCTGCCTCATCCTGGAGTCCTGCAGTGCTCTCCCGCCTGGGGCTGGAGGTGGGGGGACCCTGCCAGGGACCGGCTTCCAGCCCTCCCGGGCCTCGCGACGCATGGAGAAAGTTCCCGCCGCCAGCCATCACCTCTCTCCAGGCTCTCCCCTTCCCTGAGCCCTGGATCCCAGCTGGCTTCTGTGGCTTCTTTCTGTTCCTTGGCGATCCCAAGCTTGTCCCCCTCCCAGGACTTTGCATCTTCTGTTCCCGCCACACCCCGCCTCACCCCCACCCCACCCCCAGACCTTCCCACGGCTGGTTCCCAACCCTTCAGGGCTCCACTGCACTGTCACCTCCTCAGGGAGGCCCTCCTTGACCACTCCAGCTGAAGCGGCCCCTCCCCTCCCGAGCCCACCCCTACTTGCTGTCACAGCATCTTCGCTATTCTCTCAGCAGTGGGCATCACTGAATGGCCTGTTGTGTTCATGGGGTGCATGCGTTGTGGCCTTTGGTGGCCCCTTGAGGGTAGAGCCTCGCCTGTCCAAGCCTGGTGCCCTGACAGGTGTCTGGTATGGAGCCATGCAGCGAGTGAGTGAGCAAGACAGGGACCTCTTTGCCAAGGTCGTGAGCGTGCTCCAGGCCACTTGTGTTTGGAGTGGGATCCACATACTCCATGGGCCTGCAGGAAGGAAAGACTGCAACTTTTATTCACAATTGCTGTTTATTTTTGCTTTATTTTTTCTATTTTTCCATTAAATTTTTTTTCTGTTTTTTTCTTGTTTCTTTTTCTGTCTTTTTTGTTCTCTCTTTAGAGTTGCTTTTGAAAGCTGTGTTTATAATGAAACACATCCATCCATAATACATATGTAGCACGTCTCAATGTTTTTTTCTTTAACTGATATCTGTGCGCCCGCTGCCCTATTAGAGGCAACTGCTTCATGAAACTGAGGGGTTACCTTTGCAGTTTCATCACACAGAGATGATCCCTAGACAGTTATCAGTTCCATTTTGCAAGATTCTAAACTTCGTCTCAACTGAATCCTTCCAAAGATGCAAAGGCAACTGGCTGAGTTCATGTGGCCGTATGTTTGTGACCGGCGTCGTCTTTCTTTGTGTCTAAAAAGGAAATTACGCCTAATATTGAATATACACAAGTGCTGATGGGAATGACAAACGCGCGAACGTGGGCTGGGCGTGCAGTGTCAGAAGCTGAGAGGCCTGTGATGGGAGCGGTGCGGGGAGGCAGGGCTGGACACCCAGGCAGGGTCTGCAGGCTGTGCCCCGCCCCTCCACCTTGCTGGCCTAACGCTCCGTCTCTCTGTGTCCCCTGCTCCAGCGGCTTCTCCTCGGTGGTAGCTCTGGGCGCAAGCATCATCTGTAACAAGATCCCAGGCCTGGCCCCCAGACAGCGGGCGATCTGCCAGAGCCGGCCCGACGCCATCATCGTCATAGGAGAAGGCTCACAAATGGGCCTGGATGAGTGTCAGTTTCAATTCCGCAACGGCCGGTGGAACTGCTCGGCACTGGGGGAGCGCACCGTCTTCGGCAAGGAGCTCAAAGTGGGTATGTGCTACCTGGGCGCCTTGAGTGGGTTCTGATAGGCCATGGGAAGACCAGGAGGCCTCAGGACTGCTCCAGGATGCCCTTCCCCTGCCCCAGGGTGGAACGCCCCAGCTGTGGGATCCCGCAGGTGCAGAATTCAGGTCCGGTGAGGGGGGTCAGCTCTCTGGTTTGCATCCACGCCACCATCTATTCACGGCGGAGCTGCAGACCAGGGGCCCAAAGGCGAACTGGCTGATACAGCACTGATACTGGTCTGCAAGTTGACGCCCAAATCTTCAAGTTATCCGTTTCACCAAAAACACATGAACTTCTGGCTGCTTTTGCAAAACTCAGAAGAGCTACTGATAGCTTGTACCTGTGCCCGCTGAGCTAATGATGGGCTGCAGCTGACAACACAGCTCCCTGTCGATGGAGCCTGGGCAGCCCAGTCACGCCACAGGGCCCGCCCTCCACATGTCCACCCGCGGCCCTGGTACCAGCTGCCTGGCCTCTGTGGGCATTCGGGTCTCCAGCCCCTGTCTTACGGGAATCGTGCCTTGTGCGGTTGAACACACACAGACACACACACAGTGCCGGGTGCACATCCGGTCTCCAAGGCGATCGTGAGGGAAGCCTGGTGGAAAGGGCATCGAAGCGGTGTTGGTGGCCGGGAGGCATGCACTGGGTGGGGAAGGCCGCATTGTGTGTCTTCTCATTTCTGTGTGTCTGAACCTGGGTGGGGCCGGGAACCTGCAAGCCCACTGCTTAGCCGAGAAGCGGGGCGCTTCTCTGGAAGTGAGGTCAGCTTGGGGTCCCTGAGCTGCAGTGGTTCACCCCAGCCCTCTCGACTGCTCCAGGGGCATCCCTGGGTTTTCCATCTCCCACAGCCCTGACAGCAGCAAATTGAGTTCATGTCGGAAAGATCCAGCCAGATCTGCCCACTGCTCCGTGTCCTCACCCCAGCCTTCAGGAGCACCTCAGGGTTCCCCGGGCACCCCCAGACCCCTACCTGCCCCCGGCCGCCCTGAAGACCCCATGTCCCTTGTAAATGGAAACTGGAACCTGTCGTCTCCCGCTTAGCCTCCTTGGGAGGCTCTCCCAGCCTCAGGATGAAATCCCACCTCCTTATCCGTCTCCCACGGCCCCCAGTCCTCATCTGTTCCCACCTTCTCATCCTCCCGCCCACCCAGCCTCGCCCTGTTCCCCAAGCACATGACACTGAGGTACCGTGCATCCCTTGCGCCTCGTCTCCTCTCCCGCCGTCTTCTGAACCCTTGCTCGTGGTCCCTCATGCTTTTCTTGCCTTTTCCTGCCCACTCCCCTACCCCCTGTTTCTGGGACCCAGGCCTGGGCTCTGGCATTTTAGCTGGATCTTTGTTAACAAGTGAGGTGTTACGTATGGGAAACTGAGGCTCGGGGGACTTGCCCAAGGTCAGCGACAGCGAGTGGCACGGCCTCCTGGGGCTGGGCTGAGCCCAGTCTCACTGGCAGTCTTGGAATAGCTGGCCTGTTGGTGGCATTGTGACAGTGCCAGGTGTGGTGTGATAGTGGGGCTCCAGCGTGGGGAGTCCCGGGATGAGGGAGGCCTTGCTGGCCAGCAGCTGCCCAGCTGCCCAGAGCTGCGAAACTGAGGGGTCTGCTGCAGGCTGAGGCGGGAGGCAGGGCGGATACCACCACTCTGCACTTCTCATTTATTCTACCAGTATATTCCCAGCAGGAGCAGAGGCCTGGGGCAAGGAGCATTCTTGCAGAGGAGGCTCCAGTTGGAGAGGCGGCCTCGGGGGTTTTAAGCAAATAGAGGCTCCAAGAAAACCTCTGGGATTCTAGTTGTAGAGCGACAGGCCTGCGAGCGACCTGGGACTCACTCTGATCGAATCTGGGGCCTGACTCAGGAGCGTCCGTCCATCCCAAACCATCACAGGGACTGCGGGCAACAGGGCTGCAAGGGCCGCAGGCTGGGCGGCTCCCACGCACAGTCCTGGGGATGGGGTCTGCGATCAGGCCCCAGGCAGGGTCAGCTTCTTCTGAGCGCCCCCGTGCTTGGTGTGTAGATGGTCTCCGTCTCCTGTGTGCTCACTCGGTCTTTGCAGGTGCCCTGATGGCTCTGGCCTAATCTCCTCTTCTAAGGACATCGGTCAGGTTGGAAGACGGCTTAGCCTAGTGGCCTCATTGTAACTTAACCCCCTCTTCACAGGCCATGCCTCCAAATACAGACACGTTCTGAGGTCCTGGGGGTTAGCGCTGAGCATATGAAATTTAGGGGACACAGCTGAGCCCTTAACAGGCAACCAGACAGCAGGATGGTGTGCACTTTAGGGAAAAGCATATGAGGAGTACTGGGTGCTCAGAGGTGGACGCCCAGGTGGAGGGAGCAGACAGGACAGTGGAGATGGCTTTGCTCTGGGTCCTGAAGGGTGGGAGGAATTTCATTGGCCAGTGAATGGGATCCCAAGCCGAGGGAACCTCGGGGAAAAGACAGGGACGTGTGACTGCTAAGGGGAGGGGCAGCGGGGGTCTGCGGCCTCAGGGATCAGGAGCCTCAGGTGAGACCACAGGCCAGCTATCAGGGGCCTTACACGCCAGGCATTCTGTGACCCTTCATCAGATTTATCAGCAGTGTGGCCCCGGGGGACCCAGGAACCCATGCATCCCCCACTCCAGGCTTTTCCTCTGCCTAAATAAAACCATGAACTCCCCCTCGAATCCACCAAGATGATAAGGAGAGCAAGTTTGGTTTATACCCCTTGTGAGCATTTCTCAGGCGACTTCGGTCTCCACCTCCCAAGCCACACTTTGTCTCTCCTGAATCTTGATGTCTGATTTATCTCCTACTGATAGACTCCCCGGAAGCACATTGTTTTGAGCTGTGTTTAATTTTACAGAGGAAAGGCGTCACGTAATATGCGGTCTTCCGGAATTTACTTTTTTTCCCATCGCCACTAACAGAGCTCGTCTGTGTCGTTCCTTGTAGCTGTTTTTTTTAAAAACGTAGTTTTTATTCGGCTGCGTCGGGTCTCGGGTGTGGCATCGGGATCTTTCGCTGCCACGCGTGACCGTCTGTCTGCAGAGGGTAGGGCTCAGCAGCTGTGGTGCGCAGGCTCCGCTGCCCCATGGGCTGTGGGATCTTAGTCCCCCCACCAGCGTTTGACTGAACCTGCGTGCCCTGCACTGCAAGGCGGATTCTTCACCGCTGGGCCGCCGGGGCAGTCCCCCTTGTGGCCGTGGCTGATTCGTATCAGCCACGGTGAGTAGACCCCACCTGTGTGCCCACACACTGGCTGAAGGGGGTCTGGGCTGTTGCTAACAGGGCCCCTGCAGGCCTCCGTGTGCGCATGTCCCGGGGCCCCCCCGAGTGTGTCTCTGGCGTCTAGTGATCTACAGAATTGCTGGTGGCGGCAGGTGGGGACAGAGCTGCTTGGCCCAGTGACTGCGCACGTGCCGCTCCCCGGGCCCGCAGCGCTGACCTGCGGCCGCTCAAGCGCTAGGGATCGCCCAGAGGTCTTCATCGTTGCCTGCGGGGCAATGTGAAATGTTTTCTCACCCTGATTTGCATGTCCTTGAAGTCAAGGGGTTGCAATCTCTTCGTGTATTTGCTGGCCGAGCAGGTTTAGTCTTGGGTGAGTTGCCCATTCATTCTTGTCGCCCATTTCCCATCAGGTTGTACATGGTTGTGGCGTGGGTCAGAGGTGAGGGCTGCATCCCAGTCCCTGGGCAGGGCCCCAAGGAGGGTGGGTCACATGGGGCTTCACCCCCATCTTTCATCTTCTTATTGAGCCTTGATGGGGAGTCGGGGGCAGTGGGCAGAGTCAAGGTGGCCCTTCCTCACCCATCACGTCGCTGGTTTCTCGCACCTGCATCTCAGCTCAGCACCAGGTGGAGGCGGACCATGTCACATGGAGGTTTTGTGGTGAGATTGAGATGGGCGGCGAGTTTCCTGTGGCTGCGGAGGGTCTTGTTTGTGTGGTCCTAACAGACATGCGACTCCTGAGGCTGCCGTGTATCCAACAGGCTGGCGGTAGCAGTGGGCCGTGGGGCGTCCAAGAGAGCACCAGTGTCCACCTCCCGCGGCCCACCTTGCCAGGAGGCAGGCAGAAGCACCCCCTGGACGTAAGGCCCTGGCACCCGGAGGGTGTGGGCCATTGGGGGCGTCCCTTCACCCTCCCAGGAGGCCCCCGTGCCTCTCTGCTATGAAGACAAACTCAAGGAACTGGGGGTGCTCTGGACTTTATTGCTGGTTATTCCAGGACAGGAAGACGTGGAATAGAAAGGGGAGAGGCTGTTGTTCCCATTTCTAACCTGAGCTCCTCATTTTGATTCTACGAAGCACATCGCCCAGTCTGTCCACTTCTCCCCACCTCCACCATCACCTCCTGGTTGGAATCTCCATCTTCAGAGAGCTGTTGCCCAGCTCCATCAGCCCCTAATACACTGCCCTGCCCCCCGCCCCGCCCCCGCCAACCACACGGCCCCCAGCAAAGCCTGTCCTCTCGGTCGCTTGGACCATAGCATCTCCCTTTGTAAAACCCTCCCTGTTGCTCTGAGAACAAGATGCTAACTGTCCCCCGGTCCTTTGCTGACCTCTGTAACCTGTATCTCGACCCCATCTCCTTCCCTACCCTCACACGTGACAAGTCCTTCCCACCTCGGAGTCTTTGCCCCGGCTGGTCCCCAACCTGGATGCCCTCTGCTCCTTCCACCCTCGGCTTGCATGCCCACCGCTCACCAGGGCCTGCTGCGCAGAGTAGACTGCCCGTCCCTCACTGCCCTCCCCTGTGGTTTTCTTTGTGTCACTTGCTACTCCAGGGCACGTCCTCTATCTGCTTGCTTGTGCAGCCCTGAGGGACGGTGCAGACCCCACCCCAGTTCCTTCTGGAACAGGGGTCAGAGCAGAAGGGCGACAGGGCCAAGCTGCTGAGCGATGGTGGGGACCTTGCATAGCCCAGCATTGTGCAGGCCTCCACCCAGATGCTGCCTCCTCCAGGAGGCCTTCTTTGGCTACCTGGCCGTGACGGCCTCCCCGCAGGTCACTCCGTGCTGTTGTTTTTCAGCACTTACTGCTTTCAGACGTGACTGCGTGCTTTGGGAAGGCTGTGTGTGTCTGCCATCAGTCCCCGGCCGTGGGGAAGTCCACGGAGCATGGGCCTGTCAACCGTCTTCTCTGGGTGACTCCAGGGCCTGGCGCACAGTAGGTGCTCAGGAAACACGTGGAGATGGGCTTGCTTCCCAGGCAGGCCCGCCCCACTCCGCCCTCCGCACCCAGCCGCTCTGAGCCCTCCAGGGTCTTGCCCGTCTTCTGGCCCAGGTCTGGGTGCACCACGCGTGGGGGACGCGCTCCGTCCTCTTTGAGTGAATGCTTTCCGTTTCTGACCCAAAATGCAGCCCTGCCTGCAGTCGTTCTGACCTGTCTTAGCCCAGCTTTCTGTTAGCTCTCTTCCCACGTTTGCATTGCTTCAGGTAGAGTGAGTGTCGTCTAGGTCACTGCCTCGGGGAGACCGCCCCCCACCAAGGCGCGACTCAGGAGGACCTGTTACTCTGTCTGTTCTGGGGAATGCAGGTCTCTAGCCCTCCCCACCCCCACCTGCCGCTCTGGGGTGAAAAGGAGGGCTCCCCGGATGATCAGTTTGGGACCTCAGCATGCTGTTCTCCCTGCATTAGAGGCTCTGAGAAGTCCTGCAGACAAGAAAGCACCTTGAATAGGCTTCCCTGGGGGTCCTGTCTCTCCAGACCTCAGGCTCATTGACAGTCTGCTGGAACTGCTCTTCCGAGGCACCCTCCCCCCAGCCCAGGAAACAGTGCTCTGGGGACCCCATAGATGGGCCATGCTCGTCCCAGGGCTTTTGGACTAACCAGGAATCCACGAAAGTGTACTCACCCGCCCCCAAGCCCAGCATCCTTCCCCAAGGGCACAGCAGGGCCACGTCCAGTGTCTGATGTGGACCGTGAAATCCATTCCAGCCAGCGCCACTCTCCAAAGTCCCTTAAATCAGCCACAACATTCGGAATACCTGGTTCTCTCTACAAGTACAGGAAACGTTCCTGTGTGTATAACATATGTACAGCAGACAGAGTGAACGTGCCCTGTGTGCAAAGGATTCACACAGTATTTTTCTTCATATTTTTTTATGATTCCACATATAAGTGAGATCATGTAGTATTTGTCTTCCTCTGCCCTCACGGTCCATCCAGAGTGTTGCAGATGGCAGGAGTTCTTTCTTTTTTGTGGCTGAGTAATATTCTGTTGTATGTATACACGTGTGTGTGTATATATATTTGTATATGTATATATATGAGCTTCCCTGGTGGCTCAGATAGTGAAGAATCTGCCTGCGGGGCAGGAGACTCTGGTTTGATCCCTGGGTTGGAAGATCCCATAGAGAAGAGAACGGCAACCCACTCCAGTATTCTCTCCTGAATTTCATGGACAGAGGAGCCTGGTGGGCTAGTTCCATAGGGTCGCAAAAGAGTCAGACACGACTAAGTGACTGACACCTTCACTTCTTTTCATGTACACACACACACACACACACCCATATGTACACACACTTCCCTATCCACTCATCTGTCAATAGACCCTCAGGGTATTTGCATGTCTTGGCTAGTGTAAATAATGCTGTGATGAACTTGAGGGCGCAAATATTTCTGAGTTAGCGCTTTCATCTTCTTTGTCTCCATACTCAGAAGTAGACTTGCTATATGCTAGTTCTATTTTTAATTTTTTTCAAATGCATTTATCTATCTCTTTGGCTGTGCCGGGCCTTAGTTGCAGCATGATGCAGGGTCTCTAGCCGTGGCGTGTGAATGCTTAGTTGCGTCCCGTGGATCTGGTTCCCTGACCAGGGATGGAACCCGGGCCCGCTGTCTTGGGAGCACTGTGTCTTAGCTGCTGGACCACAGGGCATCACTTCTGCTTCAGGTGTACTTTGTTGAATTCATGTGACTTAACTGCTTGTGGGACTCCCCCACCCCGTGTGTCCACCCACTCATTCATTCACTGGCCCCACAGATATTTACTGGAAGCTTCCGGGTGATAAGCGGCTGATGAATCAGCCACTGGGCCTCCCCTCGGGGTGCCCACCATCTGTTGGGGACAGACAGCGAAGTCGGGGCTGAAGTGTGCCCTGGGGATCTGCTAGAAGAGGGCTGGGCACCGGGCCGATGGCAATGGGCTGGAGAGTGGAAGGCTGCCCGCTGGGTCACCTAGAATGGGCTGCCGCAACCCGGGAGAGGAAGGGCGTGGTGGGGAGGGGCAGTCACAGGAGGCCTGCAGGTGTGGCCCTGGCAGAGTGACCTGGGCACCGGCTGGACGCTGGGGGACGGGGGTGGGCAGAGTGACCTGGGCACCAGCTGGACGCTGGGAGATGGCTGGGGCAGAAAGGGGCTGGAGACAGGGGTGGGGAGGGATCCTTCCCGCAGGGTCTGCCAGGGGATGGGGTTGTGGAGAGCTCTCCGAAGACCCTCTCTCCCCTGTGTCCGGGGAAGAGACAGGATGTGGGAATGATCAGATTCTTAGCACATACAGAAATCTGCTAGGAGTCCAGCATTATCGTCAACAGAGAAACGGTGATTTCCTGACGTGCGCTCCTGGGGACGGCTGCATTCTTTTTCAAATACTCACGACCTCCTGTTTGGTACGCCCCTGCGGAATTTTTCCAGGGAAGGGCACCAGTGACCTAGGACGCAGGCGCTGGGGGCCACCCTCCTCTGCCTACCAGCCAGGCAACATGGATGCATTTCTGGGCTTCTGCTCCCGTCCCATTTCACTGCTTCTCCTCCCAAGTGGTCGAGAGCAGCTCGCCCCTCTCCCTGGGGTGACCGGGTCTGGGAATCCGCATCCCTTGCACAATGGCTCCATCTTTCCCCCATCTCGGGCTGGGCGGGTGGATGGACCCCATGTCTGGTGAGCGGATGACCGCTTGGAGGGAGGGTGATTTGAAGACCTTTCCAGAGAGACACACAGAGGCAAGGGGCGGGCCAGCTCCACTTTCTCTCTGCCATTTCTTAACAATACGCCATCTTGCCAGAGCAAAAGACCTATTCTTTCCCTATTCTTGTTTAGAACGCAGCTAACAAAGGACTTTTTGTCTCGTGTGCATTTTTTTTTTTTTTTTGCAAGCCTCAGTTCATCCTGGGTTTTAGCTCTCCTGACACTATTGTTTGAGATGACTCTTTTGTTAAAACGTTCTCTTGCCAGCTTTCCTCACACTCTCACACTCTCGCACGCCTTTACACGCATATTCATTCATTCAACTGCTGAGGCGTCACAGATGAGTAATCTGGGTCCTCGGTGTTGAACTCATCTTTGACTTCAACACAGAATAAGGATGGTGAAGGTGCTGAGCCACAAGCCACGGAGAGGATGTCAGGAAGGCCCCTCGGAGGGGCCCCCGAGCTGCGCCTCGAGGGAGACGATAACCACAAACCCTCCTAGGGAGAGCCAATGGTCACCCACCCCTTCCAGGCATGCTCTGGATTTGGTGGGTCTGGGTTTGGTGGCTGGTGCCTGGGCTTGTTTCATTTTCCTAACACCCTTAGGAGGCAGGTGCTTTATTATTCCCATTTCACAGAGGAGGAAACTGAGGCCTTCAGAGGTCAGACAACTCACCCCAGGCCCCACCCCCGGGGAAGTGGAGCTGGATCGGCACTCCCCCGCCCCGGGCCCTGCTCTGCAACCACTGGGCAACGTGGCCTGTCACCAGGTCAGTGGGAGAGGAAGGGAGCATTTCTTCTTTTTTCGTAAGTGTATTTGTAATTAAACCATAGGAAGATATAGTACCCATGTGTGTGTTAACTGCTCTGTCATATCTGACTCTGTGCGACCCCATGGACTGTAGCCCACCAGGCTCTTCTGTCCGTAGGATTCTCCAGGCAAGAATACTGGAGTGGGTTGCCAATTCCTTCTCCAAGGGATCTTCCCAACCCAGGAATTCCTGCATTCCAGACAGATTCTTTACCATCTGAGCGAGTATCCGTCAATTGTATGGCTATTTTGAATTAGATTCTGATACACCTATGTGCCAATTTACTGTGCTGTATGAGTATTTAAAAAAAAACTTCAGGTGTTTGAATAATCTTCTGCAGGTTTGCTGTTGACCCTTGACGAGCGGCAGCAGTGCGCTCCAGCCTTGCTCACTGGGAGGAGATGCTTGGTTGCAGTGGAGGCAGGAGAGAAGAGCAGAGGCTGGGGACCAGAGATCAGCTCTGTGGGCCCGACCCGTCAGCCGGGCTCAGCCAGGACACGTGCCCCTGAAGCCCCCACTCTTCCGTTCATCCAGGGGTCCCCCAGTTCCTCCGCTCGGAGACAGCCAGG
The DNA here is from genome assembly GCA_006410935.1 of Redunca redunca. Lineage (NCBI taxonomy): Eukaryota > Metazoa > Chordata > Mammalia > Artiodactyla > Bovidae > Redunca > Redunca redunca. The sequence continues at coordinate 22,712 of SJYQ01020434.1, forward strand.
TGTGGCATTCTGAGCCCAGAGAGGGCTGTGAGCACCAGGCCACAGGGCTGGCGGAGGCCACCGTTTTCCATCTGTATGTTTTCCAAATCATCATATATTTCGGCCGGTGTCACTGCAGATTGCTCACTCTCTGACCCATCGGCTTTAAATAGCAAAAGAGAAAAAAAAAATACAGTGCACTTTGTGGTTTCCAGTAAGATACCGTAAATACACCCAGATAATATTCCGGTGCAAACCATTTGCAGTGGCTGCGCAGGGCGGTGGAATGGAATCTTTCGGGCAGGCTTGGACACCAGTTCATTTCCTCTGTCCCCGCCGGGATCATTACGGAGCTGGAATGCAGGGAGGGCGTCAGCCGGGCTCCCTGGGTTCATCTCCCTGATAACTCCAGTCTTGACGAAGAACCTCCCAGGGAACTGGGCTTCTCTGAACACAGAGGTTTCGTTTCATCTTCAGGCCAGCTGGGTCATGTCCTCCGGGCGGTTCTCACTTCCCAGGCGGGGAAGCTGAGGCTGGGGAGCCGGAGTCCTTGCTGAGGGTCACCCCGCTGAGTAGGGAGCAGGTGGGAGGGACGAAGAGGCTCCCTCACAGCCGAGTTCAGAGCTGAGGCCACCTGGGCTTCTGGCTGGAAAGTCACCTGCAGACGCTGGCGGCCTAGTGGAGGAGCCCGAGGCGGCAGCGAGGGCCGGACTCCCGCTGGTAGCCAGGAGACCCTGGTCCTAACCCTCAGGTCTCGCTGAGTCACTGGGGACCCTGGGCAAGTCTCCCGGCCTCTGTGAAGCTCTGGGTCCAGGAGGATCCCTGGGCTTTATGTCTGTGGTGCCAGGTACTTTTCTTTGGTTCTGAAGACAGAGGGAGAGGGCCCTCTGCCCGGGCCGGGCGGTGGGCCTGGCAGGATCTCCTCCCATGCCTGCTCCCACCACTGCCCGTGCTGGGGCAGGGCTGCCTGACCCTGGTGGCCAGAGCCCTCTTTCCCTCTGCAGAAGCCCCTCCCCGGAGCGCCCTGCCCCTGTCATCTCCCTGTCGTACACTCTGTAGGGCTTTGGGCTGCCTGAGCGAGGCGATCTTGCTGTCTGTCCCCCCGAAGGCAAGGCCTCACCTGATCCCTCCCTCAGGTTCCTCAGCCCCTCCATCGTAACCCCTACCCAGGAGGTGCTCAGGAAATAGCTGTGGAGGGAGGGAACAGGGCACTTGCCTTGGTCGGGGAGCAAGGAGAGGCAAGGCGGATGGAGGCGCTTCCTCTGCTCAGGGACCAGAGGCGGGGGTGGTGGTCAAGGTGAGAGGGGGCTGAGTCTGCCCCTGGAGGGCACGGTCAGCGGTGGCCAAGCCCACTGGCCCCACGAGGAAGAATCTGGAAAGAGCCTGGCCAGGGGCTGGAGTGGGTGTCCTGCCATCAAGGCAGGAGAGAGGGTCAGACTCTGGGGCCAGCCCAACTGGGTTTCGGTCCTCGTCAGAGCACACCTCCTCTCTGGGCCTCAGTGTTCACATCTGTAAAATGGAGGTAACGACACTGCACACCTCATGGGGGCCAGAATGAGGTGAGTTGATCTGCACTGAGCGTTGAGGAAAGAGCCTGGCGGACAGGAAGCATTTCATGACTTTGCTTTTCTTCTTATGAAGCGGGTGCCAGTGGGTTGCCACCTCATCCCATTTCTGCAACAGTAAAGCAGGCCCCCGAGGACACCTGTGTACGTGTGTCCAGGGAGACTCACACACGCAGCTTCGGGAAACTGCCCCACTGGAGGACCTTCCCCAGGCCGGGAGAGGGGTGGTCCCGGGAGCACGCATGTGGTCGAGGTTGGGGGAGTCCTTCGAGGTGGCCTGTGACCTCCGCGTTGGCATCCCGGCTGCCCCTGGGCAAGTCCGCTCCCCGAGCCCCAGTCTCCCATAGACACAGGAACTGCTGTGCGCCTGGGCGGGCAGAGGGGGCGTGGGTGGGCGGCGTGTAAGGTGGCCCCTCATGCGGACAGTCTGAGGGTTTAAGATTTGGGGATCCTTATCTACCTTCTTTCTGCCGTCAGCTCTGTTCTCAGCAGCCCATCCCGTTTGAATGGGTCTTGTAAGTGATTTATTGATGTTTTAACTGATAACCATTGAATGGCAGAAATAAAGGCATTCTGATTGGGGTCGATGCCTTATGCCAAAGGAATCTCTCTCAACCGTGGGCTTTCCCACGAAGTGAGGAGCCAGGAAGGGAGGAGAGAGCCGGGACTGAGGAAGGACCCTGCCAACCGACCGGGGCCGGAATCCCTGTCCGGGCTGGTTTGCTTCTCAGAGCCTCGGTCTCTGCTCCTCGGTAATGGAGAATGGTGGCCGCCCACAGGGCCATTGGGAAACAGCCTCAAGTGTGGGTCTGGAACAGAGCAGGTGCTTCACCAAGGTCCCTTCCCTTCTAGCCTCTCCCTGCATCCCCAAAAGCCCCCAAACCCGAGGCCTCGGGCAGACTCTGTGCTGACGCCACGAGTTGGGGGACGGGGAGGTCGTGCCAGACGCAGCCCATCCCTGCCCTGCACCTGCTGGGTCAGAGCCTCTCTGGACCCCAATCAGCTGGGTTCCCCACGCACAGCTGAGCGGAGCTCTTCCCCAACGCGCTGAGCCAGTGATAAGTGCTCAACGAAGTGCCCTCGGCTTTTGGCCACTGTTGGGAGCCTGCCTTCATTCATTCACTAAACAGATGACATACTGAGCACCCGCTCTGCAGCAGGCCCTCGGGACACGACAGGGAGCTTGCAGGGGGTGAAGCTCAGAGGCATTGGAAGTGGTCAGTGCTGCGTGAGCAGAGGAGTCTGACACGGCAGGAGGGCGATGGAGAATGCCAAGGTGGGGAAGTTTCACTCCGTTCCTCCGTTCCTCCCGGGAGGCCTGGGATTCCATCTGTTACAATTATCATAATACTCACCCCTGCTTATTCTTGCGCCGGCCTTGGGCCAGGTGGCTGAGACTCGCAGATACGGAAACGGAGGTTCAGAGCAGCTCAGTGACTTGCCCAGGGTCACCCAGCTTCTGGCAGGGTGCAGCTGCTCATTCATTCGGCCCTCCCTCACACGCTGTCACGGGGGCTGTCAACAGTGGGAGCCAAGCAGGCCGGGAACCCCGAGTCTGGCCGGGCAGCTGGACGCTGGGTCATTCCCACACACCAGCCTCTGCATGAGGCGGCTGTGTCCTTCAGCCCTGGTCATCCAGTGGCTAAGACTCTGCCCTCCCAATGCAGGAGGCCCGGGTTCGATCCCTGGTCAGAGAACTAAGAGCCCACTGCAGCTAAGAGTTCGCATGCCACTGCTTAAGTTTCCGCGTGCTTCAGCTGAAAGCCAGCAAGCCAAATATGTATATTCTTTAAAGAAAGAGCTTTAATAACAGTCACCGCGGCGGTATCAACTGTTTACGGAACAGTCACTCCGTGCCGGGCGCAGTGAGTCAGCCTCCTGCCAGCCCATGACTCACAGATGCTCTTACACCCATTTCACAGAAGGAGCAACAGAGGCCTCGAGAGGTGAACAGGCTTGACAAGAGTTACACGGCCAGCCCCCTGCCCAGGGCAGCTTCCCCGGTGGTCAGTGAGGAAGGGGAAGTTGGGGGGCTGGGCAGTCCTAGTCTCACGCTGGTGGGCAAGGTCTAGGTCAAGGTCAATGGCAGGAGTCAGCAGCGGCCCTTCCACATCTGGACCTGAGCAGCTGGTTCCTGGGTCCTGGGAGCTCGGAAGCTAAGAGTAATGATCCCTTTATTTCCCAGGGGCCATGGGTGCCGAGGTGAGGGCCAGCTTGGGGGGCTGGGGGAGAGGGGAGGCCATGGCCCATGATAGACTTCGCCCTGGTCAGGGGGTGACCTTGAACTCAGGGGAGCTGTGCGTGTGCAGGGGTAGCCGCCCTTCTCCCACGCATCCGGGATATGCTGGGGGGGTCCCGGGGGGAACAGAAGCCATCAGCATCGCCGTTGGGTTTGGGTGGGTGTCCTCCCTGAGCGTCTGGGTTGCCGCGTGTTGCACAGGACCCTCAGAGGCCCGGGACCCTGAGAGGGAGAGTCCTGCCTCCTGCCTCCAGCCCCGCCCACTGTCCCCAGCCCTACTCCGCCCCAGGGATGAGCCTGGGGAGCAGGGCAAGTCTCAAGTGGCAGGCCAGGGCCCCACCCCTCCTCAATTTGCCACTCTGCCCTGGGGCGGATAAAGGAGACAGTGTCCGTTCACCTGCCGGCCGCCAGCCGGGCCTCCGCACTTTGCAGTCGTTTGATCACCAGGGACAGCACCTGGTCTGCCCAGCTCAGCACTGCCGCCACACCAGTTGGGTGGCCTGAACGAGCCAGTCTTTTCTCTCGGCCCCGGTTTCTTCAACAAATGAAGACTCCTCCTTACCTCCCAGCCTTCTCCTAAGGGACTGTTAACTAACATCATCAGTAGGAATTGTAATCAATTTGATACCCGGGGTCACTTTCTCACGTGGGGCTTCCCTGGTGGCTCAGCTGGTAAAGGGTCTGCCTGCAATGCAGGAGAGCTGGGTTTGAATCCTGGGTCGAGAAGACCCCCTAGAGAAGGAAATGGCAATGCACTGCAGGATTCTCGCAGAGGAACCTGGCGGGCTGCAGTCCATGGGGTCTCAGAGTCAAACTACTTTCTTTCTCATGCCAGGCTCTTTGCTAAATTCTTTGTTAATTCTGCCAAGTCCTCTCAACCTCCCTGACAAAGTGGGTGGTCGTTCTCCTATTTCGTAGTGGAGGCACTGGAGCACAGAGCAGTTAGGTGACCCGGCTAAGGTCACACAGCCAGGAAGTGGCGGAACGGGGCTCTGCTCCCCGTCTTACTCTCTGTGTTCCCTCCACCTGGTGATTCTTTGCTGTCTGGGAAGCTCGGACCTCGCTGTCGCCTGTCCGCTTCCGTGTGTCGTTTCCTTGTGGGTCTGGTGTTCGGTAGCGTGAGCTGGAGCTTGAGCCTCAGGACGAGGAGGAACTTGTCTGTGTTGCAGTCACTCCGTGGCTGAGCTGGGGTTTGGACTCGAGTGTTAGGGCTCCGGAGCCCCTGTGTGAGCAGGGCTGTCATGGAATGCCAGGGTCCAGCCGTGGCACGGGGAAGCAGTGGGTCTGGCAGGGGGATAGGCCTCCGTGTCTGCAGGGTTGGTGGAGCGGGGGCCGGCGGGGGAAGGTGGCTGGGGGACAGGGTGCTCATGTCCTGGCAGCCTGGGTGGAGGGCTGTGCAGTGATGGTGGGGGGTGGGCATGAGAAAAGGCCTGCCTGAGTCAGGTGACAGTGACCCGGGGCTTGAAGCATCTTGGGGGTTGCTGCCTCCTCCACCTCCCCGGCCCCTACTTCAGCCACCACCTGCCTCCCAGATCCTGAAATGCTTCTCTGCCCCCAGGGCCTCTTCCTCCAGGGGCTTCCTGACCCCCACCCATCCTGGCTCTGAGCGGCCACACTACACGTGGGGCCTGGGTTCCTCTCCTTCCCAGGCAGTTGGTACTGCTCTCAGACCCAGAGGGGCCGGGAGGCTGAGTCACCAGCCCGAGTGACTCCCCCCGCTGGGTTCTGTCTCCTGCCCCCGCGCTATGCAGGACCCTTGCACCCCGCTGACCACCCCAGCACCCTCCTGCTGGGCTTGTGTACCTCCTTCCACAGGGCCTCCAGCCACCCTCCAGGCCAGGCCCCGTCTCCACGTAGCTGGGAAAGCATGTGGGGAAGCGACCCCTCAGCGCTGGGTCTCGGCCTCCCCCCTGTAAGGTGGGGACCCTGCCACAGTGCCTTTCTCGTGGGGACCCCAGGGAATAAGAGGTCAGAGTTTAGACCAGTGTCTGATGGTGGAGCCCGCATGCTACGTGACTGATGCAAGCCTGTGAGAGTGAATGGAGAGTGAGGGTTCGATGCCACTTTGAGGGGGTCCCTAGGACCCTGCTTCCTGATGCCAGCCTGTCCTCCCATCCCTGCGGGTGGCCCTCCCTGGGCCCTCCCCCCTGCCCCCAGCCCTGATGTCTGCGTCAGACGGAGGCTGAGGACACAGGTCCCAGCCTTGTCTGCACATGCTCACAGTCTCGTGGGCTGGACCTCTGGACCACAGGTGACCTGGGCGCAGCAGGAGCAAGACAGGAGCTGCTGCTCAGGCAGGTGGCATTGGCCAGGTGGGCACCCAGAGCTGCAGACAGACTCTAATCTCTCTCTCTCTTTAATCCTTACTTATTTATTGACTGAAAATTTTGCTTTTATTATATTTGGTAGAGTTATTAAGCAGTTCTATTTAAACATTATTGTTCAAAAAATAACGATAAAATATATATTAAAGCATAAGGATAAATTTGCACCCTGCATTTTGCAAAATGTCCTTTTATCAGTTACCTGAAGGCTCAAAGTGGCAAAGAGCCACTCTCTGTTCACGTTCACAGGCTTGACTCAATTTCATAGCAGGTGTTCTCCGACATCAGACACCGGTAATAAACTCTGATCTCTTATTCCCTGGGGTCCCCACTTTATGGGGGGAGGCCGAGACCCAGGGAAGGGGTGGCGGTGGCTGAAGGTGACAGAGCAGAGACTGATGCTCTAGGGTTGTGGCCCAGGCCTGTGGCTCCAGAGCCTTTGCACACTGCGGGTGTTCAAAGTGCTGCTTGACGGTCGCCAGGGCCTCTGTGTGTGTGTGTACGCGTGCATGCAGCCACATCAGCATGGAGAGTGGGTGGCACTCGGTATGCTGGGGGGTCCCTCCTCTGACATCACAGGGGCCAGGCAACTAGGTGCCCCCCTCCTCTGCTGCCCCTGTCTACTCCCCAGTGTGTTCAATGACGGGATTGAAAGGGGGTGCAAGTGATGGGGGGCTCTGGGGGCCAGGGACGGGTGCTGGGTCGGTCTTGGTGGACCCCAGCAGAGCTCAGTCTGCTTCCTCACCCTGGACGCCTGGACCTCAGCCCAGTGTTTCCGCTCTTGTCCCTGCAGGGAGCCGGGAGGCCGCCTTCACCTACGCCATCATCGCCGCGGGCGTGGCCCACGCCATCACGGCGGCCTGCACCCAGGGCAACCTGAGCGACTGCGGCTGCGACAAGGAGAAGCAGGGCCAGTACCACCGGGACGAGGGCTGGAAGTGGGGTGGCTGCTCTGCTGACATCCGCTACGGCATCGGCTTCGCCAAGGTCTTTGTGGATGCCCGGGAGATCAAGCAGAACGCCCGGACTCTCATGAACTTACACAATAACGAGGCAGGCCGGAAGGTAGGCAGCCGGGGAGGGCAGCCAGGCGGCCCTGGTGCAGGTGCCGCGAGACGGCTTCTTCGTCAGCGGCTGGGGAGGGGGTCTGGCGATGGGGCACAGGGCTCTGCCCTCAGCCTGGGTCGGCTGGAGTCCGTGGTCGATTCGCTGCCGGTTGGGGGTCCTGTGTGGAATGATGCTTGTCAGTTACCGACAAGGCTGAGTAATTGTGTCCCTGTTAGAACATTGTAACTCAGCAAGATGGGACGAGGGGTGGATATGAACTCTAGTCCTGGGATCCACAAAATCAGCTGTAAAAACTCTGATTGTGGGCCTCGGGGGCCTCGGGAGTCGAGGTGAGTTCAGTAGAAGTCATCCCCCTGGGGTGCATGCCAGGGCTGGTAACACATCCTTGGTCAGCTTAACCAAGATCTGGAGCTCAAAAGGATGGAGGGGGCCACCCCCTCTTCACTGTCTCCTCACGCCCTCCGAGAGCCTGGGCTCAGCTTGGAAGATGTTCCGGGGTGTCCCAGAGTGGCCGCCACCTCTGGCTTTAGACCCAGATTTTCATGCACAAGCCCTTCATTTTTTCACTGTTTGTTTTTAAAACTGGTCGTCATCAGTGACTCTTGAAAAATGTGCAAGAGGGAAAAGAGAAAGAAGATTACTCCAGGGGCTCAAACACATGTCCTGGCGAGGGGGCCTGGCGCAGCCCTTTTGGCTGCCAGGGCGCCTTGCTTTGCTTGAGCATGTCTGGGGGCCGGTGGTCTCCCTTTGTCCTCACGGCATCCCTGTGAACGGTAGCACTGCCACCCCATTTTGCAGATGAAGAGACTGAGGCGCAGAGGGGTTGACTGACGTGCTATTCAGGGTCAAAGCCAGAATGTGAAGCCTGGAGTCTGGCTGGCGGGTTGGCGTCCTCTGCACTGCATGGGCTGGCAGTGGGCCCTGGGGTTCTGATCGTGGCTCTTGCCGCTTTCTTCCTCCTGGGAAGGAAGCAGGGCTGGCGGGAGTGTCCTCGGTCCAGGGTGAGGAGGGACAAGGAGGGGGCAGGGGAGCCCTTCCCAGGGCCGGGTACACGGCTGGCCCTCAGCACAGGGTGGGTGTGACCGCAGACGGTGCGCACGTGTGGCGTAGGAGGGAGCCGTCTGGTACCGATGTTGGGGGTGGCCCGCCCACCTCAGAGGGGAGCCAGGCTCCCTGCAGGCAGACAAGGAAGAGGCACCAGCGGCCGTCTGTCCCTCCCACTGTGTCAGAGCCTCCCGGCTGGCCATGGTGAGACACCGGGCAGGTGCTCGGCTGGTCTGTACCTGGTGATGATGGTGGGTCGGGGGTTGGCTTGAAGGCCCTGCCGGTCCAGCTCCATGCTGGGAGTGCCTGCCCAGGGCAGTCTGTCCCTCCCACTGTGTCAGAGCCTCCCGGCTGGCCATGGTGAGACACCGGGCAGGTGCTCGGCTGGTCTGTACCTGGTGATGATGGTGGGTCGGGGGTTGGCTTGAAGGCCCTGCTGGTCCAGCTCCGTGCTGGGAGTGCCTGCCCAGGGCAGTCTGTCCCTCCCGCTTGCTATGGTCGGAGCACTTCTTAGGGCTGAGGTCACAGGTCACGGGCTCCCTCCTAACCTTGAAGCTCCCATCCCTGGGGGGTGGACAGAAGAAGGCAAAGTGGCTTCCCACCACCCCATGTTTCCTTTCATGTGGCTGCCTGGTCCGGCCGCGGTGAGGGCAAAAGGAGAGAGCGCCTGGCAGGGCCGTGCACGGCGGGTGGCGGGCGGGAGGCGGTGCCCTGGGCCGCCAGCCCCAGCAGGCGAGACGACCACGCGCGCTTCAGAGCCGCTCTGGGGGGGGCAGCAGACGGGAGCTGTCTGACACCGTGAGGCCAACCTCAGCGGGCTTCCTGGAGTAGGTGGACCCCAGGAAGCGAGCGAGGTTGGGCTCAGCAGAGAAGAGAGATGGAAGCAAGCCAGGTCTTGTGGGGAGAGGTCATGGTCAAAGGCCCANCCAGAGACTCTGCCCACCCCAGGCTTCCGTGGGCCACAGGTGCAGTGGAGCTGGAGGTCTTGGTGAGCATCTTGGAAGGAGGCGCAGATGTGTTTATCGCCGGCTACCTCCCCCTGCTGAGAGGAGACAAGACTCAACCTGACCGTGGGGCTCTGGGCTTGCTGGCAGCCGACGCGAGAGAACGGGGTGGGGGGGAAGGGGACGTGGTGTGCGTCCCCGGGGCCAGGGCAGGGGCAGACCCCACGAGGGGTGGCCCTGGGGCTGCAGGGGCGCCCCCGCCCCAGCTGACTGATGACGAATAACACGCGGGGTCACCCTGTCTCCGGTTTGCTCCGGGGGGCGCTGAGCCAGGCTTTCACCTGCAGATGTGTCCGAGGGGCTGTGCCTGGTGGGGGGTGGGCACCCCTGCAGCCCGTGACTGCCGTCCCGAGCGGTCGTGAGGTCAGCAGTGTTGAATCAGAGGGGTCAGGTGAGCAGACAGAGCCAGCAGATCCTTTGCAGTTGTGACGCTCCAGCAGAGTCGCTGCTGGCATTTTGTCATCGTTGTTCAGTCGCCAAGTCGTGTCCAAATCTCTGCGACCCCATGGGCTGCAGCACGCCAGGCTTCCCTGCCCTTCACCATCTCCCGGAGTTCTCTCAAACTCATGCCCATTGAGTTGGTGATGCCATCCAACCATCTCATCCTCTGGCGTCCCCTTCTCCTCCTGCCTTCAATCTTTCCTAGCACCAGGACACATATTTTGGACTTTTAGGGTCACCGTATTTTGGGGTTGAAATCCCAGACTGTTGAGGTTGGGGCTGTAGAATGTTAATGTTCACACTCTCCCGCTTGGGGTTTGAAATCAAGGTCTTTGGGAGGGAGAGAGGCGTCCGAAGCGGTGGGTTGGAATCTCTGGATGGTGTTGAGATCTTTATGGCTTTGCGTCATCTCTTTCCCACCTTTGGGGCAGCGAGGGGATGAGCTCACCACTCCTTTTGCCCTCAAGGTGCTCAGTCTGGTGAGAGAGGCGGGCAGAGAAGCAAAAGTGATAATTCAGGACTGAACGGTGCAGGAGGCACGCAGTTGTTCAGGAGGCTCTTAAGGGCTCAGAGGCAGGAGCAGTTTCTTCTTGGAGAAGTCCGGGCACCGCTGGGGCAAAAAGGAGGGACCCTTGAGCAGGGCTTTGAAGGATACGTAGGAGTCCTCCATGTGGTCAAGGCAGGCGGGAGGGAGGGAGTGCAGGGAGCAGTCACGGCCGCTGTAAAAGCATGGTGTTGGTCGCTCAGGAGTGTCCGACTCTGTGTGACCCCATGGACTGTAGCCCCCCAGGCTCTCCTGTCCATGGGATTCTCCAGGCAAGAATGCCGGAGTGGGTTGCCATGCTCTCCTCCGGGGATCTTCCTGACCCAGGGATTGAACCCAGGTCTTCTGAGTTGCAGGCAGATTCTTTACCATTTGAGCCGCCAGGAAAGCTCTACAGAGGCATGAAGTCCTCAAAAGCATGGGCCCTTGGGGCAGACTGCATGTACGTGGGGAGGGGGCCCGTGGGTGACGGGCTGCAGAGGGGGCTGGGGTCAAGTGCAGGCCCAGGAGAAAGCGTCCCCCTTGGGCTGGCGGTTCTTGCAGAGGCTCTGCAGGAGGGGTGCCAGGGGCAGGTCTCTGGGACCAGGTGGGGAGCAGAGTGCAGGGGGCGGGGTGGCAGCGGGTGCCCCAGCCCTGCAGGGCCCACGGGTGGGCAGGGGGCACTGCCGTTTAGGGGCTGGGATGGGCGGGAACCCAGCTTGGGTTGCATCTGCGGTGGATGGGTGGGAGCCCACCTCCCTACAGTCAGGTCCTGGCGCGGGGGAAGACTGGACACGAGGGGTGGTGGTTATGAGGGTGCACTTGGGCTTGGGAGTTGGGGGCCCCACTAGCAGCAGGTGGGGAAGCCCAGGGACCACGCGTGCCTGGAGGGAGGTCCTGGTTGGAGCCACTTCTGGGAGCCACCAACTGGAGATGAGAGCCGACGCCCTGGGTTTTAGCAGGACAGGCTAGCCTGAAGATTATACTGGGAAGGCCCAGAGCCGGGCTCAGCCCTGGGGAAACAGGCACTGGGGCAGGAACGAATGGGCTGCAGAAGATAGGAAGGTTGGCCTTGTGGATGGTCCCTGATTGCTGCGCTTGGAGCCAGCTCTCTGCTGGGGGCCTGGGGGTCAGTCTCTGCGCCTCCGTGACGCTCCTGCACCGGGCCAGGTGTGCCTTCGAGGCCTCGCTGGACACTAAGTGCCACGCGTGCAGAGGAGCTCTGGGGGCCCTTCCTGGGCAGGTGGTGCCTGAGCCCCGTGGAGGCAGCCCTGGGGATGGGGGCCCAGCCGGGATGGGGCTGGCCCCGCTGGAATGTGCCGCTTGCTCCAAGGGAGGTGAGCTCAGGGAGATGGAATTCCACCCAAACGGGAGTCACCTCCCAGTCCCTGCCCAGCCCCTGCCCGCCGAGGGTGCCGGTCTTGTCCCTTCCTGCCCTGCCCCGTCTGGTCTGGGTGCTCCCAGGAGCGGGCTTCCCACCCTGCCCCAAGGCCCGGGAGTCAGGGGACGGCAGGCGCTGGCCTCCGGTGGCTGGGCGGGGCCCAGATAAGGCTGCTCAGCTATGCTCCCCTCTGCTGTCCTGAGGGCCACTTGCATATTTGATCGGATGGAGTGGTCAGGTGGCACGCTGAGGGCCTGAGCCCAGCCAGGTCCCGCCTGCCCCGGAGCCGGCCGGCAGCCCAGGCTGGGCTCCGGGGAGGCCTCCGAGGGCCTCTGTGTCCTTCCCGGCTCTAGGCCTGGTGCCCATGTGGGTTCTTCCCTTTCCAGATATGACAGCTTCCAGCTGGAACTTGAGGGAGGTGGACCCAGGGTGGCTGTGGGCAAACCCCGACCCTCCAGGCCTTCCGTGTCCTCCATGGTGGGACCTTGAGTGTCAGAAGGGTCTTCTAGTTTTGACGTGAGGGGGTGGGAGGAGTACAAGGTGCTTAGGGCCGACTGGACACCAGCCGTGTCCCCAGCCGTATGCTCCGGGAGTCCACCAAGCTTGTGTTCCTGCCACAGGGCCTTTGCACGTGCTGTTTCCCCGGACTGGAATGCCGTTCCCTCAAAAGTCTGTGTAGCTAATTCCTGCCGGGCTCTGCTCAGAGGTCCCCTTCCCAGGGAATCCCTCCCTGACTTTCCACCTGTCTGACCACCTCAGCTCTGTTCACTGTCCTGCTTTATTTTCTTTGTCACACTTACCGCCGTGCGAAGTCATCTTATTCACACAGCTCTTTACGTCTCTGCTCGGGGCTTCCCTGAATGGCTCAGCGGGTAAAGAATCTGCCTGCGATGCAGGAAACGCAGGAGGCGTGGGTTTGATCCCCTGGGTCAGGAAGATCCCCTGGAGGAGGAAATGGCAACCCACGCCAGTATTCTTGCCTGAAAAATCCTCTGGACAGAGGAGCCTGGCGGGCTACGGTCCAGAGGTGGGCAGAGAGTCGGACACGACTGAGCGACTGAGCACGCACTTCGTGTCTCTGTCCCCCGTCTCCACTACAGCATCAGCAGCGCAAGGGCTGGGGCGGCCTGAGTTTGCAGCTGTCTCCTCGGTGCCTAGAGCGGGGCCTGGCACACAGTCCGTGCTCAGGCAGTGTCTGTGGACTGATGAGTGGCGTGCCAGGCGTCGCCTCTCACCTGGGAGATTCCCCAGATAAAGACTAGGCCTCCCAGTCCAATTCGAGATAATGAAGGGTTTTTTAGTACAAATGTGTCTCCAGTGTTGTGTGGGGCATACTTAGAGCATGTATTCATTGCGTGTCTCACAGTAAAACTTCAATGGATTTCCTGCGTTCTTACATGAAAATGTTTATGTTGAGATGTCAACCCCCGTGCGGTTGTAAGAATTTAGAAGGCTCCCGCGTGCCCTTTGCTTGGTGTTCCCTGGCAGCTCGTACAGTTAACACGGCATCCCAGCCGGGTGTGGGTCGGCACAGTCGGGACATGGAACATTCCGTGGCGAGGATTCCTGCGCTTCCCTCCGGCAGCCGGAGCTGCTTCCCGCCCTCGCTCTTCCCTCCTCAGCCCTTGCTGTTCAGTCACGTCCCTGTCTTTGCCACAGACATAGAGCAGACTGCAGCAGGCCACCTCCCGTGTCCTCCGCTGCCTTCCGGAGTTTCTCAAGCTCATGTCCGTGGAGTCTATGACGCCATCCAACCATCTCATCCTCTGTCTCCCTCCTCTCCTCCCACCTTCAATCTTTCCCAGCATCAGGGTCTTTCCCAGTGAGTCAGCTCTTCACATCAGCTGGCGAAAGTATTGGAGCTTCAGCTTCAGCATCAGTCCTTCCAGTGAGCACCCAGGACTGATCTCTTTAGGATGGACCGGTTGGATCTCCTTGCAGTCCAAGGGGCTCTCAAGAGTCTTCTCCAACACCACAGTTCGAAAGCACCAATTCTTCGGCGCTCAGCTTTCTTTATGGCCTTCCTAGCCCCTGGCAGCCGCTAATCCCTTGTCCATTTCCACATCTTATCATTTCCAGGTTGTTGCATAAATGGAGTCGCACAGTGGTAACCAGTTGAGATTGGCTTTTTTCGCTCAGCACCATCACCTCATGATTCGTTCAACTTGTTGCGTCGATGGAGAGTTTGTTCCTTTCTGTGACGGAGTGTGGTTTCACAGGCTGGAGCCCTTCCCCGTTCAAGGCTGTCTGGTAGTTTCCGGGCGAGGGCTGTGGCACACGAGGCGGCTGTGAACGCTGGTGGACAGGTTTCGTGTGAACGCACGGCTCCAGGCCTCTGGGTCAGTGCCGTTGCGGCGTGTTGAGCTTTGTGAGGAAGGGCCACACTCTCGCAGAGCGGCCGTGTGGTCCTGGGTGGCCGCCGGCGCTGTGCCAGGGAGCCGGCTTCGCCGCATCCTCCCCGGCACCGGGAGTTGTCACTGGCTTTCGGTTTTGCCGTTTGAGACGTGTGTGCAGTTCCTCACTGTGGTTTTAAAGACTGTTTCCCTCGTCGCTGGTGACGTGGACCATCTTTCCACGTGTGTCTTTGCCAAATGAACATCCTCTCCCGGGGAATGTCTCTTCGTGCCTTATGCCCGTTTTCTGATCCGATTCGGTTTTTTGCTGCTGAGCTTTGAGAACTGCTTGTATGTTCTGGATGCTGGTCTTCCGTCGGACACACGGTCTGCGGTGCCTCCGCTCTGGTTTATCTTGTCCTTTCCTCCTTTTCATGGATTCTTTTGCAGAGCAGAAGTTTTTAATTTTAACAAGGTCTAATTTATCAGTTCTCCCTTTTACGAAGAGTGCTTTTGTGCGGAGAACTCTCTGCTGAGCCCTCGGTCCCGAAAATTTTACCGTTTTTTTTTTTTTTTCCTCTAAAAGCTTTGTAGTTCTACATTTGCATCTGCCTTTTGGGGAGCCTTCCCTGGTGGGCTCAGATGGTGACGAACCTGCCTTGCAGCGCAGGAGACCCGGGTTCGATTCCTGGGTTGGGAAGACCCCCTGGAGAAGGGAATGACTACCCTCTCCAGGTTTCTAGCCTGGGAAATCCCACGGACAGAGGAGCCTGGCGGGCTATAGTCCACGGGGTCTCAGAGAGTCGGACACGACTGAGCAACTTAACATATACACGTAGCCTTAAATATCTTTCTAATATGTCTGCTACAAAGTAAAACTCAAAAACTGAAGCCCTAGTCTGGTCCCCAGCCTCTACTGCCCTGGTTTCCAGATGGTGCTGAGAACTGTGCCCCTTTAATAGATGGGAGACGGTTCCCATCACAGAGACCCTGCCAAGGCCACAGGCGGCGGGGATGGGGGGCAGGATGTGCACCCAGACCTAGCTCGCAGCTCAGCACCCTCTTGCTGTGATGACCCCTCCCCACCCCATGACTGGCCGAAGCAGGGGTTGGGCTGGACGGGGTGCTGCTGTGGGCTGAGAGGTCCCGGGGGACAGCCTGCTGGGATGGCCAGGCCAGGATGTGCAGGCCCAAAGGAAGGAGTCAGGCAGGTCCAGAGTGGAAGCTGCGAGGAGGGGCTGGAGCGGAGCCCGTGGGGGCCTGGGGGGTGGATGCCTGGGAGGCCTGAGGGCTTTTTTCCAGTTCTCCGTGGTGACACAGCGGGGGCAGGGCACTGCCAGGTCCGGTGGGTGATGCTGCTATGGTGGCGATAGCAGTGGGGGGGCAGGGAGGCGATGGGGCGGGGGCAGTCCCAGCCCTTCCCTGGAGAAGGGAGACATCTCTGGGCCCCAGCTCTGTGGGGCCTGGTCCTCAGCACCCCACTTAGCCCTGGGTTGCTGAGACCCCCTCCGAGCCCAGTCTGGGTGGGCACAGGCAGGCTCAGAGGTATTGGGAGGAGCTTAGGACCTCAGCCTGAGGCAGGTGACTTCAGGGAGGCTGTCACTGTCCCCTGGTCAGCGAGGGGTCTGGGGTGGGGACATGGGGAGGCCAGGAGGCAGGACCACAGGGCAGAGGAGGCTGGGAAGAGGCTGCCAGTTGCAGCTCTGATGGGATGAGCTGGAGGGCAGGTGCCTGGTTGCTGGGAGAAGGTGGGGGCCGGTTCCGCGTTCTCGCCGACTTCATCCCCATGATTCCCATGAGGCTCTCATTCTCCATTGTCATCTCCATCTTACACGTGGGGAAACGGGGGCCAGAGAGGTCAAGACACAGCCCAGGCCACACAGCAGGCAGGCGCTGCCTTGGCGCGGATCCGGCTCTTGACCTCTGGCAGCTTCTCCTGCCCCAGGGCCTCTTGGACCTAGACACGTTTCTCCCAGTTCTTCCATCCCATGGTTCCAAGACACAGTCCTGAGATTCTCCAGTCCCCTGTTTGGGGCACCTCGGATGCTCTGGGGCCCCCCGCCCTCCAGAAGGCCCCAGTGTCTGAGGTTTGGGGATCGTAGGTTACTCGGGCACCCCCTGTCCTCTCCTGTCCTGGCCGCTGCAGCGCTGGGGCAGCCCTGCCTTCGTCCTGGGAGAGGACTCTCCTGGGTCAGGAGGGAGCAGGGCCATGTGGAGAGGAAGTTGCGCCTGTTGTCCGTCACCGGCAGGAGAGGGGTCTGGGCCGTCCTGGGGGTGCAGGAGCTGGACGAGGAGGTGCCAGGGGTACCCAGGCCCGTGCTGGGACTCGGCTCACCTCCTGCCATCGTGGGACCTCTGGGCTGGCTCAGCCTAGGGAAGCTGGCCGGGGACCCTTATCCTGCCCCCCCCCGCCGACTCCTCTCGTCCCTCTGAGTGGGCGTGAGAACCACCTCAGCACCTCCCGGAGCCCACCCTGGAGGCCGGTGCCCAGTGGGTGCGCTCAGCGAGGTGGGGTGACCTCAGTGCGATGCCTGCTGTCCAGAAGGGATCCTGGGGGGCTCAGGGATTGCAAGGGCCTGTCCCCTGCCTTCCTGCACACAGCCGTGGAGCGGAGGGGCTAGCTGAGGCTGGCTCGGCCCGCTGTGGGGAGTGGGCTCTGGAGACGGTGCTTAGCTTTCCTGTTTCCGGGCTGTGTGGCCTTGGGCGTCTTAACGCGCCTCTCTGTGCAACAGCGTCTCCCTCTGCAGAACGGTGACGACGGTCGCTTCGTATTATGAGGGGTGGAAGAGCAAAGGCATTGAGAGGGCCCTAGCGAGGCTGTCCCGCGTGGCCGCCGTGGGCCCCGCGTGGACGCTGAAGTCTGAATTCATTGCCAGTGAGTAAGACGAAGCATGCCCCTCAGTCTGCGTTTCCTGGGCTAGGCGGCCACGTGGCCTGTGACTCGGGCAGAAAGGCCCGGTGGACAGGCTAGCTTGGGGCAGCGGGCACTGGGCTCACACCTCCGTGTCACTTCTCGGGGGACCCGGAAAGGTCTGGCAGCAACGGGCGCAATCCTGCCACCTCTCTGGGCCCCGGCAGCCGAGGAGAGGGCCTCGCAGAGGGGCTGTGGGTGGCGGTTCCCTTGGAAGGCGTCCCCAGCGTGGCTGCGGGTCCTCCAGGGGCGGGGTGGGGGGGACACGCATTTGAAACCAGCCAAAGTGGGAGGGGGCGGCCTGGCGAGGCCCTGTGAGGCCTCCCAGGTGGGGGACAGCAAAAGGGGCTCGATTTCAGTGCGGCGAGACCAAGTCAAAAGGCGCCCACCGGGGACAATTGCCACCTTTGTGCCCTGCCGGGGGAGTGGGACTCCGGGTGTTATCAAATCTGCCCAGGCCGGGGAGGGGGAGCGGAATGGTGGGGGGGCGGTGGAGGACTTGGCACCCGGGCAGCAGTGTCGCTTGCCCTGATCCTGACACTCATGCGTCCCTTAAGGAGCAATCAAGGTGCTGTCGTGTCCCCCAAAAGGACCCCCGGGCCGACAAAGGGCTTCTTCAGGCCCTCCCCCTGCAGCACGCCTTCGAGACACGAGTCCTGTGCTCTGTATACACGAGGGCATCTGCTTCACCGGCCTGACCACCTTGCGGGGGGTGGTCCTCATGAGCTCTACTTGGCAGACAGGCATCCGAGGCCCCGGCTCGAGGCTGCCGCAGGTCAGGGGCTCACCTGACCTCAGGGCCACCCCAGGACGTTGCAGGGAGGGGGCGGACCAGGCAGGGCCCGCTGCGGGTAGACAGGGCCAGCCCAGCTTCCGCTGCTCAGCGTGCCCCTCACAAGGTCTGTCGCACCGCGTGTTGGCCTAGTGCCACTGGTCTCCATAAGTGAGTCCCGGCCCCCGGGGAAGGTGCTGTTGCTCCCATTTTACAGATGGGGAGAGTGGAGGCACAGGCGGTTAAGGGGTGGACTGGGGTCGCCCAGGCAGAAAACATGGCAGCAAGCTTCCCTCTCAGCCACCTGCCTCCCAGCCCACGCTCTGCCCAGCTTCCTGCATCTCTTGTGTGTGTGTGTGTGTCTGTGTGTGTCTCTGTGTGTGTGTGTCTGTGTGTGTCTGTGTCTATGTCTGTGTGTGTCTCTGTGTCTGTGTGTGTGTCTCTGTGTCTGTGTGTGTGTATCTCTGTGTGTGTGTGTGTGTATTTTAGACCTTGAAGGATTGGTAGTATTTTGAAATAATAATAATGATTCTAACAATTTGATCCTTGGGTCGGGGAAATCCCCTGGAAGAAGGGAATGGCAACCCACTCCAGTATTCTTGCCTAGAGAATCCCATGGACAGAGGAGCCTGGCGGGCTGCGGTCAATGGGGTCGCAAAGAGTCAGACATGACTGAGCGACTTCACTTTCTAACACGTTTCCTTGGTCAAGCCTCATGGTTTTCCTCCAAGCGAGCGGGGTAACGGTGCCCATTTTGCAGGCGACCTACTTGAGGCTCTGGGCTGCGGGCTGGGTAGTTCTGCAGGGCATCGAGTCCTGGGTCGGGTCAAAGTCTCCTCGCCACACTGAGCTCTTGACCCAGGAGGGGACGCTGGGCTTCTGCTCTGCACTGGGAGGTGGGAATCACAGGTTGAGGATGGAGGTCAGGACAGTCCTGACTTTGCGGTTCGCCATGTGACCTTGGGGGGTCTGCCGCCTCAGCCCTGGTTCCCTCCCTGGGAAAGAGGCAGTTCTAACGTCCGTCTGGGAGCCATGGTGCGGAGTGGGGATGAGGCCCGTGCTCTCCTGTGACGGGCGCTTGGAGGGCGGCGGCTGCTGTCATGAACATGGTTTTTCCCGCGGTCAGTGGTGGTAGCTGCCGTGGTCATTTTAAAGCCCCAGTTGGGTTGTAATTCCTATATTTGAAATTCCTTAGGCTCTTTCTAGCTCTGAAGCTCCGTGTTTCCCATGGCCATTTGCACGGCCCACTGGGGACCTGGGGAGGAGGTGTGTGGGAACTCGTGGAGACTGGTCACTTCACTGGACAGAGGAGAGGGGGTCACTAGGGGCAGAGCCCGCTGCACGGGCCCTCCCCGCTCCATGACAGGTGAGGTCCCCCTGGCTCTCGGGGGTGTCAGAGCAGCGCCCCCAAGAGAGAGCTCTGCCCCAGCCCTTCCCAGCCCACCCAGAGGTACCCAGGCACTGCCACAATCCGGGAGCTGCAGAGTTGTCCGTGGAATCCGGTCTCCTGCCCAGACGTCTGTCCAGACTTGAGCCTCAGCTGCCCCCGCCCCGCTCCACGGGGTCTGCTGGCCTGGAGCCCACCTGCCCCAGCCCTCACTGTAGCTGCTTCTCCCACAGACACGCCCCTGCCTCCACCTGCCCACCCGCTCGGGGGGAGCAGCCCCGTCTTCCCCACCAGCCGGGCCCCAGACCTGGGCTTGGTCCCGACCCCGTCACTCCCTATGTCCGGCACGTCAGGTTCTGCCTTCGTGCATGGCGTTCACTGTCCACACCCCAGCACCTCCTCCCTGGCGTAGTACAGCAGCCTCCTAACGCGTCTCCCTGCTGCCAGCATGCCCCGGCAGCCTCTTCAAATGGAAGGTGGTGTTGCTTTTTAATGTTTATTGATTTATTTGGGCTGCGCTGGGTCTCTGTTGCTGCGCGTGGCCTTGCTCTAGTTGCAGCCAGCGGGGGCCGCTCTCCAGTTGGGGTGCGCGGGCTTCCCACTGCCGTGGCTTCCCTTGCTGCAGGGCGTGGGCTCCAGGCGCACGTGGCCCCCGTCCCGGGGCTCGCGGGCTCCAGAGGGAGCGCTCAGCAGGCGCACGGGTCCGGGTGCTCCGAGGCGTGTGCAGTCTTCTCGGACTAGGGATCGAACCAGTGCTCTCGGTGTTGCGAGGCGCTCTCTTAAACCCCTGGGCCACCAGGGGAGCCTTCACACGGAAGTTGCCTTCTCCACTGTCCATTGCGAGGCGCTCTCTTAAACCCCTGGGCCACCAGGGGAGCCTTCACACGGAAGCTGCCTTGTCCACTGTCCACGCCCAGCCTCACATCAGCCCCCACTCACTCAGAGCAGAAGCTGGAGTCTTCACAAACGCCAGGGAGGCTGTTCGCGACCCGGACCCCGGGGACCCTCTGACCTCATCTCCTCCTTCCCTTTGCTCACTCTCTTCTACCTGTGTGGGTGCTTGTGTCTGCTAAGTCACTTCAGTCGTGTCCGCCTCTTTGCGACCCTATGGACGGTACCGCGCCAGGCTCCTCTGTCCATGGGAGTCTCCGGGCAAGAATCCTGGAGCGGACTGCCATGCCCTCCTCCAGGGGATCTTCCCAGCCCAGGGATCAGCCCCTCGTCTCCTGCATCTCTGCATTGGCTGGCGGGTTCTTTACCACTAGCGCCACCTGGGAAGCCCGCACTTGTCTTACTCCAGGCTCTGCTCTACACCCGATGAATATTAAGTTATAAGAATCTCCTAAGAGCCGAGCGAAGCTCTGGTTTTAAACTACTGCAGTTGATTTACAGCGCTGTGTTAATCTCCGCTGCGTAGCAGAGTCATTAGCTTGCATGAACACATAGTCTTCTTCGTATTCTTTTCCACTGTGGTTTATCACAGGCCATTGACATAGTTCCCTGGGTTACACAGTAGGGCCATTTTTGTCTCTCCATCCTGTATATATCAATCTGTGTCTGTTAATTCCAAACTCCCGATCTTCCCTCCTCCGACCCTCGGCAGCCACGGCCGTTCTCTGTCTGCGAGTCCGCCTCCGTGTTGTGGACCTGTGCACGCGTGTCCTATTTTAGATGGCACACATAGGTGATGTCATGCGGTGTTTGTCTCTCTGTCTGACTTCGGAAGGAAGTACTGTGATCTCCCTTTTACAAATGAGGACACTGAGACACAGAGAGGTTCATTAACTCACCCAAGGTCATACCACTTAAAAAAAGAGAGAGAGAGCCAGGATCTGCCTCCAGGCAGTACGGCTCCAGCATCTCTGCTCTTGCCAAAGTCCTCCTCTCGTGCATAGTCACTGACTGATTCACTTGGTACGGATAACACACCTTCTTTGAGTCAGGTGTGAGATTTGAGCAGCCGATGACTAGAAAATGGTCTTGGCCATCAGGGAGCTCACAGTCGAGTAGCAAATGCAAAACAAATAAATATGGGGAAAAGGAAAATATGCCCATTCAGCGAGCGTTCACTGGCGTCTCCTCACGGCCTGTGCTTCCGGGGTGCCGATGTTCTAACAGCGGAGGGAGAGAGGGAACTACCGCGTGGGATCACGGCAGCGTGAGCTGAACTCGGTGAAGGAGGGTGGAGACGGTGGGGCCTGGCAGTGGGAGGCCCCAGTGTCTGGGAGCTGGTTGGGGGCGCAGGAGACTGAGCCATTGGGCAGCGGCATTATGTGGACCCGTCCAGGTCAGTCACTCAGTCGTGTCTGACTCTCTGCAACCCGACGGACTGTAGCACGCCAGGCCTCCCTGTCCATCACCAACTCCCGGAGCTCAAACTCAAGCTTACCAACTCAAACTCATGTCCATCGAGTCGGTGAGCCATCCAACCATCTGATTCTCTGTCATCCCCTTCTCCTCCCACCTTCAGTCTTTCCTAGCATCAGGGTCTTTTCCAATGAATCAGTTCTTCACATAAGGTGGCCAGAGTATTGGCGTTTCAGCTTCAACATCAGTGATTCCAATGAATATTCAGGACTGACCTCCTTCAGGATGGACTGGTTGGATCTCCTTGCAGTCCAGGGGACTCTCAGGAGTCTTCTCCAGCACAGAAGTTCAAAAGCATCCCTTCTATGTGTGGATAGCTGGGGGGATAAATAGATGATAGGTTGTATTTGGAAGGATGGTCAGCTGAATGGTTATATGGGTGGGCGGATGTGTGATTAGACGGACAGATATTAAGAGATGGTTAGGTGGGTGGCTGAATGGTTGGTTGGATGGATGAATAATCTGGGCACGGCACGGATATAGACATGGATGAACAATAACCACGGCACCCGGAGTGGTTCACTTGCTCCCCAGTTCTATATTTATGATTAGACGGATAGGTATTAGAAAATGTTTAGGTGAATGGATACGTGGATGGATGGACAGGTGTTTGGAAGGGTAGGTGTTTAGTCACGCAGTCATGTCTGACTCTCACCCCGTGTAGCCCACTGGGCCCCTCTGTCCACGGGATTCTCCAGGCAAGAATACTGGAGTGGGTTGCCATTTCCTTCTCCAGGGGATCTTCCTGACCCAGGGATCGAACCGGGGTCTCCTGCACTGCAGGTGGGTTCTTTACCACTGAGCCACCAGGCAGGGGAAGACAGACAGGAAGTATTTGGAAGGGTGTTTGGATGGACAGTTATGTGGGGGCAGATGGATGGATGGATGGATGGATATCTGGAAGGAGGCTGTGTTGAACGGACGCATGAAAAGCTGAGCTCACCGCTGGCAAGCTGGACATTATCCCAGTGAGATCACGAGGCCAGCTGAAAGAAAGGGATGGAAATCCATGCATTCACTCTTTCAACAAATGTTTATCAAGCACCTATTTCTGTGTCTGGGACTGTGTTAAGCTCTGGGATTAAATGCTACTTGCCTTTATGGAGCTGACATTCCAGAGGGAAAGCAAATAGTCACACACATATAGACTGCTGCCAGTGTGATGAGTGCTGTGATGAGGAGGGGGAGCAGGGCGAGCGGGCAGGGAGCACCGGAGGTGGGGGGAGCATTTTCTATTAGGGAGTCAGGGGAGGCCTCTGCTGAACGGGAGGTCAGGAAGCGAGCCGAGTGGGGAACGGCATCACAGAGAGGGAACGGCAAGTGTAAGAGCTTGAGGCCAAGAGGCCAGTGTTGCTCACTGACTGAGAGAGACAGGAGGTGAGGTCCCAGATGGTGTGTTTGGGGTCTGGGGTGGGGGCGATGGGCAGATCTCCTCCTGGACCCCGGAAGGAGTGTGTGTGGCACGGCTTATGTCGCAGAAAACCAAGGGCAGACGCTGAGCCCGGGCTGCTTTGCGTGTAGAGAGGCCCCGCCCTGCCCACTCCCCTGGCAGGTCCCAGCCCTGCACCTCCCCCGGCCCGTTCACCGTCGGGAGGCCCGTCGGCATTTTGATCCCTGCGCCCAGCTCTCCGTGGTTTACAGCCACTGTGAAACAGCCCTGGGCCCCGGCACCACGAGTGATTCACTTGCTCACCAGTTCTATATTTAGTGCCGTTGAACACCTCGGGGCCAGGTTTTCAGAGAGAAAAAGGAGGAGGAATTTAGGGAGCGTTGGTTACGTGTTTTATTTATGTATTTTTTTAAACACGCAGATCCATTTTTCAGTTGTTTTCTGAGATTATTTCCCAGGCTTTACCCAGATACAGGGCTTCCCTGCTAGCTCAGCTGGTAAAGAATCCTCCTGCAATGCAGGGGACCCTGGCTTCATCCCTGGGTTGGGAAGATCCGCTGGAGAAGGAATAGGCTCCCCACTCCAGTCTTCTTGGGCTTCTCTTGTGATTCGGTTGGTAAAGAATCCGCCTGCAATGCAGGAGACCTGAGTTCGATCCCTGGGTCGGGAAGATCCCCTGGAGAAGGGAAAGGCCCCCACTCCAGTGTCCTGACCTGGAGAACTGCATGGAGTGTACACTCCATGGGGTGACAAAGAGTCGGACACGACTGAGTGACCTTTTCACCAAGTTACAGGATGCCAGCGAATGGTGGATTTGGGACGTGGTGCGTTTTGAGGAGAGCCCAGGCCCTGCTGAGCTACCTCTTTCTCTCAAAAGTTTGTGTTTGTTCTTGGTGAGAGCCAGCTGGCAGAAAGGCCACTACAGCCCAAGCGTGTGACTCGGGGGCCGAGGGACCGATTATTTAATGTTCCATGGAACACGGCTGGACTTCAGGCTGCTCGTTCTCAGACCCCCACAGCCGAGGCCCCCAGACCCTGGGTCAAGGCACCTGCAGGGCGTCTCAGATTCATTCGCACACACATCACCTGAGGGGTGTGTGAAGGTCCAGCTCAGGGATTCTGACCAGTGTTGTCCAAGAGAAACTAATATGAACCACATACGTATTTTTGGTTTTCTAGCAGCCCTATCAAAACGGTGAGAGGAGATGACATTAAACTTAATAGCATTTTTAGTATGTCCAAAATGCTGTCATGTATTTAGCATGCGATCAGTGTGAAAGTGGGCTGCCCAGGTGGCGTTAGGAGCAAAGAACTCGCCTGCCAGTGAATGCAGGGCACGTAGGAGACGACGTGGGCTCCATCCCTGGGGCGGGAAGATGCCCTGGAGGAGGGAATGGCAACCCACCCCAGCATCCTGGCCTGGAGAATGCCATGGACAGAGGAGCCTGGCGGGCTGCAGTCCAGAGGGTCGCACGGAGTCAGGCACGACTGAGCGACTGAGTCGCATGCAATATGAAAACGTGGGGAGGGCTGACTCAGCTCTCCTTCCTTCCCCGCTCCCATAACGGGCCTTTGAAATCTGGCCATCGCTTTACACCCAGAGCCACCTCGTCAGACTAGCCCCAGTTCAGAGGCGCGTGTGGCAGGGGGCTCCTCTCCTGGACGGCACAGATCTCAGTCTGGCTTGAATACCTCTGGTGACAGGGCGCTCACCCCCTCCTGGACGCTCACTCCATCCCCACAGACTCTCAGTTGGGAGTCGCCCCCAGGCCAACCGGGAAGAAGCCAGCATCACTGCCTGCATCCCCGGGCGGGTTGGCATCCTCTACGGGGAATAAATAGTCCTACAAACGTGCGGAGGTCCCCTCCTCCAGCTCCCCGCTGCGGCGGGCCCCTCGGGGCCCTCCCCAGCTGTGGTCTCTGCTGTCCTTCCTTCTTGTTGAACCAGGCCTGGGGATTTTAAACGTCCCCTGATCACCTGGCCAGGATGCGGCAGAGCTGGGGCTCCAAGTCAGGACACCGATGCCTCTCCTCTCTGCCGTAAGAGCACCAGGGCCTTGGTGTGACACGGTTTCAATGGACCTCCTGGTCCTCCCGAGCTCCTGCAGGCACACGGGGCCGCCCAGCTGCGCCGACAGCCCTCCTGGACACCCGCACAGAGGGAGCTTCTGCTCTGGGGCGGGGGCATTGGGGGTTCAGTCATGCCTGGTCACCCGGCACCGCAGAGCAGTAAGGAGCCGGCCCTCCTCACGCCACGCCCGGCCCCCGGCAGGGGGAGAGCCCCCCCACTGCTGCTGGAAACTGCCCCGGGACAGAGATAACCCGGGGTATTTTTCCCTCTTGTCAGCCTGGAAAAAACCTGCCTCCATCAGGGACAGGAAAGAGGCAATCTCAGAGGAGGCATCCTCACGCCGTGGCCCCTGGGCCGGCTGCTGCGCAGAAGGGGCTGCGGGCTGCGGGCTGCGGGCTGCGGGCTGCGGGCTGCGGGCTGCGGGCTGGGCCCACCCACACCTGGATGCCGACGCAGAGGGTGCTCCCGCTGTGGGAAGGGGACGCTCACAGGGCTTCAGCTGTGCCTGGCCACCCGGGCAGGACCTCGCAGGGGTTCAGGCCCTTCATCTGGGGGTGGCCAAGGGCACAGAGGGTACCAGGTCCCAGACAGGACCTGGGTGCTGTCTCAGTACTCTGGGGAGTCTGCTCCTCTGCCCTCGGTCCCCGAGCCGCTCCTTGGGGCTTCAGCTTGGTCTTCTGTGGACCAAGTTGGGGGCCTGTTAGACCCCACCATGAAGGAAAAGGCCATCCAGGCTCCCGAGCCAGGGTGCCTTCATTCATTCATTCACTCATGCACTCATTCATTCATTCACGCATTCATTCACTCATGCACTCATTCATTAACTCATGCATTAATTCACTCATTCACGCATTCATTCACTCATTCACGCACTCATTCACTCATTCACGCACTCATTCATTCACTGATGCACTCATTCATTCATTCACTCACACATTAATTCACTCATTCACTCACGTATTCACTCATGCATTCATTCATTCATGCACTCATTCATTCACTCACGCATTAATTCACTCACTCATTCATGCACTTATTCATTCACTCATTCACACATTCATTCACTGATGCACTCATTCATTTATTCACTCACACATTAATTCACTCGTTCAGTCACGCACTCATTCATTGACGTGCTCATTCATTCACACATTCATTCATTTACACATTTATTCACGCACTCATTCACCCATTCATTCATTCACTCTGCAAATGCTTGCTGAACACCTCGGCCCCCTCTGGATGCCTCCTGAACAGGACAGACGAGGAACTGAGGAAGGGTGCTGCAGGCCGAGGAGAGCCCGGGTGCCAAAGCCCCGAGAGTTGGAGTGGTTCAGAGCGGCCTGGCACGAAGTGCGCACAGAGGGCTTCCTGGAGCCACACAGCCATCCTCACAGTCCATTCTAGAACTCTCTACTGCCTCGAAAGGAACCCCGGTGCCTGTGCATGGTAACTCCCCGTCCCCCGGCCCCAGGCAGCCAGCAGCCTGCTTCCTGTCTCTGTGGACTCCCCTACTTAGGGCCGTCTGTGCAGATGGAGCCGTCGCAGTCTCTGCCCTAGGGGCCTGGCTCCTGTCGCCGAGTGCCGCGCCATCAAGGTCCGTCCGTGCTGCAGCCGGTGTCGGCGCTTCACCCCTTTAGGAAAGCCGTTCTTGCGTCCTTTTGGCCGCGCCAGGTTTTAGGGGCGGCAGGTGCGTCTCCAGTCTTCACTGCGGTGTCGGGATCCTTTAGTTGCGGCATGTGAAATCTGGTTCCCTGACCAGGGATCGAACCCCGGCCCCTGCACTGGGAGCTCAGAGTCTCAGCCTCTGGACCATCGGGGAGGTCCCCACTCCTCCCTTTTTAGGGCTGTGTAATACTCCCCTGCCGTCCAGACCACGTCTTGTTTATCTGTTCATCCGATGCTGGCCGTTTGGGTTGTTTTACCTTCCGGCTGCTGGAGCAGTGCTGCTGTGAACACGCGTGGACAGGTTTTGTGAGGACGCATGCCTCTGGTCTGAGTGTTGCACCATCCTTGTGCACAAGTACCACACGTCCTTGAAGTCCATCCTCTTCGGAGCCATCCCTGAAACAGCCCAGGCCTCTGGGTCAAGACAGAAGGAGGGTCTGGATGGACGCAGGCAGGACCTGTACCCTGGGTGCTCTGGCCCTGCCTCTCTGCAGGGCTGGCCAGGGCCATGCAGCCCAGCAGGTGCTGCGGACACAGGCTCGGTCCGTGGGGGCTGCCCCTGGAGGGAGGCGAGCGGTGCCCCAGCACCTCTGCTTCCTGGCTTCCCTCTGCAGTTGCCGCTGGCTGAGCCGCGTCCTCGTCCTCCCCGTATCTGCTCGGGTCTGTCCTCCATTGGTGCCGCAGGGAGCTGCCGCAGTGCCAGTCCCCGTCCCACGGGAGGCGGGCGGCCGAGCAGTGGATCACCAGCTTCTTCCCCCGCGTGGGGCTCCCCGGCTCCCTTCTCCCAGGCTGTTCTCTCCCCTGGCCTGCCCTCTCCTCCTCTGCGCCCAGCCTGGCCCTCCTCGTCCTGTGTCAGCTCGGGGGTCATTTCTTCACCCCCACCCCCACCCCCCGCCCACTCGAGCCGGGCCTGCTCTCAGCCATTCCCTCAGCTACTGAGCACCGGGCCTGCTCTGGAGGGCAGTCTGGGTGCCGGGGCCGCGGCAGGAGCAGACAGATTGAGTCCCTGCCCTTGGGCAGGTGGCGTCCCTGTGGTAAACAAGAGAAGCCGAGGCCTGCAATGTGTGCTATGTCAGATACCAATGTCCGCAGGGAGCAAGATGAACCAGGGCAGGGGTCAGGGAGAGTCCTAGCAAAGGTGAGATCTGAGCCTAAGGCC
The DNA here is from genome assembly GCA_006410935.1 of Redunca redunca. Classification (NCBI taxonomy): domain Eukaryota; kingdom Metazoa; phylum Chordata; class Mammalia; order Artiodactyla; family Bovidae; genus Redunca; species Redunca redunca. The sequence continues at coordinate 50,338 of SJYQ01020434.1, forward strand.
CCAAGAAGCGGGGGTGGGAGCTGTGGAGAGAGCGGCCGTGCAAAGGCCCTGAGGCAGGAGCATGCCGGGGGTGCGGGAGGAGCCGCAAGAAGCCTAGGGCCATCAGGGCGGACAGAGGAGGTGCAGATGAGGCCAGAGAGCAGCAGAGACCGCGGGGGGAGGACGGGGATGGGGAACCACGGAGCCAGCACTTGGCCAGCAGCCGTCGCCATTGTTCCAGGGTCCTCCCCAAGCCGCTCCAAACCCGGAGCAGCCAGAACAGCCCCTCCATACCGCGTGATGCCCCACCTGACTCAGCTGCTCCCGTTGTCTGGGAAGCACTTTCCAGTTGGGCTGTGGGGGTGCCGGGGCTGCTGCTGGGGGTCCGTGAGCACAGGAGGGGCCAGCAGGCACTCTTCTTCAGAGCTGCCAGCGGGGGAGGGCAGTATCAGCCTTGTGCCCGTGTGACAGTCGGGTGCACGGCCGCCTCCCTGCCCAGGACGCCAGCTTCTGGTGAGCGGGGCCTGGCCTCTTTCTGCCACCCGGTCCCCGACCTCAGGCCTGCCTGGGGCAGCGATTCAATGAACACGTGCTACAGAGTTGAAATTAGCGAGTGAGTGAGCGGATGGATGGGCCTCCCTGGTGGCTCAGCGGTAAAGAATCTGCCTGCAATGCAGGAGACGCGGGTTCCATCCCTGGGTCAGGAAGAGCCCCTGAAGGAGGGCGTGGCAACGCACTCCAACCTTCTTGCCTGGAAAATCCCAAGGACAGGGGAGCCTGGCGGGGTGCCATCCATGGGGTCGCAAAGAGTTGGACAACTCAGCAGCTAAACAATGGGTGAATGAATGAATGAGTGAATGCCAAGGCCAATGTCGGAAGTCAGGAGGAACACGCTTCTGTGGCCCCGCTCACTCCCATCAGCCTCCTTGCCCCTCACCCTATAGTTGGGGGTACCTGACTGCCTCACTTGGGGTCACAGTCCGTGCCCCAGGGCATCGAGCTTGTGCAGGAGGTGGTGACATGTGTGCTCTGAGTGTGCGAGAGTCAAGAAAGAGACAAGTCTGTGGTGAGGGCCGTCTGTCCCCGAGAAGCAGTTCCTCCCAGACCCCTCCGTGGGCAGAGGCGGGCAGGCCCCAGGCTTCAGCCCCAGGACAACAGGGAGCCAGGGGTGGCGTCTAGGCGGCCGTCACCCGGCCAACACTCACTTCAGCAGGTTCCAGTCCAGACCCGGGAGTGTCTCCCTCGGGGACAGGGCTGACGCTGCTTGTTCCCGAGGCCCCGGCCGGAGTCCGTGCCCCTCCCCAGGCTAACCCGGCTGCATTCCAGCAGCCCTGCTCTGTGGAACGCAGCCTCCCCAGCCATCCCCACCGGAGGCAGGCAGGAATCCTTGCTTGGAGTCAGCGCATCCAGAGTGACTCAAAGAATGTGACCAAGGAGAAAATACTCCACGTGTTTACCAAAAAAAAAGCTGTCTTTCCCCCTCTTCCATCTGAGTCGCCCAGAGGAACACAGCTGCCGCTGAGTGAAGTGAAGCTTTTCTGCTCATGATGGATCGACGAGCGGGGAGGAGGGGCGGTGGAGAAAGGAGTGGGAGTGGGGGGGCAGGGGACGGGGGCGCCGGCAGCCCCTCCCAGGGCAGCGCTCCCACCTGTGGCACCTCCTGTGTCTGGGGGTGGCGTCCTGCCCACGAGTTCTACGGTGCCCTAGATCAGGGTCTTCGGAAAGGGCCCCTGACGTGGACGCTCACCCGCCGCACATTTCCTTGGAAGCAGGAGAGAAGCCCGGCGAGGGTGCCACAGCCGCAGAGCCTCCAGTGGGTCCTGGGAGTGGCCCTGGGCTCCGAACGTCCCTTTAGCGTCGTCCCCAGGGGGAGGCAGGGGACCCAGCATCAACCAGGCACTGGCCACGGCCGCCCAGACGAGGGGCCGTGAGCTCGGGTGCGGGGGCTCCCGCGCGCGCTGACTCCCAGCAGTCGTGTCGGACTCTTCACGACCGCGTGGACCGCAGCCCACCAGGCTCGTCCGTCCAGGGATTCTCCAGGCACGAATATGGAGTGGATGGCCATGCCCTTCCCCAGGGATCTTCCTGGAGAATGATTCCAGAAGGCTGTGGCCTCACAGGCCGACACCCTGGGCAGCCGGTTGGTGAGTGCTCGGACCTGGAGGAGGGCCTGGGTGGGCACCGTGGCATCTACTGTGCCGCCCAGCCCTGTGACTGGTGCCCTTCACACGGCTGCCCTTCCGAGGGCTCCTTGGACCCGGCACCCCGCGTGGGTCACCGGTCCTGATGCAGCCGCCCTGGGCCGTGCCCCCTTGAACACGGAGACAGAACTGAAGCCTGTGGTGGGGGCGGCTCACCCTGGGTCCCAGCCGAGGTGGGGCCCGGTGGTCGGCACAGTTGGGGAAGCACTGGGGAATTGAATGAAGGGGCTACTTACAGGCGCGGGCGGCATCAAGGTGCCTTAGCACCCGGGGTGGCGACTGGGGCTCCCCCGATTGGGCCTGGCCCCAGGCTGGGCACAGGGCGTCTGTGGGTGCAGCGTACACAGGTTGGCCTCAGGGGATGGAGAAGGGGGCACAGAGGTGCCCAGCATACCCAGGCCCTCAGCCTTGACTCCAGTGGGAGCCCCCACCTTGTCGGGCCCCTTAAGAAGTAGGCACGGGGTGCCTGGCACAGGGCGTGGCCCTAGCATGCACAGTGAGGGACACCTTGGATCACATGCAGGGGCGGAGGGGCCCATCTGGCCTCCCTGCAGCAGGCCGTGTGGGTCACACGCTGCCTGGAGACGGGCAGCTGGGGTCCGGGGACCATCCCCCTGCCCCCGGCCGCTCCCTGGGTCCAGCCCGGCCCTGGGAGAGGAGGCCTCCACACGCAGCAGCTCTGCCCCTGCTCCCCCGACTGGCGCGGCCTCTCCCAGGTGCTTGGCCGCCACGGTGGGGCTTGGAGAAGGTTCCAAAGCCAGGTCACCTGCCGGGAGGGAGTGGCTGGGGTCTGAGCATGGGAGGAGGCACAGTGTCCACACGGATGATGGGCAAGGATGCGGCAGGGGCCAGGGCAGTGTCCACACGGACAGGCAAGGATGAGGCAGGGGCCAGAGCAGGCGGCACACGGGGAGGCGGCGGCGATTGTGGGGGTGTACCCGGGCAGGCGGCAGGAGCTGGGCATGGGGTTCCGACAGGGGAGGTGTCAGGTGCAGGACGGAGGGGCTGGGCCTCGCTGGGCACTCGCAGTGCCCCCCACCCCGGGGGGGCTGGTCGCCCCTCACTTCTGTCTCTGCTCTGCACCAGCCAGAGCTTGCCTCCTGCCCTAGTGACACCTGGGAGAATGTGCCCATCTCGTCCCTGTGTCCCTGTTTTCTTTCTTGGGAAGTCCCCTCTGGGGCCTTCATCCTGGAGGCAGAGGAGTCCGGGGCCCAGAGAAGGAAAGGGACTTGCCAGCAGCCACATAGCAATGCAGGGGCAGAACCAGGACTTGGGCCTGCCTGCTCCCTCCACCCCACAACCCTGCCCCCCACCCC
>SJYQ01020434.1:53839-74254 GCA_006410935.1 Redunca redunca
CACCCCTCCCACCCTGTGCCGGCTCACCCCAGCATTCATTGTGCAGAACAAGGAAAACTCAAGAGGTTTAAAAATATATATATTTATTTGGCTGCACTCAGGATCTCTGATCTTCCCTGTGGCATGAGGGATCTTTAGCTATGGCATGTGAACTCTTGGTTGCCGCCTGTGGGATCTACTTCCCCCACAAGGGATCGAACCCGGGGCCCCCAGTATTGGGGCCAGCAGGGAAGCCCTGCCCTTCTCTCCTTAATCTCCACCTTCTCCTCTGAGGAAAGACTTGCTCCTGATTGACGATAAGGAGCAGATCTCTGAAGGTGCAAGGTGCCAAGTACCAGAACGCCGTGTTAGGTGTGGCTTCGATGATAGGAGTTGGCTTTTTCATGCAAAAGGAAAGTCTGGATAGTTTCTTTCAGAGGCTCTGCAGACTCTGCGAGGCCCAAGCTGTTTCCATCTTTCCATCTGCCCTTGTTACCTTGGTGGCCTCTGGGTCTCTCGCCTTTGGGTCACAAGGTGGCTGCCTAAGCTCCCGCCATCACTTTCACACCACAGCATCCAAAGATAGAAGACGGCAGTTGCGTTCTCGGGTCTCTCTTTATCAGGTGGGGTCCAGTGTTCTCCCTGCTGTGGTCAGGGGGCTGGACAGGCAGGCAGCGTGCCCTGTGTCTGGCCATTTCTGCCACCACCAGCGTGTGGTGGCTGGAGGTGGGATTTGCAGCAGGTTCTTGGGCTGCCTCGGTCTGGCGCCTGCTTCCCTGCTTCAGGCTGCTCTCGTCACAGCGTACTGCTGTGCTGAGACTGAGTCTGATTGCCTGGGTCACTGCTCGACAGCTGGGGCACAGACCGTCCAGAACCGAGCTCTCCCTGCAGAGCCGCCAGGTGGGCCAACAGGCGAGGCGGGGATGGACCGAAGCTGGAGATGTTCGAGCCTCTCAGCTCTGCTTCCTGCTGTGGCTTCAGCCAACTAGGGACTGGCTTTGGGGTTTACATGAAGCATCGCGCCGCTCAGGCAAAAGGACCTCTCGGCCAGGTACAACATTTTAATCCACAAGGACAGAAACCCAACTCAAGCCAGCTTAAAACAGAAAGGGAATTCATTAGTTAACGGAAGCAAACTGGTCCCGGGGTAGCGGATTCAAGCCAGCTTGATCCAGGGCACAAATGATACTCCCAGGAACCACGTCCGCACACCCCGCCTCCTCTCTGTTTCTCAGCTCTGCCTTCCTGGTTAGACCACGTGGCTGCGAGATGCCCGTCCATGGCTCTGCCCCCGTAGCCCCTCCTGCTCCTCTGGTGGGAAATTACAGTTCTTGTTCTGAAAGTCACACGGCCAGGCCATCTCCTGTATTACGAATGTTAGACTACTGTTAACATGGCTTCAGATGGTTGCCTTTCAGAAGCCTCTTAGTTCACAGTGAGCTGGTGGTCGTCTAAAGCGGTCGATCTTTCTCAGTCTCTCGCTGTACCCCGAGACTGCCTCTGATTGGTCCCGACCTGCCTGAGTCACCAGCCCAGACTTAGCGGTGGCCAGTGGGAACTGGAGAGAAGACTGGTAACAAGTGGCAGTGAGGACTGGCTGGGGCCCCTTTAGTTTCCGTGGCTGGAGAAAGCCTCACTGCAGAATCCACGTTTGCAGAGCTTGGAGGCCACGCAGGTTGGCGGTAAACAAGGACACAAAGAGAAAGGTGTCAGGCGTGGGAGAGGTCCGTGCTGGAGGAGTCCTCCTGGGCTGGGTGGGGCAGGGGCAGGGCGCTCCGAGGAGGAGGAGGAGGTGGCATTTGCAGAGGCCCCAGGAGGGCTGGGCTGGGCAGGGCCATGTAGGGATGAATGGAGGTGCATTCCTGGAGGAGGGCCGGTCACCTCGAGGCGGGGAAGTCATCCTGGGCCGTGAACTTCCCTGGGCGAGGGCTGCAGTGTAGAGGGGGCAGTGGGGTTCAACGCTGGCCAAGAGCTTTTGGTTTCAGCACTCAGCTGCCTCTCTCAGTGCTATGGAGGGTGACAGAGGCCCTCGGCCACTGCCTGCCCTCCCTCCCCGGGGGACCCCTTCCTCCCCCAGGAAGTCCACCCCCAGATCATCCAGGCAGCCCCAAAGTCTGGGGCGGCCCAGGAGGCCAGCCTCGATAGTATCTGTTGGGTGTCATGAATCAGGAATTTTTTCTGGAGCCAGTTTCTCCCAAGGCCCCTCCCAGGCCTGGGAGCCCTGCCCTGGTAATTCTGGGCTCTGGGCAGCACCTGGTACATTGTTGGCACTTCCCGGGGGACCTGTCAGGGAGAGATTGATTTTTCTCCCTCTGGCGGTGCAGAAAATCCTTCCTACTGCTCCAGACAGGTTTGGTTGCTGGGCTGGGGGACAGAAGAGCAGGTTAAAAGCGGCCCCGCCCCACCTAGTTCAGGAATGCCCCCCGAAGACCCCAGGTGCCACCCCCCGACCCTCCCAGGACAAGAGGTCCCCACCTCTTGTGGCCCCTCCAGTGCTGGCCGGCGTGGTGGGGTCGCCTGGCTTTGCATGGAGCTGGGACCTGTTGCCTGTGACTCCCTTGCAGCTGGGGTCCCGGTTCTGACCCCTGAACACAGTTCCTCCCATTCACCCCGCCCCAGGACAGGCCAGCGGAGTGTAGGGGGCGGTGCCCAGGACCCCGGAATCTGCCTTCTCTGGCGGGGGCCAGTTCCAGCTCTGTCCGCCCGGGCTCTCCAGCCCCCTCATGTACGCGTGCTCTCTGGGTCTGTCCATCGGTGGGGGCATAGCCCAGTTCTGAAAGTCACACGGCCAGGCTGTCTCCTCCTATGTCACGAACGTTAGACCTCTGGTAATATGGCTTCGGGTGGTTGCCTTTTTAGCAGCCTCTTAATTCATAGTTGGCAGGCATCTTTCTCAGTCTCTCGTTTCTTGAGCTTTTGTCATCTTTTTTTTTTAATACTCAAAATGGTAGAGGTGGGAGTCCTACTTCTGGCTGTTTTCATCGACGTTTTATCGAGTCTTTGGAAGTGACTGGATCCTGACCAGCATCGTCCGCTGGGGTCGCTCAAGCTGACCGGGGCCAGATTTCAGATTTCTGCTCCCGGAGTGGCCCCTCTTCCTGACCACTCACTGAGCCTGAAATGTCCCCATCACGCCCTCGACATGTGCCCTTCCCCGAGCCTGGCCCCTGGTTTCAGTGCACGGCCTCTGTGTCCATCAGGGGCCCGTGAGTCACCCCGGGGCCCCGTGCCCCTCCCCACCGGGTGTCACCCCCCCTTCCCCCCACTGCCACCGCCTCCATCGGGGCCTCCAGCGTCTCCGGCCTGGGTGAAGGGGACGGCCTCCCCGCCCTCCTCTCCGCCTCTCTGACCTCATTTCTACCCTCTCTGGGGTTGTCTCTCAGGGGGTCAGCCAGACCTCATCCCTCCCTGCAGGAGGGCCCCTTCCCGGAACCCCTGGGCCCGCAGGTCGTCAGGAGCGCCCCGCCCTGACTGCCCAGCCCGGTCTCCTCCCACTCCTCCTGGGGGGCTGTCTGCATGCTGCCCACCTCTGGGCTTGGCATGCACCTTGGCTTTAAGGGCCGTTCCTCCATCTCCCCTAAGTTCGACTCTTTTAAACTTTTTATTGAAATATTGTTGCTTCGCAGTGTTGGGTTAGTTTCAAGCATATAGCAGAATGACCGCCCCAAACATATACACGTTTCTATGTTTCAGATTCTTTTCCCATTTACGTTATTACAGAATGGTGAGCAGAGTTCCCTGCTCTGTAGGGCGGTCCTTGACAGTTTTACTTTTTTAATGTCAGGGCTTCTCTTGTGGCTCCGGTGGTAAAGGAAGAATCCACCTGCAGTGGGGGCATCCTGGGTTCGTTCCCTGGGTCGGGAAGCTCCTCTGGAGGAGGGCATGGCAACCCGCTCCAGTATTCTTGCCTGGAGAATCCCACGGACAGAGGAGCCTGGCGGGCTGCAGTCCACGGGGTCGCAGAGAGTCGGTATGTCTGAGCGACTGACACGTTATTTAGAGATTTTAGTTTCTTTTCCTTTACATTTGTATGTTCTCTCAGGTGCCACAGGGGCTTTTAAACATTATTCCAAGCTTGAATTTTCTTTAAAATTATTTTATTTTATATTGGAGTACAGCTGATTAACAACGCTGTTGTTAGCTTCGGGTGTACAGCAGAGTGATTCAGTTATATATCCATTCTTTCTTTTTCCAGATTCTTTCCCCGTTTGGGTTCTTACAGAATACTGAGCAGAGTTCCCTGTGCTATATAGTAGGTCCTTGCTGGTCATCTATTTTAAATGCAGCAGTGTGTCCACGTCCAGCCCAGACTCCCAGGCTGCCCCTCCCCCACCCTCCCTCATCGGTGTCCATCGGTCCACTCTGCTTCCGTTTTGTAAATAAGCTCATTTGTGTCATATTTGAGACTCCACATATACGCAGTATCATGTGTCTCTGTCTTTCTCTGTGGGTCTTCACCCAGGACAATAATCTCCAGGTCCACGGTGCTGCAAACAGCATGATTTCTCTTTTTATGGCCGAGTAGGATTCCTAAAGGAAATCCGTCCTGAATTCACTGGAAGGACTGATGTTGAAGGTGAAACTCCAATACTTTGGCCACCTGATGTGAAAAGCTGACTCATTGGAAAAGACTCTGATGCTGGGAAAGATGGAGGGCGGGAGGAGAAGGGGACGACAGAGGGTGAGATGGCTGGATGGCATCACCGACTCGACGGACGTGAGTTTGAGTGGACTCTGGGAGTTGGTGATGGACAGGGAGGCCTGGCGTGCTGCGGTCCATGGGTCGCAGAGTCGGACACGGCTGAGCGCGAGGTGTCCCGCTGTGTACATGCAGCCCATCTACTTTACCCATTCATCCGTTGGAGGGCGTCTGGGCTGCTTCCATGTCCTGTGAACAGTGCTGCAGTGGACCCTGGGCTGCGTGTCTTCTGGAGCCACAGCTGCCTCCAGATCTTCTCCCGGCAGCGGGACGCCTCGTCAGAGGGTAGCTCTGCGTTTCGTTGCTCAGGGAGCCCCCATGTTCTCTTCCGCAGTGGATGTAGCGATGTGCATTCCCGCCGGCAGTGTGGGAGGGCTCCCTGCCCCGCACACCCTCTCCAGCACTTACTGTCTGTAGACTTCTTGATGATGGGCCTTCTGACGGGCGTGAGGTGACGTCACATGGCAGTCTTGATCGGCGTTTCTCTTAATCATCTGTGTTGAGCGTCTTTTCCTGTGCCTCTCGGCCATCTGTGTGTTTTCCTTGGAGAAAGGCCTGTCTAGGTTTCTCTGCCCAGTTTTGGATGGGACCGTCGGTTGTTCTGTTTAATGTTGAAGCCCCCGAGCTGTTGGTAAATTCTGGAAATGGATCCCACGTCAGTTGCATTGTCTGCGAGTATTGTCTCCCATTCTGCGGGCTGTCCTCTTGTTCTTTAAAAGGATTTTCGTGGAGTATAGTTGCTTTCCAATATTTAATTTCTACCACACACACCACGGTGAATCAGTTCCACGCGTTCGCATGTCCTTCCTGCTCTGGACCCGCTTCCGTTTAGGTCGCCGCAGGGCACGGAGCAGAGTTCCCTGTGCTGCACAGAAGGTTGGCATCTGTCATCCACGTCACGCACGGCGGTCTGTATTCGTCAATTCCTGCCTCCCAGTTCATCCCTCCCCATCTTACCCGAGTGGTATCCATTCATTTTTTCTGCATCTGTTTATCTTATTTGCAAATAAGTTCATGCGAACCATTGTCCTACATTCCACCTATCAGTTCAGTTCAGTCGCTCAGTCGTGTCGGACTCTCTGCAACCCTGTGAATCGCAGCACGCTGGGCCTCCCTGCCCACCTGCAGATGACACTATGCGATGTTTTTCTTCACTGTGGACGAAGTCCCTGGGTCCATCCCGGTCTTTGCAAACAGCACGCTTTTGTTCCTTTTCACGGCCGAGTAACATTCCCTTGTATATACAAGCCGCATCCCCTTGATCCAGTCCTTTGTCGATGGACGTCTAGGTTGCTTCCGTGTCCTGCCTGCGCTACGTAGGGCTGCAGTGAAGACTGGGGGGCATGTGTCTCTTGGATTTATGGGTTTCTCTGGCCATATGCCCAGCAGTGGGACTGCTGGGTCACATGGCAAGTTCTATTTCTAGTTTGTCGAGGAACCTCCATACTGTTCTCCCTAGGGGACATACTCATTTACATTCCTACCAACAGTGCGGAAGGGTTCTCTTTTCTCCGCACCCTCTCCAGGCATTCCTGTAGACTTTTTGGATGATGGCCATTCTGATCCATGTGAGGTCATAGCTTCTTGTAGTTTTAATTTGCATTTCCCTGGGTCTTTTCATTTTGTTCATGATTTGCTTTGCTGTGCAAGAGCTTTTGAGTTTAACTTGGTCTCATGTGTTTTATTTCTGTTACTCTAGGAGATGGATCCAGAAAGATATGGCTGCAATTTGTGTCAAGGAGTGTTCTCTGTATGTCTTCCTCTAAGGCTTTTATAGTCTCCAGTCTGTCGTTTAGATCTTCCGTCCCTTTCGGGTTTGCTTCTGTGCATGGCGCTAGAGAGTGTTCTGCCGTCATTTGCCCCACGTCGCTGGGGGGACTGTGTCCCCTCCTCTGTGTCGCCTTGAGTTGGGCAGATTCTCACGTGTCCTTAGTTTCAGGTCCTTGCTATACACAGAGCAGCTCCTCCCGGGTCAAGTCTTGTTTGCTCTCTGTCTCCCTCCGCACAGCACTCTCTGACTTCGATCTGGGGGCGGTATTAATTCCAGGGCTGCTCCGTCTGGGTCCTCAGGCTCAGGGAAGGCAGGACAGCCCGTGTCTGTCTCACGGAACCCCCGGGGCCTCCGCAGCAGGTGCACGACGAGTGGGGACTGACGAATGCACACGGGAGCAGACGCCCAGCGGGCCCTCCTCTCCCCTCGCGGCTGCCGACACCTACGCCGCGCCAGGCTCTCTGCCCGAGGCTGGGGGTGGAGGGGCGTGTCCTGGCCCCAGCCCCCCAGGAGTGTCACAGCTTGTTGTTGGGGGAGGGGGGTCTCCTCGTTCTCGCAGCCCCAGGAGCAGAGGCTGAGATGGAGTTCGGTCCAAGCTGTTCATGAGGAATCAGTGAAGGGGGGTCCCAGGTGGCTCAGTGGTAAAGAATCTGCCTGCCAGTGCAGGAGACGCAGGTTCAATCCCTGGGTCAGGAAGATCCCCTGGAGGAGGAAATGGCAACCCACTCCAGTATCCTTGCCTGGAGAATCCCATGGGCAGAGGAGCCTGGCAGGCTATAGTCTATGGGGTCATGAAAAGTCGGACATAAGTGAGCGCGTGCACACAGAGGGGGTGGAGAGGAACAGGGTGGGGCGTGCGTGTGCCTGCAGCCCCTCAGTGGGAGCACCAGAGCGGGTACTGCCCGCCGGAGCGACCGGACCGTGGGACCCCTGCCTTTCTCTGTCCCCGGCTGTGGGGAAGGTGGCAGGTATGTGGGGCTGGGACGGACCCTGCAGGGCCTCACAGCTGGAGGCTGCCCGGTCCCTCGGTGTGCTGGAGCTGGCTCCTGGCACTCACAAGACCCCGTATCAAATATTGGAGACATGCACGCTGATTGCTAAACCACTGCTGGCTTCAAATTGGCCACGGTGGGAGCATCTATCCCACGCTGGGCTTTTTCTTCTCTTGGGAGCCGGTTTAGCAGCACTCCGCTACAGACAGGGGGACTGGGTGGCACAGCTCCGTGTCCACTGCAGGGAGCTGCTGGCCTGACGCCAGAGGCTGTTAATAACTGGCACACAGTCACCAGAGGGACAAAGTGAAAATTACCCAACAGCCCAGGACAGGGGTGGAAACCTTGGGGGAGTCCATGACTGCCCTGGCAATCAGGGAAGGCTCTGTGGAGGAGGTGATGTTTTTCCGACCTGGTAGAATATTCAGGTGGTGCCAAGAACACTGCTATGGCAAGGAGGGTACCAGGTGTCCTCTCCGGAGGCAGCTCCTCCTCCCAGAGTCTCCTGCTGCTCGGGGCGCGCGCTGTGCTCTCAGGCACACACACAGCCTATCTCGCACAAATAGTGCGTGCTCCGCATGCTTTGTACACCCCTGCTCTCTCCACTGGTGCATCTCTGGGAAGCACAGGGCCGCCTCGTCCTCTCTGGCAGTTCAGGACATTCCAGTTTATCGGTGCCCCGTGATTCGCAGAACCGGTCCCATTGGTGGATCCGAGAGCCTTTCGGCCTTTTGATATCGCAGATAACGCCTCTCCGAGGCTGTCATTTTACACACGCATGCGCCTACCCCGGAGGGTGCATATTCTGCGGTGGAATTGTTGGGTCGAGCCTCCGTAAAGGCAGTAAAGATTGGCCTTCCAGATAAGGGCCAGCAGGTGCAGGGCCCAGAGGTGGAGGGAGGGGAGAGTGCGCGGGCTGGGAGTCGAGGGGCGGCTCGTGCCCAGGCCTGCCACGAGGAACCAGCGTGTAGCACCTGGTCAGGGCGGGGCGGCCGACACGCCCGGACTAGGAAATCCAGGACAGTTTTAACCGGAGAGCCTGCAGACCAACAGCTGGTGACTGGGCGGACAGAGTGCCGCACGGCCCTGCAAGGGAGTACTATTCAGCCGTTAAAAGGAATGGGGTGCTGACAGCTGCTGCACCGGGGCTGAACTTTGAAAGCACTGTGCTGAGTGCAGGGACTGGACACACAGAAGGCCACACGCTGTGTGAGCCCGTTTACACGAAATGTCCAGAACAGGCAAACAAAATCTATGAAGAGAGAGAGCAGATGAGCAGTTGCCAGGGCCCGAGAGGCGGGAGAAACTGGAGTGACTACTGCGCGCAGCACGGGCTTCCTCTCGGGTGATGAAGCGCTCCGCGCGTGGCAGTGGCGGCGGCACGCTCCGTGTGGACTGAAGCCACTGACGCACACACGTTTAGGAGGTGGGTTGCGTGGCTTGTGCATTACGCTGCGGGAAAGCGAGGGGCGAATAGAATAGAGGACGCAGGCAAGGGAGCCCAGAGGGAGGGTGAGGCCCTGGGGCTGGCAGCAGGGGCGCCGTTACTCCTCAGGCTGGGTGGGCCAGGGGGTCGGGCTGCTGGAACCCAGTGGGCGCACAGAGCATGCGGGAGCTGCGACCTGTGACCTTGGCAAGGGGGACGCGGCCACCCCGTGGGCCGGCGGGGAGGAGCGGGGGGAGCGAGAACCAGGACTTGGCTCTGCCCCCGGGGCTCCCTCCAGGGCCTCCACTGGCCAGAGCCCCCTGCATTCATCCCGAGGCAGCTGTGCTCGGGGCCAGACCACTCCCCCCTAGGAACGAGAGCCAGCTCAGGGCTGCAGCCTTCTGGGCCGGTCTCCTGGGGGGTGGGGTGGGAGGCGGAGGGTGAGGAGTGCTCCGGACAGACGTATGGAGGTGATGCAGCCTGCGCTGTGGTCTTGAGCCCCTTTCCTTCTCTGAGCCTCAGTTTCATCACCTGTGAAATGGGATGGAAGTGCCCATCTCTCAGCAGGTGTCAGACCCCCGAAAACACTTTGGGTTGAAGAGCAATGTTGGTACGAGGTCAGGATTCTTAGGGTCAGAAGCAGCCTTGGGAATCATTTACTTGAAACCCTTGACTTTGAAATGGGGAAATCCAGGTCCAGGGAGGCCCCCCAGCCCATCAGCAGCAGAATCAACCAAGTCTGGATGCTAGGGACTCTCCCTGCGTACAGCCTCTCGCCTGGGAGTTTTTAAAGACTATGTTTCAGACAAGTTTTAGGGTCACATTGAGACTGAGCAGAAGGTGCAGAGCTTTCCCAGATACCCCTGGACTCTCTCTCTCTCACACAGTCTCCCGGGACCGGAGTGAGTGCTGCCTTTGTACAGCCAACGAGTGGACTTTACGAATCATAAATCCTGCTCCTGGCCGCCACTGGCTGTCCTGTCCTCAAAACCCCATCTCGCGGCCCAGGGAGACAGGCGGCCTGAAGGCCATGGGGTGGCCTGGATGGGCTCCTGGAATAGGAAGGGGACAGAAGGTACCAACCCAGGGCATCCGAATGAAGTACGGACTTCACTGAATAAGCGAACATTATAAGAAGAAAGTGGCTCGGGCGTGTCTGACTCTTTGTGGCCCCATGGACCGTATAGTCCACGGATTTCTCCAGGCCAGAATAGAGTGGGTAGCTGTTCCCTTCTCCAGGGGATCTTTCCAACCCGGGGGATCGAACCCAGGTCTCCCACATTGCAGGCGGATTCTTCACCAGCTGAGCCACCAGGGACGCCCTTAGCTCGTTCATTAATTTACCATGATAATAAGTGTACATTATGCTGAGGTGAGGTGTTGCTGCCACTGCTGCTAAGTCGCTTCAGTCGTGTCCGACTCTGTGTGACCCCATAGACGGCAGCCCACCAGGCTCCGCCATCCCTGGGATTCTCCAGGCAAGAACACTGCAGTGAGGTGTTAGCCCCGGGCAAGATGCGGTGAAGGATGAAGTATTCTCACACTTCTGCAGTGAGTGTGGAACTTCCTGAGCTGCTCTCCCTCCCGCCCACCCAGGCGAACGCCAGCCTCTAGGTCATCGCGGTGCCGAGCGGAGCCCGTGCTGTGTGGCACCTGCTTTGCACACGGGTGTGTACACGGCAGTGTGCACATCACTGCCGCTCTCGAAGTTCGTCCACCCCGTCTCTGCCCCACCGTGTGCACAAGTCCGTTTCTTCCAGCGGCATCTCCATTCCTGCCCTGCCGTAGGGCTTCAGCACCATTTTTCTAGATTCCATACATGTGCGTAAACCTGTTTTCCTGACTGACTTCACTCTGAGACAGATTCCGGGATCACCCACATCCCTTGGTACATATGGCTGATGGACGACGCCGTACACCAGGAACACACATCATATTCCACTAAAAACAGGAAAACCAAGCCAGCGCTCCTGAGCGGGTCAGCAGAGCCTGTGGGAGGCCCCCTCCGGGGCTCTGCATGGCCCTGGCCCTGTTCAGCGGAAGCCTCGGGCCCCCTGCCCTCCGGCTGCAGTGTGCATCCTTCAGGGGCCTGTGCTGCCTGCCCTGGCCTACCCTGGGCCTCTGCTTCTGCCGGAGCGACCCTCCTTCTGAGAGGATGTCCAGCCCGGCGGTGTCGTGCGGCCACCTGCCCCCATCGCTGCGCTCCGCACCCCTGACCCAGCTCCACCATCTTCGTCTCACTTACTCTCTTATTTGAGGCAGCTGCCTGCGCCCTGCTTCCCCACGTGCTCTTTGCAAGGGCACAGCTTCTGTGGCTCAGCGTTACTCACCAGGTGAGGCCCTGCTCCTCCCCCAGAGCTGCCTCCATGAAGGCCAGCCCCTGCCCTGCCTGACCGGTGGTGACAGGCGGGGTGAGGGGCAGGAGAGCTCGGAGGGCTCGCGATCTGCTTTCTCGGTGGCCTTTCCTTTCATCCCGAGAGGTCTCTGCATCAAGGCTGCCAATGTGGCATCGCCCAGGCAGTCTTGTGGGCCCGGTCGTTAAGCCAGGAAGGAGCCAGAAGTGCAGCCACGGGCAGAAATGCTGACAGGGGTCCACTCGGGCGGCTCCAGGCCCCCCACTGCCCCCCTCCCCTCCACCTGGTGAGGCAGGGCCCCCAGGACCCCAGACGCTCGGGCTGGGTGCTCGAGCCCGGGGCCCCAGCTGTGCCAGGGTGTGAAGGCACCTGTTGCTGACTTCTCTCTGGCCGTCTCCTGAGAGCACCTGCCATGGGCCAGGCCACGGGGAAGGTGCGTGGACCCGTGACTGCCTGACCCAGAACTGCAGCCCAGGCCCCAAGTGGGAGGGCCCCGGAAGGCCCCCGCCCGGCAGCTCGGACGCTGGCAGCCGAGCCTGGCTTTGTCCCACAGGCGTTTCCTCTGCTCGCGCCCCCTTGCCTGGGGGAGAGGGCTCGGTGCCCGTCCGAGTGACCAGTCCTGGCCCGCGCGGCTGTGATTCCGCCCAGCTTAATGCGGACTTAATGCATCCCCGAGCTCTCAAAATGCAGACTCTGCAGGGTTAAGTAACGGGCTGTGCGCCCTGCGATCAGGGGCCCATGCCAGTGCTGCCAGGGCCGCAGGCCACGGTGGCCCCAGAGGAGGAGGGAGGTGGTGAGCTGGCGGCGGTCGCCCGGGAGTCTGGCGCTGGCGCTGGGGCTCGCCTCCTGGAGGGCCACCGCCAGGGACACACTGGGTATCACCCAGTGCCTCCTCACAACCGGCCAAGAACTTTGTTTCTTTTTAAAGCCAGCTTAGTTACAGTCTACTGCGCGCACCGTGGCGGGCCCTCACCCGAAGGGCACAGTCCAGCACTGTGTGATTCCGTCACATGTGTGCACAGACATCCTGGCAGTCAGCTTACCTCCAGAAGAGCCCTGCGCCCTCCAGCACTCACCCCCCACCTCTCTGGCCTGCCTCCTGTCTGCACAGCGCTGCCTCTCCCGGACGTCGCCGGTAAACGCGACGAGACCGGACCTGGTCCCGTGCGTCTGGCTTCGGTCACTGAGCGCCGCGTGATCGGGGTGCATTGCGGCGGGGTCGGCGCCCCGTCCCTTCTCATGGGTGACACTCTGCTGTGCGGGTGGCCCACGTTTTCTCTCTTCACCCGGCAGTGCTCGTCTGGGTTGCCTCCACTTTGTGGCTGTTGTAAAGGATGCCACTGTAAACACTGTTTTATCCGTTTTTTTTTTAATGTGGATGTGTGTGTGTGGGGGCTTCCCTTCTTTTGAGTATATTGACTCGCTGGGGTTACCTCCTCCTGAAGGCCAAGCATCTGGGGTCAAGAGGACCCTGGACACGGGCCCATCCCTGGAGATGGGGATCTGATCTGGTCACCTCTCCGGCCCCAGCACCCACAGAGCCCCAGCCCAGAGAGAGAACTAACGGCGACTTTTGGAATATCTGCCACACACCGCCCCCCTGCAACTTTTGCCACAAAAGATCGAATTGCCTTCACTCCATGTTTACTGAAGGCAGCTGGGGCTCAGAGGGGGAGTGACAACCCCAAGGTCACGCAGCAAATAAGCAGCCACCAACCACTCGACTCGCACCCCTTGGCAATAAGACCCTGGCCTCCGAGCACCACACAGACCAGCTCTAGGAGTTAGCTGACCTCGTGGAGTCAAGTAAGACACCCCTCATGAAAGCATGGACCCAGGTGTGCACAGGTGATGGACAGGTGTCCCGTTATCCTTGCTCTAACATCTTGCGGAAAAACTGAAATAACCTCTGTGGCCAACCCAACGCCTAGGGAGAATTGCTAGGTGTCTTGGGGTGCCCGGGCAGCTCCAGCAGAGCGCCCCAGACTGGGCGGCATGGGAGCAAGACAACAGAAACGTGCTTGTCCCCGTTCTGGGAGCGGGGAGCCCGAGGTGCGGCTTGTGACCTGGTGAGGGCCCACTTCCTGGCTCTCGGCCGGGACCTTCTCTCTGTCCTCCTGGGCTGGAAGGGGCTCTCTGGAGCTTCCTTTATGGGGCACCAATAGCATTCATGAGGGCTCCACTTGTGACTGAAGACCCTCCCAAAAGACCCCCACTACCCTCCCTTTAGGGGCTAGGATTTCAGCCTGTGAGAGAAGGGGTGGGGAGCATGGTCCCGGGTCACTCGGTAGCCGTGTGTTTAACACAGAGGAGCTGCCAGGCTGTCTCCGGGGACTCGCCCGCTCACATCCCCCAGCAGCATACGAGGCCCCCACTTCTCCACATCCTGCTGCAACAGCGGTCCTCTCTTTCCTCTCGCACACCCCGGTGGGTGGTGCGTGCTGTCTCACCACGGTGCTGATCCGTGTTTTCCCGGAGCTACTGACGTGCATTCTCTCTCCATGTGCTTGCGGGCTCCTGCGCCCGTTGCATTTTTATAAATCACAAGTGCAGCTCACTTACAAAAAAAGCTCTCAGATCGTCCACAAGGATTTAAAGGAATAAAGAGAAAGCGCCCACATCAAGGAACAGAAAGCTGCCAGGACGCCAGGAGCCCTCTGGTGACCCTAGCCAGCCCCAGCCCCTGCCTCCTATGGCGGGGACAGCCCCCGTCCTGGTGTGTCTGTGACCCTTCCTCTCCAGTCGAGTTCTGCCACCTTGGGACTTGATACACGCACATTCTGTGCGGAGCTCCCACGACTGCCCCCTTCCCTCCCCACCGTGTTCCGAGGTTGACCTCTGCCGCTGCGGCTGTTCAAGGTCCCTGCCCTCAAGGGCCCTGTTGAGCCCACTCACCTCCATATATCCGTCTTACTATGGACGGACATCAGATCATGCCCACAAAGCCGTCACGAACGCTGCTGGCAGGAACATCCCTGAACCTGTTTGCGAGCATGCGATTTCCAGGGCAAGCACCTCGGAGGGGGCCACTTCCAAGCCAGGCGCTCTGCGTCCCCACCCCTGCTCAGCGTCAGAACCTGTTCTGAGTGCCCCTCACCCCGGGCATCCGTGTGGGAGGCTCTGATGCTCTAAGATCCATCAGCCAGGGCATCAGGCCCCAGAAACGCCTGCTGAACCCCGCCCCCAACACACACGACACCTCTGCTGTTTAGGCCAACACGGAAGGGTGCCACCTGGGGACCGTCTGCTCACTGATGAGCACAGGGGCGTCTGTGTGACTTGGGGGCTGCCCCCCACCACCAGCTGCAGCATATGGGGGCCACACGACAGGAGTCCTGGAAGCAGGCTAGCTCAGCTGAGTCCCAGAACACTGCTGCCCCGGCCTCGCTGGCGTGTTTGAGTGCAGACACCGTGGGCTTCCCTTCTGTTGAGTATCGTGACCAGTCACCTCTTGTACTCGGAGCGTCTGGAGCTGAGAGGACCCTGGACACAGGCCTGTCCTTGGGGGCAGGGGTCTGACCTGATCACCTCTGTGTCCCCAGCACCCACACAGGCCCAGCCCAGAGGCAGAACTAAGGGCTACTTTGGGAACATCAGATTCTATCCCAGCCCCCTTAACTCTTGTCTGAGAAGATGGTCCCGTCACTCCATGTTCACTGAAGGCAGCTGAGGCTCAGAGAGGGGGAGTGACCACCCCAAGGTCACACGGCAAGTATTCAGCCACCAAGCACGTGACTCTCGACCTCGTCAACAAGACCCTGGCCTCCAAACACCACACAGACCTGCTCTGGGAGTCAGCCGAGCCTTGGTTCTTGCCTCGTTAAATGGAATCCTACTAACCCCACAGAGTTAAATCAGACGCCGGTGCACGGGCGTCCCTGGTGGCTCAGCGGCAAAGGATCCGCCCGCCAGTCCAGGAGACGCAGGTTTGACCCCTGGGTCGGGAAGATCCCCTAGAGAAGGGAATGGCGACCCACTCCAGTCTTCTTGCCTGGAGAATCCCATGGACAGAGGAGCCTGGTGGGTTGCAAAGAGTCGGACACGACTTAGCAACGAAACCACAACATAAGCGCGTGGACCCAGAGTGTGCCCGGGGCACTTCCTCCCTCCCTCCCTCAGTCTGGCACTGAAGCAGGCAAAGGCAGCCGGGCAGTGTGGTCAACGCTCACACGCGATGACCCAGAAACGGCACCCACCGGCACATGCCCATCCTGTGCCTGGCGTGCACAGCAGCAAGGGCCTGTTAGGATGGCATCAGGCTGAAGATGGCCTGGGAGAGGAGGAGACACTTTAACCCCAAAGATGCCTCTTCACACACGGAGTTTAAACCAATGAACAACAGAAAGAAAGGAGGGAGGGAAGGAAGGAGACAAAAACTGGGGGGAAAAAACCCCAAACTTAGATAGCAATGTAAATATCCTGTCCTGTGGGGGGTTTCGTAAACGTTGTTTTCTTTAATTGTTGGGCTGCCTCATTGGAAGAGGCCCTGATGCTGGGAAAGATTGAGGGCAGGAGGGGAAGGAGGCAACGGAGGTTGAGATGGGGGGATGGCATCACCAACTCGATGGACGTGAGTTTGAACAAGCTCCGGGAGATGGGGAAGGGCAGGGAGGCCTGGTGCGCTGCAGTCCATGGGGTCACAGAGAGTCAGTCATGTCCGCAGCAGGGGCCAGCAAAATCCCAGGCCATGGGCCGTCTCAGCCTGTGTCTGAAGGTGAAGATGGCGCAGAGCCCAGCCGTTAGCTTTGCCCGTCCTGGAGCTTCCTGTCGCTGCCTTCACATAGTAGATCCTCTTTTGCACCCGGCTTCTTCCATGCCACATTGTGTCTTAGGCAGCTGAGCTTCCTGTGTGTCTCGGAAGTCCACCCTCTCTCCTTTCTGACCAGCATGTCGCTGGAGGGTTATAATGAAGTACAGCCATCACCCTGGTTCTGCACATGGGGAAACAGGCAAGCTGCCTGAGGGCGCTCAGCAGGTTCATGCTAGATCTGGGACTTAAACCGGTCCTTACAGCTCCAGGGAACAGTAAGGACTGGGGTGAGCTGAGGGCTGCTGGCCCGGGAGGGAGGCGGAGGCTGGCAGAGTTCCGGGTATCACTGCCCGGGTGGCCGAGCTGGCTGAGGCGAGCCAGACGCCGCTGGACCGCCGTGCTGGCCTCTGTGGCCAGCTCCCACGCCAGCAGGTCAGCGCCCAGCTGCTCTGGTTATGAAATAATTTTGAGCATCACTCCGGAGTTGCCGGGTATGTGTTCTGTTGGCCTGCCAGAACACCAGGCAGCCTGTCTTTGAAAGTCTCCTCCTGGCTTTCAAACATTGGTTCTGAAGTGATTTTAAGCCGGCGCAGCCCTGAGAGAACCTACGTGTGGTCAAGACGGGCCTGCGTGGATCTAAGCAGCGGCGTGAGGCCCCCTCAGGGTCGGGAGCAGGGAGGGCAGGCGAGTCCCGGGGAGGCTTCGCATCCAGGTCTGAACTTCCGGCCCCAGAAAGACAGTGAGTGAAAGTGACTCAGTTGTGTCCGCCTCTTTGCGACCCCATGGACTATCCAGTCCATGGAGTTCTCCGGGCTAGAATACTGGAGTGCGTAGCCTTGCCCTTCTCCAGGGGATCTTCCTAACCCCAGGATCGAACCCAGGTCTCCTGCATTGCAGGCGGATTCTTTACCAGCTGAGCCAGCAGGGCAGCCCCCCAGAAAGAAAAGCACAGGCCCCACCCAGCCGGGCGGGGCAGCGGGGCGGGCGGGGGGTGGCCCGGGGGTGCCCGGCCTGGCCCTGCCGTGACAAGCTTGCTCTCCCGCCGCCCTGCAGATCCTGGAGGAGAACATGAAGCTGGAGTGTAAGTGCCACGGCGTGTCGGGCTCCTGCACCACCAAGACCTGCTGGACCACGCTGCCGCAGTTCCGCGAGCTGGGCTACGTGCTCAAGGACAAGTACAACGAGGCGGTCCATGTGGAGCCCGTGCGCGCCAGCCGCAACAAGCGGCCCACCTTCCTCAAGATCAAGAAGCCGCTGTCCTACCGCAAGCCCATGGACACCGACCTGGTGTACATCGAGAAGTCGCCCAACTACTGCGAGGAGGACCCGGTGACGGGCAGCGTGGGCACGCAGGGCCGCGCCTGCAACAAGACGGCGCCGCAGGCCAGCGGCTGCGACCTCATGTGCTGCGGCCGCGGCTACAACACCCACCAGTACGCCCGCGTGTGGCAGTGCAACTGCAAGTTCCACTGGTGCTGCTACGTCAGGTGCAACACGTGCAGCGAGCGCACCGAGGTCTACACGTGCAAGTGAGCGGCGGCGGCGCGCCCGGGCCACGCGCGGGCCGGGGGGGCCCGGCCCCAGCCTCCGTAGCCGCTGCTGAGCTTGTCTTGTCTTCTGGGGCGGTGGAGGTGGGGGGCCCTGCTGGCGCGGGGGGAGCGGGGGACCCCTCCCAGACCCCGAGTCATCCATGCCTCACCCAGACACCACCCTCGGCCGGAGCAGAGCCTGAAACACCGGACCCCGGGGGCCTCAACAGTAATAGCAATATTTAACAATTTATTCTGATATTAAAAAAATAATATTAATTTATTTAATTAAACAAGAACCCTTCCACCTCATCGGGATCCACTTTCTGCAATCAGCGTGGACCACTGGCTTTCCCTGTGGGATGTTCTGCCGCTAGGACAGGGAGTGGAGTAGAACTGTGCGTGCTGACTCTTCAGGCAGGTCTTTTTCCTAGCTGATTTCGCGAGGAGCCCCTTGCCACACTAGCTGCTCAAGTGCAAGGGCAGACATCCTTTCTACGTATATAGATACACACATGCACACACACAATTTTTTTTTTTTTTTTTGCTGTTTGCTGCTAATTCTCCAGAGATTTAAGCTGGTCTGGAATTGGGAGACGTTTTCTAGAATACGGTTCCCAGCCTGTAGTCTCCCCAGCTCAAACCTCCCCATTAGAAAAGTCCAGTTTGGAAGAGAGAGAGAGAGGGGGAAAAGGTAATGCTAACCCCCCAGCAGTTCCCACCTTCTAGAAAGTGAGCCACTGGATAAGAGAGAATATTTTCTAAGAGACTATTTTTATATGAATATTTTATTTATATCGAGTCTGCCTGTATCAGTCCACGGCCTGCGCTTCTTCTCAATCCCGGTACTCCCTTTGGGGTAAGGAGGGGCCAGGCCTGGGTGTGGGGTCAGGCCCCCAAGGAGACCCTGACTTGCACGGCTGGGCTCTCCAGCCCCGTTGGCCAAGTGGGCAGGAGCGGCCCCAGACGCCCGGGCTGTGCTATCGTCAGTTTCCCCGAGAAGGAGGCAGGTCCCTGGCCCCGGCCTGTTGAGCCCCGGCCTTCTGAGCAGGCCCCTGCGTGGCGACCTTGGGCAGAGCCATGTGGAGCACAGGCTCGTGTCCTGGGCCCCACCTGACTGTCACAGGGACACGTCGTAACCGCCTGGCAGAAGTCAGCCAAGGAAGCCTGCTCCTCCTCAGGGTGCCCTGCCGCCGCTGGGCGTCCTCAGTTACGGAGCAGCAGAGCTGGGCGAGGGGCTCCCTCGAGCAGCAGGGCTTTCTGGATGGCATAGTCCCAGGGCGCAGAAAGGCGTGGACGAGGCCTCTACACTGGGCCACCGACATCCGGTGCCTCTCAGCTGGAAGTCTCTCTCCTCCAGGAGGGTGTGAGTGTTCTAACACGTGTCTGTTTGCATCTCCCTGTGTGTGTGTGTGTGTGTGTGTGAGAGAGAGAGACACACACACACACTTTAGGGATGCTCAGCACTGCCGTGTGACCGCTCTCGAGCGCCTTCCGGGTGCCGACGTGTGCGTCCTGTGTGCTCCTGCACGTACATGGCTTTCTGTGTGTCTCTCTCCACGTGCCCGGGAGATTCAGGGTGCTGTGTGCCTGTTGATCTTCTGGTCCGCGGGTATCTCCTTGCGGCTGAGAGCTTGTGGTGTGATGCAGGTTGCTGGGGTCTTTGGCGATTGTGTTGAGCCACCAAGAAGAGATGGCACCTCTGAACTCTGTGCCCACAGACACTGATGAAACTCGGATACCTCTGAGACAACAGTCCCCTGGCCCCACACACTGGGAGCCCCTCGGTGTCTATAGGTGGTGTCAGACTCCCCAATATTAGCACTGGGCCTGGATCACAGCATGGACAAATAAAATGACTGGTCAGTTGTTTGACTTATTCCCTTGGACCTTTTTTGTCTTCTTTACATGGGTGTCTGGATGTGTAGGCCCGTAAAGGGATGAGTGGATGGACAGATGAGTGAGTGGATGGGTGGATAGAAAGATGGATGGATAATGGATGAGTGGGTAAGTGGATGGGTGAGTGGGTGGATGAATAAGTGGATGGTAATGGATGGGTGGGTAAGTGGGTGGGGGTGGATGAGTGAGTGGATGGGTGGATGTATAGATGGGTGAGTAATGGGTAGGCAGGGGAGTGGGTCACTAGGTGGATAGGTGAATGGATGAGTGAGTGGATGGGTGGATAGAAAGATGGATGGATAATGGATGATAATGGATGGATGGGTAGGTGGGAGGTCAGTGGGTAGGTGGATGGATCAGTGAATGAAGAGATGGATGGATGAATAGGTAGATGGGTGGGTAAGTGGAAGGATAAATGGATAATAGATGGGTGGGTAGGTGGGGGGTCACTGAATGGTTAGATGGATGGGTGAGTGGGTGGTAATGGCATCCGGTCCCAGCACTTCATGGGAAATAGATGGGGAAACAGTGTCAGACTTTATTTTTTTGGGCTCCAAAATCACTGCAGATGGTGTCTGCAGCCATGAAATTAAAAGACGCTTACTCCTGGGAAGAAAAGTTATGACCAACCTAGATAGTATATTCAAAAGCAGAGACATTACTTTGCTGACTAAGGTCCGTCTAGTCAAGGCTATGGTTTTTCCTGTGGTCATGTATGGATGTGAGAGGTGGACTGTGAAGAAGGCTAAGCGCCGAAGAACTGATGCTTTTGAACTGTAGTGTTGGAGAAGACTCTTGAGAGTCCCTTGGACTGCAAGGAGATCCAACCAGTCCATTCTGAAGGAGATCAACCCTGGGGTTTCTTTGGAAGGAATGATGCTAAAGCTGAAGCTCCAGTACTTTGGCCACCTCATGCGAAGGGTTGACTCTTTGGAAAAGACTCTGATGCTGGGAGGGATTGGGGGCAGGAGGAGAAGGGGATGGTGGAGGATGAGATGGCTGGATGGCATCATGGA